>JADKLZ010000003.1:40733608-40815460 GCA_021533235.1 Biomphalaria straminea | reverse complement strand
TAACTTTGATTGATGAATGAAACAAACACTAACTTTGATTGGTGAATTAAACAGATGTGACCATTTTTCTTTAGATAAGATCCTTTTTTCCATATCAGTGAGCTGTCGCAGAACTGGTTCAGTCTAACCTTTATCAGAAACAATTATAGCTATTGGTATAATGATATAAAGCACAAAACTTAAAAATTTACCATACAAGTCTTTTTGATCCATTTTGTTTAGATTTTTGTGTTCAATAACTTGTTATATAGTTCAGCCAGAATAGTATCTCTTATGTGCTAATATAATATATGGCAATTTTAGTCTTGAGAGACAAGGGATGCATGCCCATACTGGTTCATACATTATTGGGGTCTTGGGTTGCTTATGCATAACGGCTCCTTGCTCAACATTGCTGGTGTGATCCAAAGGGGTGTTCCTACTCAGTAGCTGTAGGAGGAAATACTATAGTCCAATATCCAAGTGCTACACTCCTGATTTTTCATTGAGGTAGCCCATGAAGCATTAGTTATTATCTCCGAGCTATACTGCCAACTTCACTGACTAGCTTCATCTACGAGGTTTTAGAGGTGCCAGGTAGTCCCCTCTACTCCTTCAGATGTCAGTAAAAGGAGTTTCACACACATAAATTATAAGCCACACCAGCAGGTCTTGTACTAAACATAGTTTTTAGATTCTTTTTGAAACAGATGAATATCATTATCGTTTTATGGATGGAAACTATCCTCAATGACAACCCTGGCTATGACACAACCTTTGAAACCATACTTTCAGATATTTGATTATATAGTGCACACATACAAGCACTCATACATGCATGCACACAAACACACACATATTTATTTTTAAGCTATACTAAATATGGTAAGGTATAGTATTTGTACTTTTAAAAAAAAATAATTTTAATATAAGCATTTTATTACTTGTGCTCTGTTGAAAAGTCCAGCAGGGAGATAATCAAATCTGTAAACCATTTTTGTTTCTTTATTTAGGTCCTCTTTTTGAATCTCTGGCCACTCAAACTATGATATGTATAGTATGTATTAAAAATAAATTACTAGACATACAAGAAGTTAACAAGCAAAAAATAAAAAGAATAAAAATCTGTTTTTTTATGTATGAAATAAAATAGAAATAATTTAAAATAATGCATATATTAATGTCATACGTTATACGTTTGTCAATATTAGGCATAAAATTTTTAAAATGTATATTAAAAGAATTTTAAAAAAAGAGCTTCAAACCTCTGGTTGAGTTTCAGGAAGCAGACATGGCACTAGATGTGTAGGTGAATCCTTGATTGGGAAAGTCAAATCAAATTCTTCAGTTAACATCAGCAGCCACTTGTGTAGTGACACATCATAGTCTTTCCACAATGTGTTAATATCAGAGTGATGCAATTTACCATCCTAGCAAACAGAAATATATCCTCTGGTTTTTAAGATTCATTAAAATAGCCTTCAGAAACATAAGTGACCTAGTAACAGGGCCGGTCCTGGCGCTTGCGGGGCCCTATGCGAAACTGATTGCACGGGGCCTATAGTCTGGGCGGGAATAAGGATATAAAGTGAAAATTAAGATTTTGTATAAATTCGGCTTTCCTATTTTTTTCATTCTTTTCTAAGTACAAAATTGCGATCAAGTTAGCTTTACTGTACGAATCTTGTAACCTCTGGGATAATTATAGGCCTATGCTAGTGACTATAAAAGAAAATATGGTATGGGAACGTCCTTTTAAGGTGAAAAGTTGCCAGATTAGGTCTATTACATTTTAACATGAAAGCTGACAATGCCTTTTTTTCTTTTATCTCGCTTAGGATTGGTGTTTTCCGCAATGAATGACACCCACAAATGACAATTCTGTCTATTTTTCATGAGATTTTTAGATTTTAATAAGTGCAAAACATTTCCAGGAATTTTTTCGTATATATTTTGCAATTAATAATTTTACACATAGAATTAGCGCGGGGCCTATGAAAGCGCGGGGCCCACTGCGACCGCATAGGTTGCAGTGGCCTAAGACCGGTCCTGCCTAGTAATATGTAGAAATGTTAAATTCGCAAAGAGATAGTTAAGTAAGTAATGTACCCCTTTCAGACCTTTTTATCAAGATGATGTAAAGACCATCTGTTTCGATGGCTGATGGTTAATGAGGATGTCATGTGGCCAGCACAATAAACAACCACCTTTAGTTGTCCATCGAATTTCAGGTATTAAAGTTGGTTGGCTCATGGGGTCCTAAAAATCCTGAAATTTTGAATCACTCATGATTTTGCTGAGATCTGAACCTGAAAGCACTAGTTTGGAAGACACCACACCTCATACAGAGAAATAACTTATGTTGTTTTCTTGAGGCTATTTCAGTAGCACTATTTAATATCTGTTTTTAAAGCTCTATCAATTTGTTTATAAGAGTATTATGTTATTCTAGTTCATATGTAAATGAGACATACAAAGAGAATGTAATGGAAAATTGTGTAGTAAAGTTAAATAAATTTTTAAAAAAGTAAATACAAAAATATGATCCATAAATTAGACAAATATATTTTCTATATTGAGATTCAATAGATAATCTCAAAAACATTAGGGGAGTCCACAAAACAAACCACTCTCAGTGGTAGAAATTCACAGTAAAACCATTCTGTTAAGAATGACAACATTTATACATATTTCTTTTAGATTCTTTTATAAGATTAGGCTTCTGTATATTTATTTTAATTTGAGAAATAACTAAATGGTTTATAGAAAGATTTTACTGATAACTAGACACAGTCACATATAACACTATAATTCACCATTTAATATGTTGTATAAGAACTACCTTGATATGAGAGTCTTTGACAGAGACAACACAAGCCATCACATCCACCAGCCACTGTGGACTGATCACTACATGTGATTTTAAGTTGGTATTAGTGAAGTGTTGCAGAGAGCCAAGTTCATGAAGAAACTGAACAGCATGAGCTACCTACAAAAAGAATTAAAAGTCAATTTAAAATACATTAAAAATAATAAGTCAATTTAAACAATCAAGAGGCAATTTAATTTAAATTGCTTGTGTTGATATGAGAGAGAAGGGGAGGGTGGACAGAGTTAAGTATCTTATATAGTTCAGTGCATGACATACTTCTGTTGCCTCAAATATTCCAGATCTACTGGCCTTGTTTTCAAGTTCTTTGTATTCTATTACATTTTTGTCTGTGATACTGAAAAGACATTGAAATGAAGATCCTAGAAAATACTGTACATACTACTAAGCTTAATGAGTAATCAGATATTAGTTTGATCACATTGTTATTGATGATACACATTTATTTACATGCAAATAAAAACCTTTTAATAGATTCCTCAAAACTGAGCCAGACACCAGGGATTTTTTCTCCCATATACTGTTGCTGTAATGTTACTTCAATCATTCTATCTTGCAATTCTTGAATGCCCTAAAATGATTATTAATAAAAAAAAAATTTAGTGTTCATGTTTTTTTGAATTTATCTGAAAACCATATTGTAAAAGAAAAATGTCTGCACAAATAAAAAGTAAACAATTTTTTAAAAGAAATTCATCTGCTCTTAAGTATAAAAATAGATAGTGAAATTTAGTAAAAAATGAAGAAAAAAATTACCTGTCCTGTGTATGAAGACACAAAATGAAAGCCACAGATTTGATTATACTTATGCTGAAGCTCCTCTTTTGGCAGTTCTAACTTTGACATCTGATTAATATAATTAATTATTTTTTTAAAAATGTAACCTTTATTTAAAATATACAGGAACTTTAAAAATACTTTTTTTGTAAAGTGTTGAATACATGACTGTAACACTATTTTGACTTGTGCATATGTATTATCAGTAAGTTCCTACTTGATCAAGGTGAGTCCCAATGACAAATATAGGAGCTTTAGGTGCATGGACTGAAATAGAATTGAGCCAGAAATGTAAACCAGCATGCTCATGTCCTAAACGAATATTCCACAAGAGAAAGTAAATTGCTCTGTCTGACAGGAAAAACTGGCAGGAGAAGAAAAAAAAAGAGCACTTGAACAAACAAATTGATGTATCTATTCAGTAATAGCAAGTTTAAAATGTTTGATACTGTAATATAAAATTAAATAACATAAAGGATATTGATTATTATATGTATATGTTACTTGGTGAGTGTTGTAGTAAACAGTCTGTCCAGCAAAGTCCCATACATTGTAAGTGATTTCTCCTTCATTGGTTGGCACAGTCCAATGACAAATATCAATGCCTGATCAAGAGGTATTTATATTTTATCAAAGATTTACAACTGCAAGTGTATGTCTATATACTATAGCCAAAAAATGGTCCTGAAAGAAATCCAAATTAGTTGACTAATAACTAAATCAATTCTTTTTACTCTTACCATCTGTTATTTCTTGTTCAACAGAAGGTGGTGTTTTTTTGTTGTCACTTAGAAGAGCCTTCACAAGACTAAAAGAAAAAGAGAGAATTATAGTTCAACAACAATAATTGTCAGCTTTTTTTTTTACATTCAAAGGATACAGACTTAAAAAAAATAGCCTACTTTTAATTAACTTAAATCTGAATGAACTGAAGCATAACTATGTATATGTAGAGTAAATTTGGCTGAGTGGTTAAGTGTTTGGCTTCTGAACCTGGGGTCCTGGGTTCAAATCTCTGTGGAGACTTAGATTTTGAATTTTGGGATTTTCACCTGAGTTCAACAAACTCCAATGGGTACCTGAAATTAGTTGGGGAAAAGTAAAGGCGGTTGGTCGTTATGATGACCACTTGACACCCTGCTCATTAAATATTGGCCAAACAAAAAGATGACCTTAACATCATCTGCCATAAAGATCGAAAGTCTGAAATGGGAACTTTACTTATGACATTGTTGTGATTTCCAAGACAGTGGAATAAATAAAGAAGTGCATTAATACAAAATAAAGGTACTGTAGATTAATTTTATTGGAGAAAAAATGTCAAATCAGGTTAAGGGTAGAGCTGAGGATATCCTTTTTTTACTTCTAGATGATATTATTTGTGTGAAATTGTGTGTGCTGCTTTACTTTGTCTTAAACAGCTTGAGATAGCAGCACTTTTATTTTCTTTACCTATAGGATCTTTCCTTAAAACCTTCCAAGGTCACAGATATAAGATTAATTTGTGTATAATCAATGAAATCATGAATCTCATGCTTAGTAAGCTGTTAAGACTACTACTACACCACACTTTACAAAACTGGCACCACTGAGAAATAAAAGATATATACTGAAAAAAAAATGACCTAGTTTTTCCTGCCCCTCCTAATCCAACAAGCATAAGCTTGGTTCTTTTGCATGACACAGAGCCTGTGAGCAGTCGCTTTAGATAAGCAAAAGTGGTGACAAAACCTTTTGCTCGAATTTCTTTTGGTGGTGTTTTAAGTCGAGAGCATGCTTCCAGTTCAAGTCCTGTTTGATCAAGACAGTATTTAACAAAGATATTTTTTTAATTTTTGAATTTTTGACAGATATTCACAATGTCTTACAGAATTTGATTTTTTTTTTAAATTATGACTTCTATAGATTATAGTTCTAAATGTTAGTTTTACATTATTTCAAGAAACCTATAACAAATTATTACATAAAAAGAAAATGAAATGTTCTAGAACTTACTTTTCAATGACAGGCTTCCAATATGTGCAGAAATAGTCAACAAATTAGGATTGTTTCCTAAATGTAATGTGGTTAGTTTAGTTAATTTTTTTATATCTTCAGGAACTTGTGTTATACCCTGGTATTGAAACGACAAGTACTGGAGATTTTCTAGCTCAAATATAACTTCAGGAAATCCACAAGGTGTATCATCATCTAATGAAAAAAAAATATATTCAACAGTCATTAGTTCCAAATAATTAGCAAAATAAACCAAGGTGTTGTCAATACATAGATAATGAATGTTAAGTTTTAAGCAAAAATGCAATAAATATTCATAACAATTTATTCTTCAAATGATATATTTTTATTTTATCTATGGGTAAAAATTACCAGGTGCTTCTTTTCTTTGATGTCCAAAGCGAGGGAAAATATAAAATATTGTAGCATTCAACTTTCCTATTTCTTTGCTGTCAAGAGTTCCATTTGTATCCTCATCAAAAAGTTGAAAAATGTTTGTTTTATCCTAAAATGAAAAAAAAAAAAAAAATAATAATAACAATGTAAATATCCAGCATTCCAATTGCTGCAATATGGCAAAAAATATAACTAAATTTTCAAATAATTTTATAAATCTGATTTTAATAGTGAAAAAAAAAAAAAATTTTTAATGTAATAAATACACATCTGAAGTAAACTTACCTTACAAAAGAAGTAGATTATTTAAAATTTATCTGTTTCTGAACAAACACTTTTCAATTTTGAAACCTACAATTAGTTTGATATACAGTGATGAGAGAAATGTGTTTAAAAATGTCATCACCTGAAGATGTCTGTCAAGCCATTGATGTAGATTGTTGTTTGACAAAAAGTCTTCAAAATGATCTTTAGACAATAAACCATTGCTGCGACTTTTGATCCAACAGACTCCATTCAGGCAAAGGTCTTTTAGCTGCTGGAGCTTGCCCAAGCTGGAAGGCAGGGTTGTCAGACAATTACCATTTAGCACTAAAATCTCAAGATTGCAGAGATCACCAATATTCTCAGGAAGAGATTTTAATAATAAATGCTGTGCATATAAGCGAACCAAATTCTTGAGCTTGAGAACCACTTCAGGAAATTCTGTAAGGCACAAGAGAATAAACTAGTCATCAAAAGGTGAATTATGTTTATTACTATTACATTTTAATCATAATTTAATTAATTTTTAAAAGTAGAACTATATACCAAGGAAACTATTCTTGGAGATGTCTAGGCGACTTAAATCTTGACAGTTCTGAAGTGTGCTGGGTAAAGTTTTTAGATGATTTCCTGAGACACTCAAAGTCATAAGCTGTTTACATTGTTCTATTTCAGGGGGTAGTGACTCCAGCTTGTTATCAGTAAAACTTATATCTTTCATGTTTCTAGCAGCTATGAAAAAAAAAAAAGTAAATCAATTATTGTTGTCAGAAAAGATAAAGACAAGACAATGTGCAACACTATTTTGAAACAATTTAATGAACACAAAGGAGTATAAAATAGTTTAGGAGATGGATGACTGCCTGGATGTGTACTATGCACCAAAGACTGTCCTCTTGATAGTCCTGGGTTCAAACCATGCTTGTTGTCATCCCATCTGTCCTGGGGGAGGTTTGGGCAAGGAGGTTATAATAACTTCAATTCTGGTGGAATATTTCAAACTTGTCAAATAAACAAACAATTGAAAAGACAATGAGGTGCAGTGGCTGAGTGGTAAATTGCTTGGCTTGCAAACCAAGACTAGGATTTTTTTTTCAGGATCTTTAGGGCGCTTCTGAGTCCATCCAGCTCTAATGGGTACCTGACATTTGTTGACGAAAAGTTGGTCTTGGTGATGGCCACAAGACACCCTCGTTAACTCTAGGCCACAGAAAAAATATCTGCCCCATAGATCACAAAGTATGAAACAGGTACTTACAAATGAATAGATCTGCAGGAATGTCTGTCAAATTGTTTCCACTGAGATTCAAAGAATATATAAACTGGCAGTATGATCCAGGGATTCTGGAAAATTCTTTCAGGCTTTTGCTGACTTGCCAACTAGCTTGATGAGATTCACACACCAATAAAAATTCTTCGAGGAAAGGAGGTGACATTTTGACTAAGCCTTGCATTTCTCCATGCAAACTTGTAAGAGCCTTCAGATGCTGGATTAAGAGATATGCCTCCATTGTACTATATTACAATATGTTATATTTATGTATTTGCTTTTATTATATTAAAGATTAAATAATTCATTAATTGAATACTTTAGCAACATTTTTCAATTAGCCTCACACAATTCACAAAAAAAATTTTTTTTAGTAATTTTGAAAAAAAAGTAAAAATGATATAAAATGAATATAACATACTTATAATACCTTACCTCTACTCCCATGTCTGATAAAGACTGAGCAAAATGAAAATCTTTACCAAGATTTAAATACATAACTTGAGATAAAAAATGTGCTATTTGCTTTACACCTTCAGTAACCTGTGGTTTACAATAAAAGATATTTTGTTTATCTTAAAATTTCAGTTCAATGATTGCTAACACAACAGTATGAAAGTTTGCAACACTAATATGTATCTATTAGAAAGATAGTTTGATAGTCTTTTTTTTTTCATCTTTTTATTGAATTCTAATGTAAAAAAAACTTAACCTCATATTAAATTTTAAAATTAACTGTTTGTTAGAATATTTTTGTGTGTGTTTTAATGCATACATATAGATCTGATAACTTTTTGTTTTCCATTCTCATTTTCTTTTTTTTAAATATCATGTCAAAAGCTTAAACCAATCAAAGTCTACATTTACCTCCACAGGAGACAATCTTTTAGAGGTCTGTATATGAGATATAAGCTCATTAACTTTTGTTAATGAATCCTAAGTAGAAAAAACATAAAAATGTACATTACTTTTGATAAACAAATAATTAATGTAGACAAACAAAAAAAGACAGTATGAGCAATTTTTTATTTCATTAAATAATATTTTTATTTAATTTTAAAGGTTGCTGGGAAGTTTTGTAATAAACAAAACAAACTAAAGCACAATTTTATTCTTGATATTTCATTCAAAGAAAGTGTTTCTAGCGTTTTAAACAAAATAAACTGATAAGATAATCAAATTACATGTTGCAGCCGTAGTAATAGAATCATCCAAGCCCACAGTATTACAAGACTTGATTTGTGATCTTTTAAAAAAATATCAAACCAAGTTGACATGTTGGTGTCAGAAGCTTCTTCTTTTTTTAAAATTTTAGGCTCAAAGCCTGAGTTATCCACCAGGTGAACATTATGGAAGCATTCTAAAGTCTCTAGCTGTGGAGTTGTTGGCCCTACAGACATTACGGTATTGACATCAGCTGAAAAGAGAGTCATGATTAAAGATGTTTAAGTATGGTACTAATATTTTAATTGCTAAAAAAGATAAACAGGTAAAAAACAAATAGTTCCCTACCTCTAAAGCAACAAAGTGGGTGTAACTTAAAGCCATTTGAAAGCCTTTTCTGAGAACACACCAGAAGATCTTCTTTTGAAAAATTGGCAGGTAAGAGAAGAAGAGCAGTCACTGTAAATATTGACAAATTAATATTTTAAGTCTACACATGTTTCCATTGGTATAAAAAAATAGTACTTTAAAAATACTATTTACTGTATTATTGTAGTAAAAATGTTCCTAATTTCAAAAGAAGAAAAAAAGTGCTATACTTTTCAAAGTCTGCATGACATTGTTCATTAACTATATCTTGATGCTGATTATTGAAGATATTATTATTAATGTCACTGGCCATTACATGTGACAAAGGTATGCTTAGCACAAGTGGTCAAGCTTGTTAACCTATTGTCATTCAAGTAAACAATGTTTTAAACACTCAGCATGGCCCGTGATAAGATGAGGGGATGTTCTTGAAGGGAGTTGCAGCAGGTGTTTCTGCTAATCTCCAGAAGCTTTTAGAGACTTTATAAAAGGAGAGAGTTGAGTTTGTAGGTTTAGTTCAGTACAGTACAGTACTCATGTACAGCTCAGCGATTGTACAGTGTTAAGGTGATACCTTTGTACAGTGATAATTTATCTCATATAGTTTTGGGAAGCGTGGTCAAGAGGCTACTATTGAACTTGGCTTGGCTACCTATGATGGAGGCTCAATGTTTGACACTCAACTCAAGCAGAGTTGTGTTTACTGAGCACCTGAAGGCAGCACGGAAAACCTTCTCCTAGATACCCCCTCCCCACTGGTCCACAAATGAGATTGGACCACAGCGTTCTGAGCATGCTATAAGCATGAAAGAAGCGCTATATAAAAGCCATAACTTATTTATTTATTTAGTTTATAAATTTACATGTAATTAGATTGGATTTCTATGAATAGCATAGGAAAATGAGAAAAGTAGAGACATGACAATAATTTACTAAGTTTTACTTACTGGGAAAGTTCCAACTGCCATCAGTAAACATAATTTTTTCAATGTTGTCTCTCAGATGAACTTGTTTGCTATATAAAACTAATATGAAATATTTCTTCAAATATAAAATTGTAAAAATTATCATTGTTTCTAATTATCAAAAAAAAAAAATTATTTAAAAAAGATGAATAGAGCCATGTGAACAACAAAATGATGGAAGAGTTGAAAATCTTCATGCTGGTATTAGGAAGTGAAAAAGAATTCAAATATTGTGAAGTCATTTAGAAAGTACAGATTCAAATAAATAGTATGAAGTATAAATAGTATGAAGGTCTTTTTCAGTGAACAAACGTTAAGTATGTGCTGATTATTATTTGAATAGAAAGAAAGACTCTCAGTTTTTAAAGAGAAACATAAAGAAATTAAAGCAAACACATCAGTGTGCAAAAACAAAATTGAAAAAAAAACAACTAAAACTAAAGAGCAACATAAAATGAAATATTGAAAAAATATTTATTGAGATCAAATTTCAGTGTGAAACAAACTGATTAGCTTTTAATTAATACCTGAAGGAAACTCCATTTTTATACAAGAATAACTCAGTTGTTTGTCATCAATGTTCCTCAATAGACTTTCAAATTCACAAGGGACCTGATACTAATTAAATAAGTAGATTTAAATAAAATACACAGACAAAAAAAATATATAAGCAAAGTACACAGTTCTTAATTGAAAAAACAGACTGTATATGTAGATTAGTGAAGTAAAAATTATGTTCTATAATAATTTCATCTACTATGATCTATGGAATACATGGCCAAACAGGAGAGCTATTTAATAATTATTTGAGGATGGAGTCTAAAGAGCTTTATGAAAAACATTTACCTTTTTAATTAAAATAGAAATCAGAAATATTGTTGTTTTTTTTTATATTATGTTTTACAATTTGTTTTGTTAGCAGAGACATAAAGTTCCCCTTTCAGACCTCATGATCTATAGAAAGATGATGTAAAGTTTATTTTTTCTATGGCCAATGGTTAATGAGGTTTCCCTATCACCAGCACAACAAGCAACTGCTTTATTTTTCCCAACTAATGTCAGGTACCAATGAGTGTTGGATGGACTCAGAGGCGCCCTTAAAATCCCAAAATTAAAAAAATCCCAGTCTTCACTGAGATTTGAACCACAGTTCAAAAGCCAAGCACTTTACCATCAAACCAATTGAAGAGACAACAGTAAATAGTTTTAAAATAGATGTATTTCTATGAAAAAAGGTCTTGCATATTTAATTTAAAAAAAACTTTCTGAAGTCAAAATGTAGCTGTTACACAAAATCAGGGCCGGTCTTAGCAATTGGGGGACAGGTGCAAAACGGATTGCGCAGGGCCCATTCTGGGTAAGGAAAAGGATAATAAGTGAGAATTAGAAAAATTTGTCTTTGCATTTTATTAATTTTCACTAAGAACATTATCATGATCAAGTTACTTTATGAGCCTTGCATGTAGTGAAGTCATATATCATCAAAATTCTGTTTCCTACATAAAAAAAGCGCAAGAGCAAGAATTGCCAAATCGTTCAATACATCTTTGTGAAAGTAATTGAATGAGATTCAAGAGATTTTTTTGATTTAGGGAGATTTCCATGAACCCATGGAAAATCAGGAGGCCACGAAAAAACCTTGTAATATAAGTTAATATGGTTTAATTTGGGCATGTCACCTTGAAAGAATGTCAGAGGACAGAGGAGTGAAAATCATATACCGACAAAAACCAAAAGGTAGGCAGACCCCGAATGCGATGGATTGATGATGTGGAAGCAGATCTACAACAGCTTGGGGTAGGGCGTGGAGACGAAAGGCCCAGGAGAGATCTAAATGGAAGGATGTGTGCAAGAAGGCCAGAGCCCTCCATGGGCTGTAGCGCCACTGGGATGGATGGATGGTTTAATTTAATAATATACATAGAATTAGTGTGGGGCCTATGAGAGTGCGGGACCCACTGCGGCCGCATAGGTTGCAGTGGCCTAAGACCGGCCCAGCACAACATCATAGCAAGCTTTAAAATATCATAAAATCTGATTTTCTAGATCCTTTCTAGTTTTTAAGCTCTAAATATGACAGATGGATAGAGGGACAGAAAGACGAAGTAAAACTAATAGCAGCTTTTCCACTTTTGGAAGCCACTTAAAAAAAAACAAAAGAATCAAAACCCTTGGCTGAAACAGAGCATTGTAATCATACAGGTCATAATAATGTTTGTACAATTTCTGATGTTTTGAAATGAGAAGTTGACTACACTAAATTTTTATAAAATAAGGTTTACATTTTTTTGGTTACTTTGTTTAAAATAACTCTTTTAAAAGTTGTATTAAGATATATAAAGTGTTAAAGAAATAATAGAAGATTAACAAGATGATGTTAGACTAAATTGATTATGATTCTAGAATAAATATAGTGTTCTACATTTATTAAATGAACTTACTTTCAAAAATGACCACAAAGGTACTGGACTTTTGAAATTCTCTAATCCTTCTTGTGTCATGCCTGAATATACAAGATGATAGAAAATATATGAAAAAAATTGAAATAACAAGAGATAATTATTGAAGTATTAAAACAAAACATGTATGCTAGCTATTTAAAAAGTTAGTTTCTCTAATAATCTGCTACGTAATTTACCAGCTGGCAATTTGCTTGTTAGTGTTGCCTGTAAAGCTGAAGCTGTACCCATGGGCATCAACTGTGGGCTTGTGTAAACATACTGTTTCTGTTTATTATTCATATCTAAAATGAAAAATAAAATTCAGATCATTCTTTTTTTTTATTTTATTTGTAGTTGTTTGGTTACTTTGCGATATCCATTCTTTAAAACTTGGTAATGCAGGATGTAAATCAATGAAATTTTCTTAAGTACAAGGCCTGGTTGAATTCACAAAATTTAAGATAAACATTTCATTGACTTTTTATATGTTTATCATTAAGTAAATCAGAGGATATTCATTTAATGTTTACGATACTATACTAATTTGAGTTACCAAGAGAAAAGCAAACTTTTAAAATAGTTCTTTTAATGGCCTTGTAGAGTATTTTGCATTACTATAAATAAATTTGATAAACTTCATAAGATAAAAGGTCAATAGATATTACTTATACCCTCATTTGAATTTAACGTTAATTTGTAATTTTAAGTTTTGACACTGAGTGATAAACTATTAGAATGCAAACTGATGTTCAAAGGTAACACCAAAAAAGAATAAACAGTTATACACATATATACATTCTGTCATGTTTACTTTCTAAAACCATTTAATATTATATTTTAAAATTTTCTTTTTAATTTATAGTTTTACTGTTGGCATTTAAAAAAATTACAATATTTCAAAATGTTATCCAATCTGAATATTGCAAAGTTCAATTAAACAGTTTACTTATTTAATAAAAAAATGAGCAGAGTACAAAATATTTTAATAAAATATTCAAAGCAGTCATTCTTTTAAAAAAGTTAAAATCTTTCTAGACACCTCTCTCTCCTAATCATTTTATATGAAAATATTTTCATTAATCAGTTTTGTAAATGTACACACCTAATGTAAGATAACCTTCTGGAGATTTCTCTAGAATCAAAGCTTGGTGTATTGTCTTCCCATCTTCTGCTACTTCTAATGTAGTTCCAGTCATAAATTTATTGTCATCAGACTGCCAGCCCGCCTGAAATAGATTTTCATTTTGTGCTTTGACATCAAATATAAAAAAGTCAGAGGCAATGTATAAAAGATAAAAATTACAAGTTTTTTTTTATTCATGCTGTTAATATTCTCAATGAAATGAACAGCATAGAACATGTACAGATAATATCATTTGAAATTAACATGTGCTTTAAGCAAAATTTTTAGGGTACAAAAAAAAATGTGTTTTGAAAACCCTAATCAAACTTTGGAGCTTTTAAGATAGCGGAGTCCAAGCTTTATCCATATTAGGACAAATTTTCTAAAAAACACAGTACCAAGAATTTTAAGGAAATGAAAACAAAAAGGCGATGACATAAAAGATTAAATCATTTTATCCGTAAAAGGCTACCTGACAGAAATAGAGAAAAAAAACTACTAGAATATGGCTTTAACATAGACAGAATCATATCTCACAGACAACAAAACTGATGAAAGCTTTGACAAAGTCAGAATCACATCTCACACACAGGGAAAAAAATTTAGAGAAGGAAGCTTTGCCAAAGTCAGAATCACAGCTCACAGAATGATGGCTTAGGTAAAAATAAGACAAACTGAATACTAATTATTATTTTTCTTTTCTTAACTGTTAAAGTAATTTTTTTCAAAATACTTGAATTTTATCTTTCTATCATTTTTAATGGAGCTAATTGTTCAAACAACAAATGTTCCCTACTTTTATTCCAGGTGTATTGATGACATAGATTCCAGTTTTCTCTGAATGTATGTCCAGTTTCATGTTCCAGCCATTGATCTCCTCACTCAACACTTTCAAGCCTTTCAAATACATGGAGACTCTCACTCTCTTACCAAGCTAAAGATATTCCACATAATAAGTATCATTAGCACTTATTTAAAAACATTAACTACAGATATTGTTTACACAAAATTACAAAGAAAAACAATAGAAGAAAGCATTTAATATTTTAAAATATCTTTTTTCTTAACTATATGAAAATAGATTTGATCTAGCGATTTTTTTAACTTGATCATAAAACTACAGAAAAAAAGTTGGTTAGAATTGTGTTTTTACTTCAACTGATTCTAATTTGATGTTGACCAGATTGGCATCCCTGCTTTTCCACATTTCATTTTGATGAGTTACTCCATTGTGATCAACTAATGCTCCTGCAAGGCCATGGTATTCTAATCTTTGGCCTGTGCCACTGTGAAGTAAACATATATTTCATTCATATTGATAAACACCAAGGAAAAAAAAAGTCTATTTCAGTAATATTTTGTTACTATGAAACAAAAATATTATTTTTCAATGAAATACTTACAAGGTTAAATGAAGAAAAAAGTTTGCTCCCTTTAGGATAGTTATAAAAACTTCATCCCAATAGAAGGGAGTCATGACTGGCAACAACTGCATTCTGTGACCCTTTTTATAAAAATATACAGAACCTTTGGTGTTGCTGACTATACGCTCATCATCTTGCATCTCTCCATCATGGAACTTCTGAACTTTAAAAGACTTGGAGGTTATGAATCCAGGCTGAACAATCTTGGCAAATTTCTATTTAAAACATCAAAAACTTCAGGTTTTATGCAGTTATAACTTTTTTTTTTTTGAAAAATTTTTGAAAAATGTTTTTTTTTCCAATAAAAAAAAATGTACTTAGAATATCAACACTAAACAAGCAAAATAAATTTAATAAAATATATTTTAAAAAATATATAAATCTAAAATTTAAATACTTCTTACAGCAAAGAGTTCTGTGCATCTGGAGCACATATGACAATGTAGACATGGAACATCCAACAGGCTCCCACAGTAAAAACATCTGATAAAATTGTAAAACATTAATTCAATTAACGAATAGGCTATTGTTTGATAGCTTTAAGTGCATCTTATATATTGTAGCATGCATAGTGGGAAGCGTGGTCGAGAGGCTAAGTGCGGCTTGAGCTTGGCTTGCTTGGCTACCATAAAAGAGTTTAAATTCTTTTTAGTTTACTCTATATATGAATATAATAACTGTTATTCACCGAAATACATAGGAAAAAAAAACATACTTTTCTGGTGGATCCAGGAGGCGATGTCGACGTGATCTAACTCTGTCTTCATATACTTTTGCAGCATCAATTTGGTAAGGATAATTGTGAAGTGGAACAACTCTGCCTTCTGAAAATGAAATGCACCCAGAAAATAGGAAGAATGGTAGCAAACATATTCAATTTAGTTGAAAAGAAGAAAAAAAAAGGGCAAATACCTCCCAGATCTTCCATTGCATCACATAAAAAAACTGGGTTCACGTGGGGATGCTGCTTGCAATGTCTGTGTTTGTGAGCAACACCAATGTAGTAAAACAGATGCCAAGTTTGATCAATGCTGATTATTCCTTCAGTACTGTGGCCTGCACATTCTGGGCATGGCAATGTTATCTGAAATTAAAATATTCAAAATATTATGCTATAGGCTACAATATGCAATCATTAGTTTATACAGTCTACTACCCTATTCTAATTTAAAATTTAACAAATTATTTAAGATTTAAAGTTAAAAATTTTTAAAAGCAGGCTAATTTGAAACAAAATATTTTGTAGCTAGACCTGCCCATTATACTTAATTTGTATTCTTAATTTAAAACAAAAATTAAAAAGCTTGTGCAGCATTTTTGAAGCAAACCAAAAAAAATATAAATTCAATAATTCAAGATAATTTAAGAGTTTTGTATTATAACCAAAATTTAAGCTCTTACACAGCCATAGACTTTAACTTTCTGAAAGACACTATCAACAAGAAGTAGAACTTGTCTCAAACAAGCAAACAGAACATGTCTGATGTACTGGCTTGATGGCGATGTTTCTTCACCACTTTCAGCAGTTGCACTTTTATGAAAATCCACAACTCTTGCAGACACAACTAGAACAGCAGTTTCTGGGAAATATATTTTTCATCAATTTAAAGTCATAAAAAAGTTGTAAGCTTGTATGTCAAAATAACTTTACAAATTGTGCAATTTCTTTACACAGCCTTCAAATGAGAGCAAAATATATATATTTTAAGATAAAATTTTTCTTACTGTCAAATTCTCCTCCTTTATATCTATGTAGAGATGCTTTTATGTCAACTGGACCTTGTCTCAGTAGAAAACCAGTTTTCCATATGCAAAGGGGCTGATAAACTTTGAGAATTGTGCTGCGAAAAAAAATCCATTACTATTTCAAGACAAGATTCCAGAAAAAATCAATAACAAAAATTTTGACTGACAAGATACAAAAAAAAATAAAATGCTGAAAATTGAAAATAGTGGCTCTCACTACTTAAATATTGCTTCACAAAATACAGTATTTATCTTTTAAATCTTTTGACAATTCGAGTGTCTGCCATCTTAGTCACAACTGGCCCTGGAATACCCTCTCAAAGGTAAACTATATGAATAGTTAGTAAGCAGGACATAGCAGATATTACATTTGTTAATTCACTGTGTCCTTTTTTATTTTTTTTTATTTTCAGATGGTGTTAGAAATTTGTTTTGATTTATTACAAGTCATGCCAAGCAATTTTACTGATTAAGTGACTCAACAATAGGCACAAAATAATACATTTCACAGATAAAGATTTCAGACCAACAGTGTTGAAACATTTGGATTTTTTAAATATTTTTTTATTTATTTTTTAAATAAAAAATATTAACTATATCATATACTATTTGTATCTCTAATTAACATATAACTAAATAAGAATATTATAACATAAGAAAATGTTACCTAAGAAGTTTAGGCATGAACCTTGGTGGTAATGTTGGTAAAAAATTTTAGCATCTGTTAGTTTGGAAAATTCTTGATTTAGGACAGGGTTCAGACCAAAGATGTTCCTTCAATAAATACATACAAACGTTAAGTCAAACTAAGGTTGTGAAAAACTATTTCAGTTTCAAAACAATTCTAATTTTAAAATTAAAAAAATACTTACAAGTGATTCATGAAGATTAGGTACATCAGACCATCTGATATAAACAGATTTATTGACAGATTCATTCTCTAATAATTGATTCTTAACTTCTAGTAATAAGGATTGGTGCTTCAACAATGAAACTACATGAGAAGGCTAAAAATAAAATTGCAAATATTCACATGATTAACATTCAAAGCAATGATTATTATTTCTTATGAGGTATCAGATCTTTTCATAAGTAGGATTTAAAGACATATTGTTATGAAAAAGGGAAGAAAAGTTCCCCTTTCAGGTCATGCAGTCAATAGGGCAGATGATGTAAAGGTCACCTGTTTCTTATTAATGAACATAAGAAAAAGCAACTGATCAAAGATATTTATTCACTAATATATTTTTTTATATAGTAATGATTATATAAGTAACAACTATTGTAAAACTACTATACAGTAAAATACTCACTTTTACACTTAAATTCATGTCATTTATTTTAGCACCTAGGGACTCCAATGACCAGCTAGGTATTCGTTTTTTGAGGCATTTTATTGTTACCATATCAGGAGGGTTCATATCACAAATATTGTGCACAAGATTCTCATATGCTTTTAAATCTGTGACACACAAACTGTCGTGCTGGTGACTAATATACAAACCTTCTCCCTGAATTATACAGAATGAATAATTATGAAATTTTAGACATGTAGGTACTTTAGGATAAAATATTTCTAACAGACCTCACTTTGCTTGGCTGATATTTGTGTACTTTAATAAACAGCAAAACTATGTACCCAGTTATGCAGCAAGTTAAGAACTTTCCCCAATCTGGGATACGAATATCTCTTATGCAGGTGAGCTCTTGCCATTTCATCTGTTTGTTCAAAAATTGTTGATTGTGTTGAAGCGCCAACTTTGGGAATCTGTCAACCAAAATAGTCATAATCACTTTTTGTTAATAAACAAATAGAAGTAAGATGTTTAATTATTATCTTAACTTATATACATCTTCAAAAAAGAAAATAATTGCATTGCTTATAATCTAAATAATCTAACTATTTAATTATGCACTTAATAAATTTCTCAGTCAATGTTTTAATATTCTATTAAGGTGGAGAAAAAAATGGAAGAAATTGTGAAGCAGGCCACCAAGTACCTTGCTAATAGTTTCATTTAACTTGATAGACCAATCACAATGAACCCAAGGAACCAATGTCTTTATTAACACTGCACATTCAGCAAGAGCCTTCTTAATGTCTTGAAGAAAGCTGGACTTGGTCTGGTTTATGAACAAAAAAAGTATTCAAATATCAACATTAAGCAGGTATATTGTAATTGTCTTTAGAATTTAATTAAAATTAAACAATTATAACTTTTAAAATTAACTGGATGAATATGTTTACCACTTTGACAGTTCTAAGTTTTACATTCTTTCCTTCATCCTCACTCAACTCTTCTAAAGCTTCAAGACTAGCTATTCCCCAGGACACACTTTGCTGTCCTTTAAAATCTAAACATTCAAGATGCCAATTTCTTCTGCAATCAGAAAAAAAATAATAATGTACCAGTAATAACCATAAAACTTTGAAAAATATTTTTTTTTCTGCATTTATAATTAATAATTTATAAAAATAGCTTTTCATTCTGTTATATTTTTCAAAATAATAAATGACTAGAGCTTACTTGTATAAACGGTAAGTTGCATTATACAATGCTTCTGTAAGGTAATCCAATCTGGTTTTAATAAGATTTCTTAAACCATTCTCTTTTGAAGAATCATTGACCAATTCCACTAAGAGAATGACAATGTCAGCACACTGACAAAATATGAATATAAATGTGTAAAGCTTTTCTTTCATGTTAATTTCAAATTATCAAAACTTGGATGTGTGTAAAATGAAAGATATGTATTGTTTTTTTCTATACTTAAATGATTTAATTAACATTATCTTATTCTCAGTTCCTTGTTAATTATCAGAAGTGCACTACATAATTACCTTTAACACTACTGATGACATGATGTCCACAAGCTGATTAGCAAACTGGATTAGCTCAACAGTATCAGTGGGGGAACTGTACACAATCATAACAATGGAACCTTCTGAGATGATGCTATCTAATAAAGACTATAAAAGTTTTGAAATTCTTTTTTTTTAACCACATGTTTTGTTTGGTTTCATTATCTTTCATGTTCAAAATTTAATTAGACCATCTTTGTTAAATAAATCTTTTTTTCTTCATGTAGACAATTTAAAACATCTTTTTTTTGGGGCTTTTTTTAATAAAAAGAAAAATAAATGCTTACATTCTCAGCAGACATTTCTAAAACATTGAATTGAATTTGCTGACTCTCATCTATGCTAGGTATGTTTAGCTTGTCAGTATAACTGAATGATCTAAGTTTCTTGTCTTTGCTTTGGTCAATATAGGACAGAACGCTTTCAGCAACACTATCATGTCTTAAAATAATGAGTTTTTTCTTCAAAGGATTCTGAAAGGAATCTAAAGCCTCACCTGAAAATTTCAATCAATAAAAAGAATTATATTATTTTTTATGTAGCAGACGCTATTTTTAATTTAAAAACAAAATAACAAAAAACAAAGTAAAAAGCTTTCAGAAAATTTTAAAACATTGATTCACCTATGAACATATCAACTTGAGGAAGACAAAAAACTTGATCATATTAACAATGGTTTACAATGTATACATGACAAAATTCTTTGCACAACCCAAATTGCCTTTTTGTTTTATTTTTTAAAATGTTCATATGTATATACATTTAAAATGCATACCTCATTTTACAAATCACAACTAAGCCTTTACAGGAGCATTTATAGCTAATTCATGCAGGATGAAGATGATTGCAAAATAGGATTTTTATTTCATAATTTTTTTAAAAAGTGCCCAGAGTAACATGAAATTCATTTTTTTTAAATGATCTCAATGTATGTGCATATAACACGCACAATTAATTCTTTTTTAAATATTTGTTTTCATCAAAGTTTTTGTGATGTGTGTTAAAGTGTTAATGATAACAGTTTCACCACAAACATTGTTTTATATAAAAGGTTTGGTATTCATTACATTTATATTTCCTATTATTCTAGGATATCAGTTCAAATGAAACTTAAATTCTAAAAAAACTTGCAGAAAATACATGTATTTACTTTACCTTTATGCAAAGAATACTCTTTCCCTTCAGAAATGATTGGATTCCCAACCCACTGAAAGGACCCCTGAAACAATCTTGTTAAACCTGAGAAAAAAATTGTTGTGTTAATTAAAAAGTACATTTACACAATCAATAACTGAAAATACCAATTACCAGACACAAATAATAAATTAAACAAAAGAGTAAGAAGCCTAATTTATTATCAAAGGCAGAATCAGAACATAGAGAAAGGGTATATTTTTTTTATTTTTTTATGTGAGGAAAGCTTACAAGGTGGCATATAAATTTGTATCTACCTAAAAGAGTGTAAGAAGGTTATACATTTGTTTCTATTAAATTATGTGGCATTGTTTTTTTTTTCTGTTTTTAAGAACCTTCTATGCAACATTAAATGGTAATATAAAAGAATAATAGTAAATGCTTGGGAATCTAGCCAGTCACTCTTAAATATATGTTGTTTAAGACATCATTTTCAAAAAAATAGATGTAGTGTGCATAAATTATCCCCCTTTTGGATCACAAATATAAAAAAAGAAACTGAAGTGAGCCATTCAAAAAAAAGAAACAAAATGAAAGAAAAAATTGCATAACTCTTGTAAACAACAACAGTCTTCAACAATAATATAGATATAAAGATATACAAACTAATAGAATCAGGTATAGTGGAGACATTATCTGCCATTGCTGCCAAATTTTGTAAATTTTTACACCCTGTAAAAAGGGCATGTAGTCCTTTCTCTGTTACTTTTCTACAGGCATTAATTTCAATCTGAAAAACACAACAGTTTAAAAATGTTTTTTATGGACAGTTTGTTTATATGTTTAGTTTAAATGTTTATTGCTTTTCTTAATATTATGCATAAACATTATTTCTGTTTGCTAAAATAAGAAAAGGCTTTAAAAATTAACCATTTGAACTTCTGGAAACACTTTAGCAATCCATTTTAATCCTTGATCTGTTATGTGAATGCACCCTAGAAAAAAATATATAAATGTTATATCTACAGACAAATTTTCTTTTTACAAAAACAACAATTTAACAGTTTTATTAACTACATTTAAAAAAAAAACCTATACAACTTCGATAAATTAAGACAGCCAAATACTTTTGTCATTTCTTTTTTTTTTTTCTTTAGAAAAAAAAACTTAATGACATAGTTTAATTTTTTTATGTCAAAAAAAAATACTCTATATTAAATTTATAATTATAAGCACCTACCAACAAGATTCAATTTTTTTAGATTGACAAAGATTGTATTTGGAGTAGTGCCGCCACCCATTAAAAGTGGAAAAAGGTAATCTGTCAATTGGTCAATGCCATTGAAGTTGAGAGTAACCAAATCAGCTGAAAGATTCTGGCTTGTTATTACAGTCTATAAATAAACATATTTTTTTCTTACATTTTTGATCATTTGCAAGTTTTATGCTAAGTTGTATATGTAAATAATATTGAAAAGAATACCCGAACAAGATGAAGAGGAAAATATTCTGGTGGTGAGGTTCCATATTTCTCATATTCTTTTTCAAACATATCCATTCTGGTCAAGGTTACTAAAAAAAAACAAAAGAAAAAAAAAAAAATTTAAAAATGTATAAAAACTTAATAAATTGTTAAACAAAAAATGTGTGAGATTGTTTGACAAAACAGTCACTTTTTAAAAAACAATTTCTTTTATTAACTAATAGACTATAATTAAATATAGAAAGAAAACTATATGGAGAGCTCCCTGATTTGCAAACCACTGTGCAGTTCATCTCATGTATTGGTCTAGTCATCTGAATACTTCAACATAAAAATGAGAACGAAGAACAAGAAGAACTAATGGACTATATTTATTGACTTATACAGAAATTTTTTTTTTTTACTTTCTTCATTTATTTTTAGACAAAATAGATTAAATCTTTGAATTATTTTAATTTGATTCTAATTAAAGGTTCACAAATAATTAAATATTAAAAACTACTTTAAGTCAAGGAAGGTCTACTTATATGAGCTATTGATTTTTATACCTGGATTATATTCAGAGCTTCTGTTAACTTTCCTCAGATTTCTTTTTTGGCTCAATAAATCCTGAGTCTCTATGATAAATTTCCCAGCAGATTTTTCATGGTTCACAAGGTCGGATGAAGTTATTGGGATCATTTCTTTCTTTTCACTGCCATTTTGAGGTTTATTTGGAGGAGGAGGGGCTGGAGGAGGAAGTAACTGAGGAATAGGGCTTGACTTATTTGGGTTATTATCATTGTGATGGAGATCTGGTGTTAACTGTTTAGGTTTTTGCTTAGCAAAGTCTCCATCACCTGAGTTAGATACATCAGGTTGGTCGACATTAGATGCTGGAGCTTCCTGTACATCTTTTCCAAGGGATGTTATTTGTGCTTGCTCTTTTGGTATTTGACTTTGCCTTTGTTTTACTTTTTTATGTCTCTCTGTAGCTGCTCCACTTTTCTTATTGGTATCAGATTTAACTGAATGATTTTTTTTTACTTTATCTTCACTACCACCTGAACTTTTATTAGATGTAGCTAAATCAAGTTTAGAAGCCAGTTTAGCTTTGTCAGTTTCATTATTTTTGTCCTCATTCATGTTTACTTCTAAGAAAAAAAAAAAGGCAAATTATTTGAAATTATTAATGGGAGTGCAAAAATAAAACAATACATGATTTTCCAATATTAGAAACTTGATAAATATTGTTTGTTTAAGCCATATTCAGAAACTATAATTGACATAGTTTTATTTACAAATAAAATTAATTTCCAAGAACCCATGACCAGCAATGATTTAAAAAAAGGATAAAAATATTTAACATGATTAAACCATGTACAGTTTCCTTATGGGTGACAATTTATTTTAAGTCTCTTTACTTACTGATGTACTATTTCAAGGTAACCACTTTTGGTAACAGAGTTGAATGGTATGAAAGCATACAAGCAACTGATAAGTCAGATTTGTATTTTCATAGTTCATAACCTCTTCTGCAAGTGATAAGTGCGAAATAGGAGAGGTTGAGAGATAAGGTGGATAAGAGGGTCTATAAATCTAGAGTCAATTTAACCTCATTACCAATTTAAGGATGACAAACATGACTTTAGTAAGGCCTTCTAATGGAAGAAAAGCCCTTTCAAACTTGATTTTTTTTTGGGGAGCAGGGAAACATTTAGGTTTTTTCAAACAATAAAGTTGAAACATTTAGCTTGCAAGAATACAATAGCTGCCAGCTTCACAAAAAAAGATGTCATACTAATGTAGAGGAGTCATACTAGCTCTTAATTATTTTTTAATAGGTCATTTGAAGATATAATATAAAAAAGTAAAAATCTTAACATATAGATCTAGATCTATATAAAGTTCATAACCAATAAGGCACATGTTTTATAAAGAATCTTTTTATTGTATAGAAAGAAAAAACTGAAATAATGATTTGTTTTAATGGGGTTTATTATAATGTTAGGCCTATGGCTATATTATGGAGTGGTACTATATTTGTCTATATTATATAGGCCATAGCTAGACCATATAAGTTAGTATAAGCAGGCAAAAGTTAAATTAAATAATTAAATAGATCTTAGATTGACTAGATAAAAATAAAATGGTTACATACTAAGCCTATCATATAATTTAACCCAGACATGCAATCATAATGATCATCTCATAAATGCAGTATGATTAGTATGGTATGCTAGTTATGATTATTATTAAACTAAATTTTAAGGGATGTTGGAAATTTTAGGAATGCTACAACTTCTTAGAATTATTTTCCAAGTTTTTGGACATTTCTGCAGGTTGCAGGAAATGGAGATTACCGGTACTAGAAATAGAATACTATCAATCATGCCCTATAACTATATTAGCCATATTCATGATATTGTTCAGATCTTTAGACAGACAGTCACCGTCTGAAGCAAATAGATCTATATCTATTTTATTTTTTTATCAGTTAGTGAATGTGATAAAATGCCTGAAAAACTATATGCTAGACTGGTTTAGTAGGACTAGTGACTTAAATTAGGTCTAGTGTCTAACTATTATAAACTAAGCCTTAGACTAAGTTTAATAAGTCTTAAGTTCTAGTCTAAGTTAAGTGAATTTGATCGGAAGTTTTACATTTACACTAGATCTATTTCACTATGTCTAATATATTATAAATCTAGATCAAGAGTAGGTTACATATATCTATTTAGGGTAATACTATGTCGCCTATGATTATGATAGGAGTAGATCTTGATCTAGATTATGATTCTAGATCTATCATTCTTAGATTCTTATTTCTAGGTTCGTCGTCTACAGATGGCTGTTGCTAAGATAGATCGAATTGGTTTGCCACAAACAGGTATTTAAAATATATATTCCTAGCCTATATATTTTAAAAAGGACCACAAAAAAGGTATTATAAAACGATATGCACTGATCTATATAGAGTCTATATGTTTACGATATGAAAACCATGAGGAAAACATACTATAGATCTATAGCACTGATCTAGGTAACATAGACGGGAAAGGAAAACATTTGCGACTTGCAACATAATATTTTCGTGCAAATATTTAAAGTTCTTAAACTTAAAGGGTAGCAAAACAAAACTCTCGTAGGGGTGCCTATAAGGGGTTTGCGAGCACTGCTCGGAGTGGCAAAAAAGCTCCCACAACCTTGTCACAATCCAGGCGCTGTTCCTCAAGGGGCCGTTACATAAATGGCGTGTCTCGCGCAGTTAGCCTGGTATAGAAAATGGCTGGGGTCTTAGTGTACTGTGTACGCAGCCTCTTGCCGCGAGTCTGACCCACCCCCCAGACAGAACAATTCAACTGTTCTTTCTGCAGCACAATATTCACTGCACTAACATGTGCATGTAGGCTGAGTTTGATATTCACTGCACTAACATGTGCATGTAGTCTGAGTTTGCCATCAATATCATTTTGTCTTTAGATCACAGATGCACCACATTCCAAAGAGCTTGTGTTTTTGCCATAATTCTATCAAACATTTTTCGATATGGTTTGTCTTCTCTTGCAGTGGCTGCACCAATGCTGGCAAAAGAAAGTATTTTCCACACCACTTATGAATCTTCAGCCTCATCTTCCTCAGTAAACAATGAGTATCAAGACTGTTACAAATGTTTGCAATATCTAAGTGCCATCCTGATTTAGAGTCAAAGAATTCATCTGCAACTTGAGAAAGGTGATATAAACCAAAGACATTCTCAAAGTTAGTAGCGTAATCTGTAACTATACAATCTATACCTTAGAAGGAATGTTAAATTATTTTAAAATAAATGTTGCCTTATTTGCCAATTTCTTTCTCAGTATGTTTGCCTTTCTGAATGCCAAAGCTAAAGACACAATCTGTGACTGGATTGATAGACTGTAGTGTAACAACTATGAATGTCCTTGTACTGTTTCTCCAAATACCAGCATTGGCTGAAACTCAACAATAAGTGCTGTCAGTTTGTTTTCCTTTTAGATATATAATTCTTGTAATTGCTGAGAAACTGTTCTACAGTTTGGTAAAAATAGTCAGAATTTCCTAAAGTAAAGAATTCAAGTGTAGATATTGGCTCTATATTTTACACCAGCATCCTTTACTAATCCCTCGTCAAATGCAGACTGACGAAATATTGTTGATTACAAATGAAGACTTATTAATTATTAACAATTTTGGATCCTTGACAGTTAATGCATTACTATCTTATATATCTTCTAGATATCAGGAACACTATTTTTGAATATTTTAATTTGTATTTTAATCAGACATATATGAGCAGCTATTGTTACAAGGTATAAACTTGCTTTAAAAGGCACAAATATTTAATTTAAAAAAAATTAAATTTGATTTTAATTTAATATAAAGTAATGTAGAAAAAAAATGTAAACATTTGTTTAAAGTAATTTATAAAGTGTCCTAGCCGAGCACAGAACTTCAATGACAAGTTGATTTCAGATAAGAAAAGTAATAGTAACTTCTTAAGTTGACTTGCACAAAAAGTGACTTGCACAATTAGTGATAGCATACTTGATCTAAAAAAAAACATATGAAAACTACCAGAAAATCAGAAATTACTAAATTGTTTCTGAGTGTAAAATAATTTTGTTGAGAAGGGGGGGGGGATCAAATAAAACAGAAAATATAGAAATTTGATGAAAAAGAAAACAATAATCAGCAAGGAATGCTCAATAGAAATGTTTATATTCCTTACCTAGTATATTCAGCTGAACAAGATTCAAATGAAGTTTTTTAAGCAAATTAAAAAAAAAACAGCATATAAAATATACAAATTGAAAATAATTAGGCTTACATTAAAATTGTTATAAAAAAAAATAGAACTAAAGATTGTCTGATAAATACTTTCGCTAAAAAAAAAGTGTCCATACTCCATATAATCTTAACTAAAAATCTGGTTATGTTGGCTTTAAATAGTTCTAATACCTGTTCAGAATGAGTACTATTATTAATATATAGTATCTATATGATCAGTTGAAGCTTCCTACATCGAAAACAATAGGTACATTTTTATTTGATTTGGAGAGACAGAAATATACATTAAAAATTGAAATCATAACTAAATTAGGAGTGAAAGAGTTAAGAGGATTAGATATTAAAAGATTACAAAGATTTTTTAAAATCACATTTTGAGAAGTATTTTATATTATATTTTAATGACTAGATTTGTAGATCAGATCCACATTACATTATACTTAATCCTCTGTTATAGAAACATAAAATAGAGAGTATGTATTAAATAATGATGTACATAAAAATTTAGCAGTACAAATTAAGAAGGCAGGAGTGTAAATGACAAAATTTGACTTGCAGATCTTCAAGTTGTACACTGAATTAAATGCAGGCAAAGATAGGAGTAGAGATGTACAATCATGGATGATAAAATTGAGATGAATTTAAACAACTGGTTCTTAGTGGTGATTATCTGTTAGGCTAATGGGATAATAATGGAAAAGGAAGTATCACAAATCAATCTGGATAACATTGTATTACAAATATACATGAACAATTAACATAGTATAATAATAAAATACATTTAAATATTTTTCTTCATTTTTTTTGTTTAGGTACTCTCCCAAGAAGATAAAATTCTTCATTTGGAACCATGCTAGTAAGATATGCCATTCTGTTAGAAAGTGAAAAGAAAGCCACAACAGATCCAATATCCCAAGCATCTTCTCTATCTAGGCCATGTTGAGTGAGAGTTTCAAAATCTTTTTCTGACAAAGCCTCACATTTAGTAACTTTCATTGCAAACTGTAAAATAGCTTTCTGTCTTTCATCAAGATCTGCTGTCTCCCAGTTAGCAGCAACCTGAAAAATAACAAAGCAGCTGTATTAATAAGAAAAAAAATAGTATAGATAAATGGTTTTAATCCTTGTGTCACAAACTCTCTCTCTCTCTAGTGGTTGATGTCACGTTCTGTTCTTGAGATGTTGTTAGATGTCACTAGCTGTTAGGAAAGAAGTCTTGTGTTGCTGGGGATTGTATTTTAATATTATATTGAACAATGACAATCTAGGATTCAATAGAGTAAATGCCTTCATAAAACAACCCAGGAACCTTTATTAAAACTCAACATAAGTACAGCTATGTACAAATATATTTCAATGAAACAAGAAGCTGAACAAAGACATATTTCTTTAAATTCTAGAACTACAAAATTACATGCGACTGCTATCTACAAAAGTTAGGCTCCAACTGAATTAATTTCGACTCTTTGGGCGGAAGTTGTCAGCAGACTCGTTTTGAATTCATTCTCTCAACCAACCACATAGACGTCTCTATGTCATGTGACTGATGTTCTGACAAGCTAAAAATAACTCTTGTTTTTTTTTTGTTGACCTTGCCTTTTGCAAAACAACATGTGTACGTTACACCTTGATTTGTTATTTGTAAAAAGATTGTGTGTCTCTCTCTCTTCTAGTGCAGCATCAAATTTTTTAGCAGTATTGCCAAAGAATTATACTTTTTTTATGTTTTAGAAGAAAATTAAATGTCATTATTTTTTAACTACTAGACTTTAAACTGTAACATTTTTAGCCACATTATATGCACAAATAAAAATTCAGAAATACAATCAACAGAAAGAAAACAAGTGTTTGAATGAATGTGTGTTTAAAATGGTGTCTAAATAAAGTGTTGATTAATAATTACAACTTGGTTCAACAAACATTGTTGTATTGAACTTCTGCTTAGTTCCTAATTTCTATTACTCCAATAACTTTACAAGCAAAAATCTTGACCTGTTTGTCTCTATTAAATTTCATTGTAAATTTTGCATCTGAATCAATAATAGGCTACCAAGAGGCATTTTAATACAATTTCAGACATCTGTAGGCATTGGACAATATTGGTTTTAATACAGTTGGATGAGGAATTTAAGGGGTAGCAACATAAAGAACATAAAGAAGGAAATTTTGTATAGTTAGACAATTATAAAAGTTACCATTTACCGATATTTTTTTAACTAACTACTGATAAAATGTTACTATTATTAAAACATTATATTACTAAATGTTTGTTACCTGATCTGCCAATAGTTTGTTTTTAGAATAAATTCTAAACAAAGCACTGTGAGCAATTATGCAATATCTGCATCTATTATAGGCACTGACAGCAACAACAATCATTTCTTTATCAGCTTTGGTTAAGTGACCTGTTAGATAAAATTAGTTAACATTAAAAAAGGACAAAGGGGATAACTAGAAGAGAGAGAAAGAACTGTCTGTGTTTGACAACGAGGCTGTCCTTGTACAGGGAGAGAAGGCCCTTACAACTCACTCACATGCTCAAATGGAGTAATTCTCAGCATGTTTGTTACTAAGGGGTTTTAATATGGTCATACCATGCAAATTAAATTTTTACTTCATTTTGGATAAATTATATACCAGTATACTAATTAATTATACAGCTGCCTAACCAGCTTATTGCTAATTTTCTTAAAAATATTGTTATTGAATAAAGAGAACAATTTTGCAAAAATTATAAATTTAATTAAATAATTTTAATTTTTTTTTTTCTAATTATCCCTAGGAATACTTTTAAACTAAGACCTAGCAGACAAATCATTCTAATGTAGTTTGTCAAGGAGAATACTCTTTCTAACAAAAGTATTGGGGGGGGGGGACAAGCTGGGGCATATGACCATTGACTACTGGGGTGGTAATTTGCATATGAGCAAATCACTCTGGAACAGAATATTTTTTTTGTTCTAGACATTAAGTTTGTTTTGCAGCGCATTGCTGCTAAGCGGTGTTGCTGTTTCCAGGGTCACTCTTCTGAATCCCAGTGGGCGCAGTCCCTTTTTTGTCAAATTTAATTCACTACTTTCATTTAAAAACTTGGTCCCTGGTGCTGCTTCTAATTTTTGTTTAATATGTTAGGGTTAGTAGCAGACCTTTTGAAACAAAAGGAAATTCATTAAAAAAAAAAAAACTAATTTGCTGATGCATTGCTTCAATAAGAAAGAAGAACAGAAGTATAATACTAATGAATAAAATCATTCACCCCCATTTCTGTCCTCCATTATAGCATCGTAAAACTTCACAAATGCTCTTAGTTCCTCAGGTCTGTGGGACAATGCTTGAAAAACATTAGGAATAAAACCACCCTGAAAACAAAAATTATTTTATTGGCATACAAAAAATTATGTGAAGAATACTAAGAAATTCAATAGTTACTGCTTTTTGACATAACCCTCCTAAAAAACATTATTTCTACTTGTAATATAAATTGCAATTCTCTTTTTTTTTTCCACAAAACTTAAGAAAAATGGACCTTATTTAAACCTTTTTATTGGGTTTTGTAATGTAATGTTAATTAAAAAAACAATTATTATTTATTCTACTAAGTCATGTACTGAATATTTCATTGCCTGAAGTATAGAGCTTTTTTAAATTCACCTTTTCTTTTGCATTTTCCATTAATTTCTGCAAATCTTCTGGAACTTGGCTAGCATCAGGTACAGGAAATGATGAAATTTTCTCTTTTTTTGGTAGGCCAGTACAAAATGTTTCCCTTGAATTAAATAACTTGTTGAGGTTATTTTGGCTGAAACTTAAAGAAAAAATCCATCCATAAATACATCCCGGGGGGGTCAACCTCTTTGGGGGCCCCTGCATTTTGCATAATACTTAATTTTTAATGTAAAAAATAATCATATGGACCCCCTCAAGTGGGGAATTCTCCCCCCTCCTCCCAACACCCTAGCTACGCCACTGGTCTTAAAACTAATTTTAAAATTGAACTAGATATTCTCATACTAATTAAGTTAACTAAAGTCTTTGGGGTAGAGTATAATAGATCTAAATCTTGAGTATTAAGAAAATTAAATTAGTCCTTATAGACAATCCTATACTCTTAAGCGAGCAATTCTTGTATTTATATATATTTATTTATATATATATATAAATTTTATTTCGAAAACGGCTCTAACGATTTTCTTTAAAATTTCAAGGTATGTGCGTATTAGTGAGAAAAAAATTCTGAACTCATTGGCCACATCGGGAAAACTCGAGTTGGACCGTTATTTCGATATGAAAATGTCTCAATTTAATTTTGGTTAGAATAATTTATGAATGAATCGGAAAATTTATGAATGAAAGTTTTCCATGACGTAAACGGGAAAAACGCTGCTTACGTCACTAGGCTTACCGTGGTACAATGCAAACAAGAACAAGTTTTTAAGAATCATTAGACCTAATTAAACATTTGCGCACCATCTTATTGAAGATTGATTTATTTGGCGCCTAAGCTGGTCTTTTAAGCATTTCGGCGTTACAACGATCACTTTATTAGCTCACCAAAAAAAAAAAAAAAAGACCGCCTTTGGCATGCGTTTGTCTGAGATTCGTCTCTCATACAGGATACTGCTCTGTCAAACGTAACTGTCGGACTTAAAGAATTCCCTCTATACAAAGGCCAAGGATACATATTTGAGCCCAACAGAAAACTTGCTGCCGAGGACAGATGCAGACGCGAAAAGAAAATATTAATCGACCACCGGAGGACAATGGTTATGCTTGTCTTGGATGTGGCAAAATATATAGGTCACATCTGGGGCTGCGTAGCCACTGGAAATACTGCATTTCTCATTAATCTTCGGATTTGATGTCAAGCCTTATTATAATTTTTTTTTTGCTGGTAAAATTATGACCATGTGTTCATGCTTCAGTGTCTAATGTCCCGTACCAAAACAAAGGAAATGGTGATTACACAGCTGCTCTACTCCTTACTTGCTCATACTGAACAAGATATCTAGCTAGCGGTCAACGAGTTTGCTACGCTGCAGCCACTTTTGATTTAACTATATACCTCAGTAAAAAACTTAGGGTTACCATTAGGGCGTGGTGAAGAAAGGCCCAGGAGATATCTGAATGGAGGGATGTGTAAAAGCAGGCCATATCCTTCCATGGGCTGTAGCACCAGTAGCAGTAATATATATAACCTTTCTTAGTATAAATTATTTAACCGAGCAAGGCTCGGCCACCTGATACTATACTATATAGTATTATAGACTTGACTTATTTAGTTTAGAAGAGGAGGCCTAGTTTCGAGTTTATGTACATACCTGCCTACCTAAAAAAGTCCAAATGTGTATTCCTGAGGGTCAAAATGTGTATTTTGGGACCTCAATGTGTAACACACACGCGAACGACTTTTTTACCGTATAAACCGAAATGATATTAAAATTATATATATATATATATATATATGTATATATATATATACACATATATATTATATATATTAATATAGACCTATGGATAGATAGATAATTTAATTTTCATAATCATGATAATGTGAGAATAACTAGTAAATTTAGAAACTAAAATTTCTAGCCAAAATAAATAGTAATATAGTTTAGATCTAGATTAATCTAGAGTGACTATATTTTTGTCTCTCTACCAACTAGATCTACTATCTACCTAACTGTTAGATCAGATTACAGTTAGATATAATTATATCTAGATCTAACTAATACTCCTATTACTACATTAATTTATATTAATAAATTTCTAATAGTAGGCCTATGCCTATAGTATAGACTTAGACTCTAGAAATAGTAATAGAGATCTAGACCTAGTCCTAGTCATTGCACTGCACTTTTTAATCTTTAACCTAAATCTAAAATAAAATCAATAACTAAGCTAGATCTAGATCAGATCTATCATCTAGACTCTAAAATTTAATTCTAAGTGAGTAGTGAGTGTTACCGTGGATTGGCTACAATAGTGACAATAGGACTAACGTAGACCAAGATCTAGAATGTAGACTACTTAGTACTAGAACTAGATTTTCTAGATAACTAGAGAATTTCAATCTATCTTTAATGGGCTTAGAGTTAGACGGTAGCTAGGAATATATCTACTGTATAATAAGTACTATAAGTAGATCTAGATTATTCTAGATCTAGTCTGTTATATGATATAGATCTAGAATCTAGATCTAGATTCTTAGATCTAGAGGTCTATAAATATATAGACCTATACTATACTGCCTATACATCTAGATCCATATTCTAGATCTAGCTAAAATACGATGTTTAGAATCAATAGCGCTTCGATATTTTTGATTAAAATTAATACGGGAATTTTTTATTTTTTTTTTGCATTCGACTTTTTTAAAACTCCAAATTAATTAATTTTTAATGAAAATAAAGTCACGTTTGTGACTGAATGATATCAAACAGCCTCTCGCAATCGCTCTTGCGTGGTACCAACTCCCTTCTCCCACCACTCCCGCGTTCTTCATTTGTAGACTAGATTTAATTGCTTGATTCCAATCAACGTATAATCGTATATCTAGATCTGGGCTCAATGTGTCCACCCCACCTTTCCTGTTGTTTCCCCCCCCCAGGACGGCTTAGGGCGTGACTTCTAGGTCAATGTTGCCGCTTAGCGTGACCTCCGTGGCCGCTCGTAAGCTAGTTTAGAGAAGAAAAAAAAAAGGTACGAAATGCGTAACGCGACAGGTTGAATTCGTATTTGCGTACTCGCTGTCATTTTTGGGCGATTTTGCATAACGAATACGCATTTTGCGTAACGGTAGGCAGGTATGTATGTAGTAGATCTATAGATCTAGTCAATCTAGATCTATGATACAGACTATAGTCTATAGTAATTAAATTAAGTTTTTAGTCTTAGTACTCTTAGTCATGAACTTGGAAATGTTGTGTATTAAATATAGGTAAGATCTAAAATAATCTAAATATATATCTACTCAAACAGTAATTTAAGTCTAAGTCACTTAAACTTATTTACGGCTTACCTCAGAATATTCATAGTCGTATTGAAACATCTAGGTTGAAATATTTTACACATTCTTATTCTTAATGAGCTTAATGCAAAGCCTAAAGACATCTTTACTTTACTATTCTTACTAGTCGTCTAATGCAGCTCTGGATCTAGATTAGACTTAAATGACTTAAATCTAGATTATAATTATATAAAATATTATAAAAACAAAGTTATAGATCTAAAATTCTAGATAACTCAGTTTGGCACTACTACCCTGCTGGGGAGGAACGTATTTTTGTTTATTGTTATTCAAATTTGTTTCGTATAAAAAAAATACAAAATAAAGGAATACATTTTTGGCATTGTTACATTTATTAAACCGGTGCGATATAGCGTTTTAATCAAAGAAAATTTGAACTATAAATTTTAGTAATTTTATTCATCTTCAGTTAAAATATTTTTTAACATTTCATAGATCACGATCTAGATTCTATATATTAATAATTTATATTATATGCTTAAAATAATTTGCAAATTACTTTTGAACATTTTAACTAGAAAAGGTCGTAGATTAGAGTTAGAATATTATAAAGATGTGGGATATTTTGAAATGACCATGGAACTAACTAATCCTATAGTTCCATGAAATGACAACAACTCATATAAATAAACTTTACGCAAAAAAGATGGTTGAGCTGATTTTGATGGAGATCTAGAGCACAGACCTATAGAGTAATAATATATTGAACTTGGCTAGCATCAGGTATACTTAGTCTATATAGGTCTGTAATCTAGACAGCATATTGGATAGATTCTTTTATTTTTATATCTAGATCTAGAATAAGCAACAATGGGTTGCATCTGTGGCAAAGAGTCTCTTAATATAGAAAACCGAAAATTTAATATTAAACAAAGACTTGGGGAAGGGTAAGATTTATTAATTTTATTTTTTAATAAACGTAAAGGTCACTAAATTTTAAAGTTAGTTTGAAAATAATTTTAGAGTAGAGACCAGCACAACGAACGACCAACACAGGACCTTATTTTTAAACTTTATTTTATTAAATTATTTTATAACTTTATTAATCGAACTTTAAGTTTAACTTTACTGTCTTTAGCGGCACTTTAGCCAGTTTATTATTTATGAGTTTATGGTTAGTATAGGCCTACTACCGTTTACTCATTGCTGGTTTAGTTTTACTGTTACTAGTTTTAGCCTATACTGGGCTATACTATACTTTTTAGTCACAATTTAGTAGTGGCTTTAGACTAGTTTAGACTTAGACTTTAACTTTAGAGTACTTTAGACTAGTATAAATAAAGACTACACACACTAATCTAAGTAGACTTTACTTTACTTTTCTCCAGATCCAGATCTATTAATCTAGTGACAATCTACTAATAATCTAGTCTAGTCAGTAGTCTATGACTATGTAGTCCTGTGATGCGCAAAATATGGCCAGCGGGCCAGATCTGGCCAGCGAAATGGTTTCATCCAGCCCTCCGAAATGTTGGTACAAAGTGTAGAAAATCCCCCTCCCTTTTTTTTTAAGTAGAAAAATGTATCGTTACCTTTGTTAGGTCCCTGACTTTTTTCTTTGATGGATTGGTACCATGCCATTTAAAATTTTTAGGTTTATGAAATGGGAGAGCCAAAGAAACTAAAAGCAGACTCCGAATTCTACCAAGAAAAGTGAACAGATCTTTACTTTTTGGTGGAATGTGATAATAGCCAAACATATTTGTTTGTAAAGTCTGACTGCTATAAAGCACAACATATAAACGGATTATAAATATAAAACATTCTTAGTTTGGGCTGTGAATTTTATTAAAGATTATTCAACTACTCCTAAAGGAGCGATGGGAATATTTACCAACAAAAGAGACAAGAGAATGAGTCATTGGTAAAACTATCATAAAATGTTGCTCACATTTTTAGTGGAGAAGTCAGTTTCCGATGCTTATAAAATGAGGCACAGATATCCCATTAATTTATTAAATGTAATTACTAGATCCACAGGTTTCTAATAAACTTGTTTCATGTCAATTTTGTTTTATGGTCATGTGGCCCACGACATGAGTGTCTGGAAATTAAATGGCCCGCAGGTTGAATTGGGGACACGACAATTCGTTCACTGACATTTCGTTCACCTACAAATCGTTCACGACTTTTCGTTCACGCGACTATTCGTTCACCAGACATTTGGTTCATGCGACATATCGCTCACGGACTATTCGCTCACCGACAACTTGTTCACCAACAGTTGGTTCACGACAAATCGTTCACGCGACAAATCATTCACTAACAATTCGTTCACAGACAAATTGTTCACAGACTAATCGTTCACTGGATATTTCCAGAATCAAAAAAAAACATTTTTCGTTGTTAATATTTTGTTAATGTGGACAGTGTGTGATAAAAATTATACTTTAAAAAAAAAGAGAGATCTTACAAGCAAGCTGAAACATTTAAATGGGCCCTCACTTTACTATAGGTAACATTTTTACTTTCAACATGTAGGCCTAGTCCTTCTTTTACACTCTTTAGAGTCATCCTCTACCTATGCCCCCCCTTTTTATCTACCCAATCAACTGAATACTCCAGTTAACACCTAGTTGAGTGCTAGACAGAATGGCAGCTCTAGGAGTAATAAAACTTTATCGGACAAGGAACCAATACTTATAAAAGGAGAGATGGTTCGTGAACAATTCATTGTTTTTTACATTCATCTTCGGGTTTGCAAAACATTGGTGAAAGTGTTGTTATTTTAATTGTCCTCTTTGGATTTTGCCTGGTAAGTATTTTTTAATTTTTTTTTTATTTATAATTTTTTATTTATTTTTTTTTTTACATTTTTTCACCTAACTTAACATGCCTTTTGGACACTTTCATTATAAAGTAAACAATGACAAAGACGCTAAATCTTCATTGAAGATTTCCAACTAAATAAAAATGTATTTAAGCAATGTTAAAAAGCAAACTAATATATTATTCTATCTTTCACTTGACAAAAGAATCGGGAAGGGTAAGGGTATCATTTGGCTAGTGATGTGCAAAATTTAACTAAAAAGTTAGAAAATATTAGTTTAATAAAAAAAAATAATTAAGGCCAAAGTTTAACTAGAAATATAAAGTTTAGTTAAAATCGTAGTTCATTTTTTTTATATAGTTGCTAACTATAAAGTTTAATTAAATTTTGTAAAACTTGTTCAACGTGTGTTAGCGGTTAAGGCATATCCCTGTTTTCTGATCACGTGTTATGAACAACTATGATTATCAAAAATTATAATGCAGTTAACAACTATTTTGTCAGTCTGCATTTCTACATTTCTATTTTATTTAATGAGATTTTAAACTTAAGTTTAATTATATTTTGAAATGCATAACAAACTATTAGTTTAATTACTTTATTTTAGTTGAAACTTAGTTTTAGTTTAACTTTTAAAATTTAGTTTTGTACCCATCACTACATTTGGCAAAGGTATATATTATAATTCCTTTAAAAAAATACTTCCAGGCCTTTAACAACAATAACTATAGTACAAGAACAGTATCTCATATAGTTACCGAAAAAATCCAATCTATTACACCGGAACATGTAAATATATATTGTATAATATCTTAAAACCAAGTTTCTATATGAATCATACCTATACAATCAATTTTTTTTCAGCATTGGTTTTAATAGCTCTTTGAAACTTCACTGGCTTTAGAGTACACATTAGTGTAAAGTGCCTAAAATGTCAAATTTACACTTTCAACCAACTCAACGAAATGGCGTGATTTTAACTACTCAAGATGGATTTTGCTACTTAAGACACAGATCGGCAAGTAAACAAGGAACTGAATATTGGACTTGTGAGCTAAGGCCAGCTTGCCCAGCACGTGGAATCACCAGAAACAACAGAAAGGATTTTGAACAGACAAAACAATATAACCATCTTCCAGATGCGTTAAGATGTGAAATTCGTGAGGTCAAAAATAATTTGAGATGTCTTGCTGCTGATGCCGTAGGATGTGACACTACTACCAACATTTTGCAAACTACTTTGATGGCAACTTCTGCAGCTGCAAAAGCAAGATTACCTGTAGCTGATCACATATAGGGAAGTATACAGAGAAGTAGAAACAGAGCTCAGGTGCCACTGCCTCTTCCACAATCACGAGATGAAATACAAATCCCAAAACAATATCAATTAACTGGTAACATTAATCATCCCCATCGCTTTTTGCTATGGGATTCTGGACCAGCTACTAATGGCGAAGAAAGGATATTGATGTTTGGGGCTGATTTAAATCTCGACTTTCTAAGAAGTTGTAATGCTATTCTTATGGATGGCACATTCAAATGTACCCCTCAGCACTTCCTTCAACTCTACACATTGCATGGAACCAGAATGGAAGGTGATGATCACAAACCTGGTAAAGCAGTGCCTTTAATTTTTTTTTTATTTCCCAACAAATCAGAGGACACATACAGAAGAGGGTTTAATCGATTAAAAATGTTACTTCCTGGATGGGAGCCTCAAAGAATTATGATGGACTTCGAGAGAGCGGCCATTAACGCCGTGCAAGGAGAATGGCCCAGCTCTGTGATCACGTGTTGTTTTTTCCATCTAAATCAAAATATTTGGAAAAAAATTACAGAATCTGGGTTGTCAACTTTTTATGGCCAGAGTGTTGAGAACGCAACCCGACTAAAGATGATAGCTGCAATGGCTTTCGTCCCTCCCGAAGAGGTTATTAACAGTTGGGAAGAGCTTCTGATTATCCTCCAGCCCTGGATACTGCTGCAGCAACCAAACATACAGCAGAAGCTTGACAATTTATTAACCTACTTTGAAATAAATTACATTGGACATTCTTCTTCTTCTTCTTCTTCTAACCAGCTTTTTACTGCTGAGCTGTCAGCTCTTTTGCAGACTGTGCCAAGGAAAAATACTGTGCTGTTTTTTTCAGTTGCTCAGCACTGCCATAAAGGGTGTTGGTTATGTTGGGCTGTAGTGGTAGTAGGGTCTGCCTAAGGTGGATTAGGAGGGGGCATTCAAAAAGGATATGGTTTACAGTTTCATAAGGGTGGGAGCAGTGTCTACAAAGTGGGAGTTGTGTGGGATTTATTTTATTGAGATGATAATTTAAATGTGGTGTATGTCCTGTTCTTAGTTGGAAGATTGTACATTGCTCTTTGCGGGGGAGGAAGTTAATACTGTCCAGTTTGTTAGGCATGTTCATTTCTTTGTACATGGCTCTGCCTGTGTTTCCTGTAGCCCATTGGTTAAGCCACTCCTCTTTGTAGTTGTTGATTAGCATTGACCTTAGGGTGAGGTAGTTGACAGGTCTATCTGGTTGTTCCATAGATGATCCTGCCTTTGAGAGCTTATCTGCCCTTTCATTTCCCATGACACCAATGTGTCCAGGGATCCACTGTAATATGATGTTGATGTTTAAATTGGTCATCATTTGGTGTATTATCATTTTTAGTGTTGTCAACTCTCTTGGGCTTTTTGTGGTGCTGCTGTTAAGTGCTTGAAGAGTGGATTGTGAGTCTGTAAAGACAACAATATCTGATGGTGCTTGTATTCCTTCATGTAATTTATTTTCGACTGTCTGCAAGGCTATGGTAATTGCCTCAATTTCAGCTTGGAAGTTTGAGCAGTAGTCGCCACAGGGTGCACTTATTTCAAAGTGTATGTTTTTGGGGAAGACCAGGAAGGCACCAAGACCGGCATTGATGGTGGCTTTGAAGGCTGATCCGTCTGTGTATATATGGATGGTTGTTTTTGGATAGCTTTCAATTGTTTCAAGCGTGCCTACTTTGAGCTCCAGTGGATTTGATTCTTTTGTCAGAGTATTATTTATTAGATGTGTTTTAATTGTTGGTTGTTTATAGTTAAGTCCAGGAGTTATGTTTGGGAATCTGGTGATTTTTTCTCTGTTATTGGGTAGATGGTGTTTTAAGGCTAGTTCGTCAGTAATTTGAATCAGTGTTCTTTGCTTTTTTTTATTGTTTTTCCTATTTCTCTGTGTTAATAATTTATTTGGATGGTCATCCTCCAACCTTCTGTATCTCTCAATGGCTTCTAAAGCTGCTCTGTTGCGCCTTAACTTAAGAGGTTCAATATTTGAGTCTATTTCACAGGCAGCTGTGGGAGTGGTTCTCATACCTCCACTGACCAGACGCAAGGCTTGGTTTTGGACTGCGTCCAAAGCTGACTGATAGGTTTTGTTGGCAGCTACTTGTATGGAGAGGCAGTTATCCATGACAGATCTGACATATCCAGTGTATAACTGTCTTAAGGTTTTCTTTTCAGCTCCCCAGGATGTTCCTGCTAGGTGTTTCATTATGTTTAATCTCTGAGATGCCTTTTCTTTTAAATCAGCCATAAAGTGTTTTAGAGACAGTCTATGGTCTAATTTTACACCAAGATAAGTTGGATTTTCTTCTTTATTTATTGGCTGTGAGTCTATTTTTAGGATGTAGTTTCTTTTTGCTATTTTGTTACTGTGGCTAAAGATTGAATAAACTGACTTTTCTTTGTTTATTTCCATTTTCCATAATTTTGGACATAACATTGCAGGTGTCAGGCGCGCACCTAGAGTTGCAGCCATTGAAATGTGGAATGTGCGATCACTCACATTAGAACACTTTAAGAGAACAGACAATGAAGTCGAGGGGTTTCACTTAAAAGTGGCCCACACGTTTGGGGCTCAGTATCCGAATTTATGGAAATTCCTCAAAGGACTACAATGCTTACAAGTGGAAACAGAAAAATGAATACATGAAATGAATGCAGGGGTCGTTGGACGAAAACAACGTTCAACTTATATTCGACTTGCTGCAAGGATTGCCAACGTCACTGCTACATGGCCAGTTAGAATTAACCTGGAGAGTTTTTTGAAAGGAATTAGTCATAACTTCTATTACGGTGGCCATTAAAAACATTTCCTTTGTGGCAATGCTAGCTATCTCTATGAACTTTGCTCACATGTTCTGTTTTATATGTTATCTCTAGGATTCTTTTTAACATCATCTATTATTTAATTATTTATATCTATATGATATGTGCTTTTGCTTTTTAATATTATTATTTGCTTGTAATGTTTGTTAAAATATTATAATTTACATAATTCTTTTTCTATTTCTCTTTGAAACAAAAATACTTGAGTAAGCAAATAAACTATAATTATTCAACTTGAAATTGTATGTAGTATTTGCATTTTTTCTCTGTGATTTTTATGTTCTTGGTAAACTTTCACTATGAAATAAAAATATTCTTAATATAATTTTTTTTAAATGAATAAATAAAAAATCATTTAAAATAATTCAACATTGCTCGAAGAGTAAAAATAAATACACCACACCATTTTATTGATATCTTATAAACAAAAACAAATATACGCACATACATGCTAGTATTTTGTCCACAATCCTGTCAGTGTAATTACATATACAACACCAGGAAATATTTTGGTTCCCTATCAAAAACATATAAATGTATCACAATACAACAAAACAAAATTGTTTCAATAAATTTGTTAATATCAGGTGGCCGAGCCTTGCTCGGTTAAATAATTTATACAAAGAAAGGTTATATACTGCTGCTAATGGTGCTACAGCCCATGGAAGGATATGGCCTGCTTTTACACATCCCTCCATTCAGATATCTCCTGGGCCTTTCTTCACCACGCCCTAACGGTAAACCCAAGTTTTTTACTGAGGTTTATAGTTAAATCAAAAGTGGCTGCAGGGTACGCAAACTCATTGACCTCTAGCTAGAAATCTTGTTCTGTGTGAGCAAGTAAGGAGTAGAGCAGCTGTGTAATCACCATTTCCTTTGTTTTGGTACGGGACATTAGACACTGAAGCATGAACACATGGTCATAATTTTACAAGCAAAATAATAATTATAATAAGGCTTGACATTGTATTCGGATTTCTGAAATCTGAAAAAAAATTGAAAAATTGCGTGATCTTCAGTCTTATAGATTAAACAAAACTCATAGACATGAATAAAATACACAAAATTGCAAGTCAAAAATTTTCGTTTCATAGTACTCTTTTATCGGCCAGTCTATATTTATTTATGTCTATGATGTAGACATAGAGAACTCTTTTATTTCCGCTCAATCTTTTGCTTTCACTCAAAAACATAGACAATAAACAATGACGTAATATCATATATTAGCACAAAGTTAACTAAAATAAAAATAAAATAGAACTCCTTTTAAACCTGAAGGAAAGTACTATACTAGTGTCTAGTAGATATTTTCAATGTTAACAGATTGAAAATGTGTATTGGCAATGTCCAATAAAGTTTTATTACTTCCAGAGGTGCCATTCTGTCTAGCACTCAGCTAGGTGTTAATTAGAGTATCCAGATGAATGGGTAGATTCCTGGTAGATGAAAAAAAAGAGGGGGTTGTAAATGTATATTAAAGGTGAAAGTAAAAATGTTACCTATAGTAACGTGAAGGCCCGTTTAAATATTTCAGCTAGCTTGTAAGATCTCTTTTTTTCTTTGAAGTATTATTTTTATCACATAATGTCCTCATTAACAAAATATTAACAAAAAAAGACAACAAAATTAAATAAACTCGGATTAGACCTTATCTCTAGCAATTTTTTATTTTGTTTTTGGAAATAATAGCTACGAAAGTTTTAATGTAAAATAAATTAAACACGCGACGAGAATATATAATATTAACAACATGTTACTATCCAGTGAACGATTTGTCTGTGAACAATTAGTCCATGCGTGAACAATTTGTCGTGTGAACGATTTGTCGTGAACCAACTGTCGGTGAACAAGTTGTCTGTGAGCGAATAGTCGTGTGAATGAAATGTCTGGTGAACGAATAGTCGCGTGAATGAAAAGTCGTGAACGATTTGTCAGTGAACGAATTGTCGTGGAACCGGTTGAATTAGGTTGGGCATCACTGATGTAGTCTATATAAATATTTAATAATCTAGAAAGTACCAAGAAAAGTAGACATAATTACACTGGTGTAGTCTATATAAATATATAATAATCTAGAAAAGTAGACATAATGTCAGTGTATACTCTCTTTTAAGTCTAAAGACAGTGTCTAAAATCAAAAACTAAACTTTATAGAGCTGGGTGGACTCAAACTCAGAAGCGTGCTAAACAGTCTTCTCCAGGATTTCAACTTGGCCCTTCAGTTCAGAAGCCTCCTAATTAAGGCTCATGAAATATTTTTATTTTATATAGGTCTAGATCTATACTATACAGTACTAGTATGCTAGATCTTTATAAAAGTCTTGAAATTGAGTTCAGAAAAAGAAAGATAGATCGAATAAATATATACATAAGATATAGAACATATTTAAATGTTTTTCCATTGGAAAAAAGTAATGAAACTTAATTATTTAATGAGCACTATATACTTAGTATGTTTTCAATATTCTTGAACAGTAAGTACACAAATATAAGAAGACTATAAAATATGTGTAGGTTTGAACAACTTGAAGACAGTTTAATTAGAGTCTAGTAGTTCTCATAGTGACATAGTCATAGTTTGAGAATGGACTAGCTATAGTATTGCAACTTCAAACATTAAAATTACTCTAAAGACTAATTGATGAAAAGTGAATAAAACATTGATCAGCAGTTAATGTGATGACTAGTGATTTGATTTTGAACACAGATAAAAGATAATGGTTGCTTAAGTAGTTGACTCAGCTTAACAATTAGGGTTGCATATCGTATTTGAGAATGTCAGCATTCCAATGTTTCTGGGATTAGCCTAGTAAATAGTAAAAAAGAACAAAGAACAGCATGAAGAGAGGACACACAATAAAGTAATATAATTGGTACCTGACAGAGTATATGTAGTATTGGAAATCATTCTGGACCTACCGTGGAAGAAGTATTATTTATATAGTTGCTATTATTGTGTGTAGTGGTGGCACAAATTCAAAAGCATTGTATGGTAATTTTAGACTCTAAAAATGTGTGTCAGAGGCAGCTCTTGATACCTATGTAAATGTGGCAACACTTGTAGATTAGTGTGTGGTAATGCAGCACTCATGATGGGTACAAATCATTCTTTGTTGATCATTTATAAATTTAAATTTGCAACACTATGTAATCTCTCACAATACAATGCAAGTGGTGGGAGAAAAGGCAAGTGGAATGCCTCTTGGACCTGACAGAAAATCACCAGCTAGCAGAAGAAAGGCTAGATGATAGGACGATATTAAGGATCATAAAAAAAGAAACTTTTTCCCATCTCTGATCTCTCTCACTTACCTTCTTAAAATTAATGAACAAAAGTATTAAAAATTTAAGAATATTTTCTTTTATTTTATTTTAACAGAAGCAAAGCTTACTTATATCATATACTTAATCATGTGTCAGTGGCTTAACTTTTTTCTGGTATATGCAGAAAAAAATAATATCTTTTTGAATGATAAATGTAATGCACAAGTAGTTTTGCTCAATTCTGCAATTCATAATTATTTTTTTAATTTATTATCTTGCTGTGTTGGTAGCGAGCACTTAGGGAAACAATGAATCGATTTTGACATGCATTAAAACTATGCTTCTTTATGCATTGAAATAAGTGAGATTTAGCTATTAATATCTGCTGTTCATTAATATTTAACTATAGTTAGCTTAATTTAAATATTACAATTTCTTCTAATCACATTCAAATGTAGGTAGCACAATGATTATTTACTTCTTGAAACCTCACATTTACATTATTTCATTTCTGTATTTTTATTTTGCAGAGGATTCAGCTATGTTGATCTTGTTGAAGATGCCCAGACTCATAAAACCTATGCTTTGAAAAGAATATTGTGTCACTCAAAGGAAGAAGAACATATTGCATTGCAGGAAGTGCATATTATGAGAGAACTTGACCATCCTAATATAATTCCTTTGGAATGTTATTCCATTCACAAAGTTGGAATTCAGACAAAAGCAGTTGATATTACTTGTGAAGTTTTTGTTGTGATTCCTTATTATAGGGTAAGTATTAAATTCTTTTTTAAACGGTAAAATATTATTTTTTCAAAGCTATTTTTTAAATTTCTTTTACAATAATTATAATAATATATAATTATACACAGACTAGGCGTGCTTTTAATACTCCACTGCAGATCGGATGGTCTATAAGAAAATAAATATAAAATCGGTTCTTTTACATGACGCAGATATTTAGAGAGTAACAAATAGTGACACAGGCAAGCATTCACCAACAAATGCATGTGACATAAAATACATGCTAGATTTCCAAACAAAATTTCTAACTACAGATAGTAAGGAAACAACCCAGTGAACAGTGATAGATGCCAAATTTTAAAAAGTAAATGGGGCTAGATTAGACATACAATACAAAAAAAAAAAAACAACAAAATATTGCAAAACAAGCTCAGTACTGAAATTAAGGAGGAGGATTAAGGCTGGGAGACCAAAGAAAACATAGAGGAGATCAGTAGAACAAAAAGCAAAGACAATGTGATGGACTTAAATGAGGTGAATGACCCAGAACATAGTCAAGTGGCCTACTAATGTTGTGACCCCATGCTCCACTGGATGTTAAAGGGATAAATTAGTCATATTTATGATTTAATAAGTGTTTATAGTTTATGTGATAGTGCTTATATTTTTTTTTATAAACAGAAAGGAACCCTCCAGAATCGTATTGACACAATGAAACTTAAAGGTGAACACTTTAGTGAAGATATGATCTGGAAACTAATGCTAGGTATAAGTCAAGGAATAAAAGCAATACATGACCATAAACCTCCATATGCTCACAGGTAAGACTAATGATGGGTTTTGTAGTTAGGTAATCTTCTGATTCCCATGCATTGAAAAAACAAAGCAGCTTTCTTTTTATTTTAATCCAAGCACTCTAAAATTCTATTAGATTTTTTTTTATATGCATAAAAAACAAAAAAGACCAATTCTTGTACTTAATTATGGAACATGGTGACCAAATAAGTGAAAGATGTTATCCAAGGTTTCATTTATTGAATTTTATAATCTGCAAAAGTCATCAGAATTTTATATTAATACTTATAGCTTCACATAACTCTACTAAGGCTTGTCTTTGAGTTCAAAAGTTAATGAGGAATGCTGTACTTCATGTGGCCCCATCTGTGACCTATATATCAAATAAGTAGTTACAACATTTCTTTTTCTTTCAGAGATATTAAACCAGACAATGTGATGACAGAAGATGACGGAACTCCAGTTGTTATGGACCTTGGTTCTGCTGCCCCTGCTCAATTAGAAATAAAGACTGCTCGTGAAGCGTCCTCATTACAAGTATTGTTTTTTTAAGCATCTATTTTCCGTAAGACTTACAGCTGCAATACTTGTTAATGAAAGTTTTTAACTATGATTTAGTCTTTAAATTGACAGGATCTTGCAGCAGAAAGGTGTTCCATGTTGTACAGAGCCCCTGAATTATTTACTGTTGAAACCAATACTTCAATTGATGAACGGACAGATATCTGGGTAAATAATGTTAATTTTTTATCCAAATCATTTCATTTTTTTTTTTTGCATATTTTTTTTATATAAATTTGCTGCTGAAACCCAAACTTCAATTGATGAATGGACAGATATATGTATAAATGTTACTTTTTAAAAATTAATCCAAATCAATTCATTTATATAAATTACTTTTTTTTAAAGTCTTTGGGATGTGTTCTTTATGCGTTGGCTTACTTGGAATCACCATTTGAAGCTGCTTACCAGAGAGGGGACAGCTTAGCTTTGGCAACCATGGCTGGGAAAATTAATTTCCCTGAAAATTCAAGGTAAAAGATTTTTTAAAACTTTTTTTTTGCAATATCTCTATTTAACTCAAAGCTTTGTGGAAACTTCTGGGTGAGTGGGTGGAATGTGAACATGGATCTCGAAAACATCTCTAACGATTACCCTAGAATTTTACAATAGCTGTATATTGTTGGGAAAAGAATTATTAGCTTGTTGACTACACTGGAAAAACTTATTGTTACTGTTTTAAGTATAAAAAGAAATAAATTTAAATTTGACTAGAGAACAAAAAAATATTTATCTTGAGCAGACGTCTTCTGTACGTCTTCTGGTATTTCGGCTATCCTTGAAGAGTTTAATAAATTAATGTTAAGGAAAATTGTGTCCATTATCTTCTAAGTCTAGATCTAAAACCTATCATTGGAATATTATGAGGTCTAGTAGATCTATACATTGGCTTAACCAGAATTCTTTCTCGGTATGGGACGGGATAAAAAAAATTCAATTGTTTTTAAACTAACATTCTTTACATATTACAGACCTGCCTACCTAAATATGTCCCAATGTGTAACAAAATAATAAATTTCTACTAATGAACTTGCGCATACTAGCAAACTGAATGGTACCAACCCGCCACTCTCGCGTTCTTCATTTGTAGACTAAATCTAGTTGCTATCAAGAACCAATCAACATATAGATCTGGGTGTAATGTTTGTTTTTTTCTCTATAGAATGGCTTAGCGTGACCTCCGTGACTGCTCATAAGCTAGTTTAGAAGGGGAAAAAAGGATACAAAATGCGCAACGCGATGGGTTAAATAACTATTTGTGTACTGTCTTTCATTTTTGGGAGATTTTGCATAACAAATACGCATTTTGCATAACTATAGGCAGGTCTGTTATTAAGAGAAAAAAAGTCATTCTATAAGTTGTATAAAAGAGGTATTGTCTTTTTTTTTTAAATATTTTAAATGTTTTTCTTGTTTTTAAAAACATACATATTGAAAAACTTTTTGTTTTACTTTTATTTAGTTACTCGTCAAACATTCCAGAAATAATTTCATGGATGCTGAAACCAAAAGCATGTGAAAGACCTTTCATTGATCAAGTTATAGAGAGAATTAAAGGTGGGCAGCATGTGGAGGAAAATCGTGTTTGATATGACCCAATACTTTACAAAATGTTTTAAAACAATGCAGTGCATTGAGTTATTCAGTAAATGACAGGTTTCAATTAAGGTTTTTCATCTCTGTTCATGGCAAATCAGAAAATGAATTTTAACATTATTGCATACAGAAATTTTTTTTTTTTATGTTTGCAATAATTATTTTCTTTTTAACCTTGTTAATTATATTACCAGACGACCTGTTTTATAGGTCTAACTTATTGGATTACTTTACAAAATTGTCTTTAATTTATATAAACGTTTCCTTGCACAAAAACAGAGCATATTTTTAGACAGCCATTTTACAACTAGCCTGAAAGAGCAAACATTTTTTAATGTTCATATATTGTGCATGCACATCACAATGTACATTATAAAATATATCTTGGTTAGTTAAAGAGTTATATATTAGCTTTCCTACTATCATTTTTTAAAATTCACTTATTCAAAGAAAAAAAATTCATTCTTCAGATCAGTCTAAAAATATGCCCTGGTAAAATGTAATGGCTGCATTTCAAGTATTATTTGTAAATCTCAATCTGTTGTGAGATAAAAGGAGTTCTATGCTATAACTATATTGTATATTTTGCCATTGTCAATGCCTTACAATGTTAATTCCTTTCAGTGTACACATAATTTTGATATGTACAATTCCTCATTTTTGGGACCACATACACATGCTATAAGTTTGCTGCATTGGTTTTAAATGTTATAAAATTCTTTGAATATTTATTCAGTAATTTCTTTATTCCTATTTAGTCCATTGCAGCAAGTTTGTTTTATTTTTGTATCTTGTAGCGAAATGATCTGATTTGATTTTTTTCTATACAGTGACATATAAAGTAAAATCTTTAATGGACCATCAGCTGATTTGAAAGGCCACTTTGAATGAATAATTCAAAATGAAACAAATCCATTTAAATGTATTGTACTATTCATCTATTCCAGTTAAACAGCTTTAGTGTCACCAGTTGACAATATGAATGTATAAATCTTTATGGTGCAGAGATGGTTATGGTTAATTTTTGTTGAAACAATTGTAGAAATTTTGTGCCTGATAGTTATGAAAAATAAGAAGTCTATTCAGAACTGTTTTGAACATCTGGTCTCAGCTATGTATATGGGCATGTTCACCCACAAGCTTTAGTGCAATGATGAAAATCAAAGACTATGATGCTCCATTGATTATTCACATTGTAACAATCTCGCAGCATGGAAAAAGTAAATGTTTGTGTTGAATTGAACCTCCTATGAAAAGAACATTTTAAATCTCATGTACAAAGGTTCTTCAAAGGTTGTAATCAATATGAATGTCTATATTCATGTTGACATTTCACTACCCCAGCAGTAAATATTGAATCTATTTTACGTAAGCAGACCAGTCAGTTACAAAAAAAAAAGGAAATAGTTACACTCCAAAATGGTCTATTTTCCCTGATTTCACTATATATATAAATAGATAGATATATTGTATGTGTTTGTTAGTGTGCACACATGTGTGTACAATTTTATTTTGGGATGGGAATTTCAATGCATATTTGAAATCTTGTAAAAACATAACATTGAGCTTAGTTTTTTAACAAGAATATTTCTTGCTGTGACCTTGAACACCTTTAATACAGGAACTAAGCATACCATAATGATAGCATTAATCTTTAAATTAAAAAAAAGCCGCTTTTACAATCACAATGATAATAGAATAAATTCTATATTTTAAACATTTTGTGTTTGATTTAAAATTTTATTAGTCCTTATACTTTAGGATTTCTATAAGAAAAATGTTATACTCTTGTGCAATAATATTCTTTTGTTTTGTTTGTGTAACATTGTACATCCCAATTTTGGGTATATCATACAAATTAAAGTATGTTACATCAAGTCATGATAATTTTGCTATTTAATAAATTGAAGATTTTGAACAATGTTACATTTAATCATATTTTTTTTTTAAACTTGTAAACAATAAATTAAAATGCCTACATTTCAAATGGTTATGTGTTGTATGCATGTGCGGACTGGCTATATTGATTAGTTTGTTAATATTTATGGTAGAAATTCATTTTCAAGTTGTTATTTATTACAAATATTTCAAATTATGTAATTAAAAGTTTTCTGTTTGGACTAATAAGATTTTGATTGTAAAAACTACAGTACAATTTTCGATGCTTTATCAAACTTAATTATGAGGACAGGCACAGATGGATATCTAACAAAAAGGCATGCGGGATGTTGGCCGACAGTAATACTAAGGTTGATTTTGGCACCCACAGTGTCTGCCCATTATGTGGTAGTAGTTTGTCAGTTTACTTTTATAAGGAATATTAATCTATACTTAATTGCTCAGACATTGTCTTTAAGCTAGTTCTCAATTATTGGAATAATATTTTAATATCATTTTTTTCTTTGAGAATTTCAATAATAGGTAACACAAACTTGAACTCTAAGGTAAATTTTGTATTTAAAATTTTATTATTAATGATCCATATCCTCTTCTTCAGAACTTTCTATTTCCAAAGGCTCTACACTCTCACTTTCTTCAGGCTCTGAAAAATTAAGGAGATTCATTCAAAGTGCAACGTAATTGTTTATAATAAATATTTTATGTAAAAAAAAAACAAGAATTTATCATTATAAAGATTTTTATATAGGATTTTTTTAGTACCTGGACCTAGCTCAGTCAAAAGCTCTTCAATGTGAGTTAGTAAGCCAGCATCATCATATTTCACCTTAGCATATACCTAAAAGAAATTTGGGATTAAAATGACATTCTTGTTAAAAAATTAAGATGACATGATGTACATAAAATTAATGTGATACGTACATAGGTGTTGTCTCATGAAGACTCTTGTTTTTCATTATAAATAGCATATTGAACTAAATGTAAAAAAAAAATGTTGCTAAAATATATGTGTCAGTTGCTATTTGTGCACATTTCCCAAAATGAAGTTACAAAAGTAAATTATAGGAGAATATATTTAGGTATTTTCTATATGACTGAAGGAGGCAATAAATGTAAGACTGTATTAATATATCTGAAGGCCCCATAATATCTAAACCCCCATATCATTTTTTTTTCCAACTCTACTAGTCTTGATCTCGACAGAATTTACATTTTTTTAAAAATAGGTCTGTGATCTAAAGCTATATTGCAGAGAATCAATAAATATAGAGAAAGAAAGAATCAAGCTTATCACTAAAATAAAACCCATTTTATAGGGGTAAAATGTAAACTAATCGGCTTACTATTTACTTTGGAATAATTATTTTACATATGACATTTTTGAATCATAGTTTATTTAAAAAAAAATAAACATACCGGTATTAAAAGGATAATTTTTACATATATAGGCTTACATTTACTTATGCAATTACATCCTAGGAAAATCAGATACATAGGCTTCTACAATTTCAATTTACATCTGGGTTATAACAAAAATATTGCTAATGTGTTGCTTCCACCTGCCAAGTTTCAGGTCATGTTTTAAGCTTGTTGTTAGTTGTCCCGACACAATAAAATCAGAATCTTCAACACAAATATGTAAGCAGTTCTTTTGTACAGCACAGAGACTTGGAGAGTAACAACAATACAGACAAGCTATGGGAAAACAATTCAACAAACGCCAATAGAAAAAGAGATCAAACAACGTTAATGGGGCTAGATTAGGCAAGAACAGTAGACAACACTAAAATACGTGAAAATGAACCCACAGGGGAAGAGGAAGGATGGGAGACCAAAGCAAACATGGAGGTAATTAGACCAAGAAGTTAAGATCCTAGATGGACATGGACCCAACTGAGGGAAATTACTCAGAACAGTCTGATAGTGAAGTACTATTGTGGCCTTATGCTGCACTGGAAGTCAAAAGGATGAACTCAAAAGAATTATAGCCTGCATCAGGTTTGATCCCACTTCTGTGTATTTTGTACCAATTTTTTCCTCATTGAGAAATTTACAACTTAATGATGTGGTTTCAATTTAAAAAAAAGATCTGCAAAATGCATACAAAATATAAGGAAAACATTACTTCTGATCCCAAAAAAACATGTTTGCCATTAGAGAATAAGCAAGTAACAATATTTAACTAACATAATCGGGGAAAAAAAAAAGGAACTTAACCATACCTCTTTCCCCTTATGCAAGTAATGTCTAGCATTACTGTAAAACTCTTGGCCTTGTAGATAGTTCGCCCATCCAATTAAATACCAAACATCAGGTACTTCATCATCTTCATCTAACAATGTTTCCAGTACATCTGTTGCCAGCTAAGAAAGAAATAAACATTATATTAAATAATTTTAAAGATCAAACTAAAAATCGTAAAAATAGATAAAAATGTAATGGTCTTGTCAGAAATAGCTTTAAAATCAAAATTTCACAAAACAATCTAGCTAATATATGTGATAATTTCAGTATAACACTGGACGTGAACACATATGAAATGTCACATCGATTTTATTTTTTATGGTGGGCAAAGAAGTCATTGAACAATCACTTAATAATCAATCTCATACAAAAAAAATACAATAAAATATAACACATTACCTCATAATCTTCCACTTCTATTAATATTTTCCCACACTGAACTCTTGCATTGTAAGCTAAAGGACATGTCTAAAATGAACATAAAAAATTATGACAACCATATATTGATAAATAAATACTTATGTAATTTAAGTTTATATTATAGGCTCAAAATACCACTGACTGATTTAAGTATGTATCAAAAAATCTCACCAACTGCAGTATAGATTTGCAAAAAGTTACATAAATATTTATATTTATCTCATAGGTGCTTGCTATCACATAGTTTTGACAAACTCATAAAAAACCTAAACCTATTTATTTAACTTATGAGTTTTATTTTTGGTATTACACAAAGGCCACATTCTAAGTATAAAGCATAAATAGAAATAACACCAAAAAATAAGAATTCCATATTTTTAAAGCATATTTTCTTTCTTTTTCAACTTATGTAATTTGGTTTACATCATATTTTTATTTTCATTTCCGCTTCCTTTTAGTAAGAACATAGCTTAGCCTAATGGCATCAAAAGATAGATCTAGGAGTCAATTTATTTTTTCGAAGAGAGCACAAGGAATGATAATGAGTTTGCCCATGTTTATGTGTAGATAAGAGTGCTATACTCTGTAGCCATGTCTTTTCTCTACATTCAAAAGGGGTCAAATAAACTGTTACAATTAACAAAACCAAACTGATATTTCCTTTTATTTTATTGAACACAATGCCAAAATAAATTTAGTGTGGCTGACAGGGGGCATTCAATAAAGGTCTTCAAAAAATGCATGTCCCTTGAGGTCTCAAAACTGATGATGTGCAGTGTCCAATGCCATACATTGTGAGGTACTAAAATTCAAGGGCAAAAACAGTATGTGTTTGTATGTGAAAATAAAACAGGTCATTCCAATTCAAGTCAAGGGTATAAAAAAAAAGAAGGGGGTTTGAGAGAAAGAGAAGGAAAAAAGGAATAGTGCCATTCCAAATCAATGTAAGATACTTGAATTCAAATATTGGCTGTTTTATTGAAAGTGAATAAAAAGTTAGAGGGATGTTCCAATCAAAATAAACAAGACATATCTTGGAAACAAATTAATGGGCATAGCCAGTGTGTAAAACTAGTGCAAATATAAATGTTTAATTATTAAATAAATATATGAGTAAAAATTTCATTATTAAAAATGTATTTACATCAACTGGATCAAAATCTTCATCTGCTACAGTTCCTGTATCAGCAGCCTCAAGTTTGGGTAGCCACAATGATACACTTTTTTTAATGAGTTCTTTAGCTTCCTAGAAATAAGATAAATAGCATTTACTGGGACATGTTGATACATATATGAATAAAAAAAAAGTTATTTCAATCAGCATCGAACACAATAAATGGAACCATTAACTAAAAAATAGTCCTTTAAAAGCAATATTGACTAATCCATTTGCTTTGAACTATTAGCGTTACAATAAAAAACAAGATTACAAAGAGAGTTTGTGTGATACACAAACTCAGAGGCGGCCCCCGTCGGAGTCGGATCCCTGTCAGATCCGCTTTGATCTCTCAACGGACGGACAGACAGACAGACAGACAGACAGGCCACACAAAACTAATATACATCTTCCGTGCTTTGATCTCTCAACGTTAGCCTTGTAAAGCCGTTGTTCAAGGCAACTGCCACACTTGATTTATGAGTTGATTACTTTACGAGTAAATACTGGTATGTTACTCGTATTTTGGAACAAAAAAAAATGTGAAAACATGTGCAGTATATTAGATTATTAATTGTCTTAAAGTATGTTTCATTTATATTGCATACTAATTAGGTTTTTTCTCTTTAAATACTGTTTGCATAAAATATTTTTAAAAATTAGATTTTGAGCTTTTAGAAAAAAAAAAGTAGCCGTTGCATCAGAACTTTGAATGCTCTATATTATCGTGATGTCAGATTTTCATTTTCTCTTCTACTTTCTGAGCACTAAACGGGACGGACAGACAGACAGACAGACGGACAGACAGGCCACACAAAACTAATAGCGTCTTTTCCCCTTTCGGGGGCCGCTAAAAAGCTTTAAAAAGAAAACAGAAAAAAAAGTTATATTAAATTTATTTTAGTGTAGTACACTTACTTCTATTTCATCTTTTGATAAATGATAACTGGCTTTTATTTGAAGTGCTTCTGCATTATCAGGATCTGCTTCTAGAGCCTTGTCTGCAAACTCCTTACATTTATTTTCTGCAGCATCATCAAAGCTTACAATGAGAGGAAAAATAGTAAAGGGTGAATTATCCTCTGATGCCTTTATAGTATAATTAATTTAAAAAAAGGTTAGCTTTTCCATATTTAAAACATTGACAATTTTTTTTTCTCCCTATCAGACACATTGTAGATTCCACTCAGGCTAATATGTTAAATTATCACCAGAAGTAATGAAAAGGGAGACCTGTATACAAAAATACAATAGACATACATATTGATGAAGGTCTTGTGGCCCTAATGTCCTTTTTTTTTTTTAAATTGGTCCAGCAAGATTTCCTACATGCATATCCTTTGTATTATATATGTGAAAATTAGTTACCAGCTGGTTACTAGCTTATCCCAACTCATTTACATTAGAATAAACTCCCCTGATCTAAAAGTATACCTTTTTTTTTTATTTTATAATTGAGTATATTAAACAGAAAATAAAGATAACAATTACCAGCAGTCTGTTAGATAAATTTCTGCTATAGCACAATAGGCGCTGGAAATATCTTTGTTAGTTACATCTCTGTCATTTTTACATGCAGCTGCCACCTTTCATACAAAAAATGCAAAATAATTTTAATGTAAAATAATTTTGATTAAATTTTTTTTCCAAATTAAATTATTATTATAATTAATTATAACTAATTAAAATATTTTAACACAATAATAAACAGTTTGTTATAAAATAATGAACTTGTTCAAAAAAAGGGTAAATTTTATTAGTACCTCTAAGGCTTCTTTCTCTTCTTTTTCTTTTAACATAATTTCTATTCCTTTTTGATAGCATTCTACAGCAGAGGAGCCCTCTAAAAGTTGACCCATCATCATATACTTAGTGAATCCTGAATGAGGACACAGCTCAATGGCTCGACCTAGACACTGAATAAGTAAATAAAGAATAAAAATGAATATATATGTATAAAAAGAAGAGATTTTAAATTATTTCAACATCAAAATCTTGTAAATTATTTAGCTTATCTCTAGAATAATAACCAAACTGATGGAACTTCCATGAACACAAAATGTTACATAAAAAATTTCATTTCTCTGTAAATGGAAAAATGTATACCTAATAAGTGTCATTGATCATACAAAATTCAATTATGAAATGTTGAATATTAAAGAGTAAATGTGTGAAGTTAATTTTTTTCCTCTTGATCATATATCTTATCTCTTATATTTTCAGTGGTAACACTAAGGGTTATGAAACCTTAATTAGTTTTTTATTTAGAGAAAAGTAATACTAAGTATTACATTAATACGTAACATAATGTTTTCAATTAAACCTTGAGATTACCAAATTTATGATAAGATTTATATGGATTTTAAAAAAAAAGTATTTATCGAACTTCAAAAAGAATAACTATCTATTCTAATTTCTATAGTATTTGTTTGGAGCCATAACATTATCTTATCTTTAAAAACATTCTTTAAATGAAGGATTTCACCTTCTAATAGCTTAAAATCTAAGATATTAATACTAGAATTGTCCAGAAACACTTATAGATTAATTTTGTATTATATCTATAAGAGATAAATTTGAATGATGTTAGTTATAGACTTTTCGTTTCGAACCAAAATGAAAACATTTTAACATTTTTAAAAAATTAAAAAATCAGTTAAACCAATTTCAATTAAGGCAAAACATACATTAGGAAAAGCACTGAAAATACTGAAATTTTAGGGAAAAAAAAAGTTACATGTTTTGCTGATTCAACATTGCCAAGTTCAATCAATAAAGAAGCTGAAGTTTCCAATCCTCTGAGATTGTCAGGATCTTTTTCTAATGCTCGCTGGCAAAACTTCTGAGCAAGTTCATAATTAAATTCATCAATTAACTGTTCAGCCTGAAGAAAAAAAAACAAGATAAATTACAAATTAGTAAGTTTATTTGAGAAACTGTAATCTTCTTTTCATTTCATCATTAAGACACACAAAGCTGATATCAACTTACCCTGTCTGTCTGGAAAAAAGTTTGTACATATTATTTCTCCAACACCCAATCCCAGTTAAGCAGAAATTATTTTTGCACAATTTTTTCTTTTACATGACAACATGAGAATCAATTTAAAAAAATTAACCAATTAGTTAATTAGCTATTATTGGTAATTAATTTTGTTTGGTATATTGAATAAGAGAAAGAAATTGTACTTGACAGAAGTGGTGGTATAAGTTAAATTAGTCTCCTTCAGAACTTCTGAACCATAAGTGAAAATTGTTTAATGCATTTAAAATAAGATACATGTAAACATTCACCAAAATACCCCCTTCATCCCAACTGGTCCAGACAAGAATCCTAGACCATTGAGAAAGCTAAAACCTAAACCAAATAATATTTCTAATTACACAGATTTATCATGTCTAAGTCAGATGCAAGTATAACATGAGTGATTCAAACTAATTGAAACAATTACACTTAATATAATTTTTTAAAAGTATTTTTTTTATGTGTTTCTTGTTAAATTATCAAATTTGAAAACCAAATAAAAATATTGTTACTAATTTTGTCTAGATATTTGAGAAAACATACAAAGTGGGTAAAAATTAAATTTCCGGTGATGATGGGGGTCTAAGTTATTATTAAAAGTACGGTGAGGATAGGAGAGCTGCAGGTTGTCCACTCTTTTAAGATACACTGATGTGTGTAAGCTCAAAATGAAGCTCTTCAACAGTATCAGTTGGGAGAAAAAAAAAAGCACAGGATAGTCTCACATGGAGGACAGGCATAAAGGAGAGGTCCTGAATCACAAATGGTGAACACAACAGTAGGAAAAGGTTGCAGCATCAGAGATTACAAATGCCTGGGTTTGCCTCTTTAGTTACATGAGAAGTTACAAAGGTAAAATATCTCTCAAGATGTAAAATGCTACAGATAAATAAAAAAGGCCAATTATGCTCTTGGTGTTTTCAAAGTTATCAAAAAGAATGCAGTAAACAAAGCAGGGTAGGGGGTTAACAAAAGAGCAAATCAAGAAAGTTTTTGTGGTCAAAAGGGAACAAAATTCTCTTGTCTAGAAAAAAAAATGTATTAAATAAATAAATAAATCATAGCTTTTATATAGTGTTACTTTAATGCTTATTGCATGCTCAGAGCGCTATGGTCCAATCTCATCGGTGGACCAGTGCGGGGGAAAAAGTGTTTCCATGCTGCCTTTAGGCACTAAGTAAACACAACTCTGCTCGAGTCGGATGTCGAACCTCGAGCCCCCTTCGCAGGTAGACAAGTCGGGCAACGTTCAAGCAAATTTAGCCTCTCGACACATCCCAAATATAAAATATAATAAACTGCTGAATTAGAACAAATTATTAATTATTTCATAATAAACTGATTGAAAATCAAAACAAGAAGATAATATACATACTTTATCTAACAATTTATCAATAGGGTGATCATTAGCTGTCTGATGTTCTTTGGAAATGCTTGGCTTTGAAGCCTTTTTAGGCTCACCAACCTTTGTGGCTGTAATGGAACAGATATTATATATAATGCAACCAAATCTTTGAAAAGCTTAATTAAATATAAGTTGTCAAAATCAATATTACTGTTTCTCAAACGTTAAACAGTTGAACATGCCATGTTTCCCAAATCAATAAAATTTTGTTCCCACCCCATATCCCCTCCTTCCAGATATGGGTTTTGGGGGAGCAATGGGAATCTCCTTTAAGGAATGAAAAAAGGTAAGATGCGCACAGACCTATAATTATAACAAAATTTTCAGTTTTTCTTGGCATATAATATATGTACAATATGTTTAGAATCCAAATTTTGCAATCAATGTTCATAATAACTTGTCCATTTTAGTCTTTAAGTTTTATTTTTCATCAGAAAAGGTGTTTGATGGATAATTTTTAAATGTTTCGCAAACTGCATAAATTCTTTCTGGATACAGTATTGGATAGGCAGCTGATTCCCCCTTCAGCCAGCATGGGGGACTGGGGGAGCAGTGTATACTCCCTCAGCAGGATCTGGGATGAAGCCCTGGATTCTCCTGACTTCTGAGCTTCAGAAATTCGTTCATATCTGTCATCTAAAATGCACTTTTTCTCATAGTAAGAAGATACCATGTTAAAATAGATATAGTTTGTATTAAAATATGCATGTCACAGTCTGATCTAGTAAGAGGCAGAACTGGCCATTACTATCATAAGAGGGACACATGATTTAAATATAGCACACATAGGCCTACAACTGTAAAGGGCAGGATTGTTGCAAGATCATCCTCAAGTTAAGTTAGATGTATTACACATACTTTTTTTTTATTGTGCAAAAGTCATGAACATAACAATATTGTCAATATACAATAAAGTTTGGAGGAATTTGACAGTTTGCACCTAAGAAAGTTACTCTTACTGTTAAAACAAGATTTAAGGTGATATATGTATTTGTTTACTTTGACTCAAAATAAGGAGAGGAAACAACCATTTCTTTGCTACCTGCAGAAAAAAAAAGCCAGGTGAAATGCTGGCTTGAGGAAGTTGAGCCAAGGTGGTCTTTAATCATGAGAGGTCACCCTCCTAGTATACATAAATGGATGAAAGGCGGTGTACATGTCGTGACTGGTCAGCTAATTAACACAGCAAGCCTGTCATGTGATCAGAATGCCGGCTAGACATGCTTAAATTGCAACTGCTTTTTTTAGCAAGTAATAATTAGTAATAAGCAGTTATACGTTATCTATATATATATTTCTCAAAAGACAAGTTCAAAAGTTCAAACACACAACAAGTAATTGGGAAGATCCCATGGCGCAGCACGCGGTGTGAATGGAAATTGGTGCATCCCAATCCGCACCATTTTGTGAATGAAAGTGGTGTTTATATAATTCTCTTCTTCTCAATTTTTGTCATAATATTAAAAGTATTTCCAGATTATTGTGTCGTACGACTATTGAAACTAGAACAACAATACACAGATAGAGTCTACTCTCAGGTTTCACTTTAGAAGTACTTTAATTACGCATATTTGTTCATTAGACATGATTACGAAAGGTAACTCATCTCTCTATTCCTAGATCTAGATCTATAACTCGAATTCGACTCTAAGATTATAGAACTTCTCTTCGCAAAGATAGTTTCATGCTTTAGCACATATAAGACATACTAATTATAGTCCATTCATTTCATATTTTAATCAAATTAACATTCAAATTTATTTTTCTAAAGCATTGTTACATTAGTGCAACTCTATTCTTAATATTGCATAAATTAAGGTCAATTAGCTATCTTTAGCTCCATTCATAGAATTTTTCATTCATTCATTCGCTTTACTTATAACAAGTAAATGGGAAGATCCCATGGCGCAGCATGGTGTGAATGGGAAATAATATATCCAAATCCGTACTATTTTCATTCACAAAATAGCATCTATCAGACATGCCTACCCCCAATACCCAGAATGTGGAACACTCAGGTTGAAAATGTGGAACTTTGGGCCCCAATGTGGAACATAAACGCGTAAACTTACATTTGGCAGCCGTGCTGCAGGCAATAAATAAAATTGTAATTATTACTTTAATAACCATGCTTGGTTTGCTTTTTATACATGACATGTAAATAGTATGTACCGGTAATTCAAAGTCAGAAAACAATTAAACATGCAATCCAATCAATAGTTCTAACTCTATAATAATGCTTCATATCATGAATTCATTCAAAATGGATTCTAATGTTTCTATTTTGTATTTGTTACTACTAGAACTATATAACTAGATCTAGTTAAATCTAGTAACTAAACTAGATTATATATTAAAGTCTAGATCTTCTTGTATGACTTCATTATCAGCCTTTTCTAGACTCTAGTGTCTAGAGCTATCCTCTACTCTAAATTTTGTCTCTAGTTCTAGAATAATTTAGAACTAACAGTCCTCTATTAGGGCTCTAAGTCTAAAAGGACACAAATTATAATAATTAATTATAGATCTAGATCTACAGACTTACTGAGAACTAAATTTATTACATCTAGATCTATCATCTTCTAATTCTACTATTAAAGGGTCTATTAGATCTAAAATCTAAATCCTAAGTCGAAGTCTATTTCTAGTCATACTTCTCAGACTTGTCTTCTGGAATCTAGATCTAGAAAGTAATTTAGACTTAGCCTAAGTATTGTTAAGTATTTTAGTAAAAGATCTAGATCTAGATTAGAATCTATACATTTTTTTGTTTAAATCCTTTTAGCCTTTTTTAGCAACTATAGATCTATCTAGTAGGTGAGTAGATCTATTAAAAAATTAATATAAGTAAATAATACTAAATAATCAGTTGACTGAATGAGACTTGAGTTGGAAATAGATCTCTAGTCTCTCTCTACTACTAGTACTATAGTACTACTAGACCTAGTTACCTACTACCTAGTAACTTAGTTAACTTAGTAAATAACTACTAAACTAGATCTGGTCATCTGGATCCATTGTCAAGAAAGGAAAGGGATTTGAATGAAGCATTTGGATTATTCTTGCTAGATTCTAAAAATGGATCTAGATCTAGATCTAGACTACCAGATGTATGTACTACATAGATGGCATAGATCTACATCTAGATTCTAGATCTAATCTAGCTCAACCATATCTCCGTAATTTGGACACATCAGGTTCGGGTGGAGATTAAATGTAAACAATAAACACAGACCTATATATTTTATTTTGCAGTGGGCATTTTCATTTCGCACTATTAATAAATAATGAAAAAACGGCGATTTTTTTTTTTTTTTTTTTTTGTCGGGATTCAGACTTGGCGGAACAAAAATCGCGAATGCGGAACGGCGGGACATGCGAGCTTTTTTGATGATTTTGCGGGACGGTTCCGCATAATGCGGGACGGTAGGCATGTCTGATCTATATATAGCATATTTTTTTACTTTAAAAAGATTTTAATAATGTCCGAAAATTTCCAGGACTTTTTCAACCGGCAGCATAGCATTTAATAACATTTCAAGAGATTTCCAGGGGGCTCCTGGTAAATCAAGAGGCAGCAGGAAATCTGTTATATATGTTATAAAATGGTTCAATTTAATAATTTATTATTTTATACACCTAAAATTTAGCACAGGACCAAAGAAAGTGCGGGACCCAATGTGGTAGCATATGTTGCAGTGCCTAAGGCATGCCCTGCAAAATAGCGGCGTATGCTATGCCGCCGGTCGACTAGTATTTATTTATTTGAAAAAACTATTGGGTAAAAATTGTAGGACAGTGTCAGACAATTACAGTCAGTGTGGACAAAATTTTTGGATATTTTAATTTAAGAGCACTAAGACTAAGAACTCTGTAACTAAAATGGTGAATTAACAAATATTTGATTATTTGATATGAATAGATGTTGGCTAAATGGGTAAACCCGTTTTCACACTCTACTTTTATTTTCATGACAAAATTTTTAAAACATGAATGATGAAGGTGAAGGAAGGAAACTAGTCTCTAGAGTAGTGTAGTAGTACTAGTACTAGTAGACTAAGTGTCACTAAGTACTAAGTAGTAAGTAGTATTTAATTTAATTTTAAATGTAAAATAATAATCAAAATCTTTAAAGAAAATGGATGAATTTACGATTAGATCTATTTTTTGAAACGTTCTTTGTCTTTTTGCGTCCCATTTTACAAAATCCTGCGTTTTGGAATAGTCATAGATTAAAAGCTTTTTTATTTTTAGTTTATGGTCTCAGTTATTGAGTCAAACCATGTTGTTGTTGATTTTTTTTTTTTCTGACCCGGAAGTTATACTTCAGAGCTATTGTTACGTAAGTTGTGACTTTAATATATATAGAGAGAGATTTGAGGTATAGAATAGTTTGAAATCTTTCCTGTAGATATGGATATATTATTGTTTCTAATAGTCTAGAAAAATAAAAAATAAAAATATCTAGATCTATAAACAAATTCTAAATCTATATACTTTATTAATGACAAATTCGGATTGCTAAAAGCATAAAGGGGGGGGTGCTAATACCGTAGCAATAGCTACCTTTTTTTTTTGTAGCTTTCTTAACTCTAGAAAAAGAAAAATAATAATAAAAAGAATCAGGAAAGAAGATCAGCTTAGTTCCGGTAAAAATGCCAGAACCAGAAGATACGGCGAATCTCAGAGCTCAGCTTGAAGTTATTTCGAAAGAAACTGCATTTTTGAAAAAGTATTTTGCACTTAGAAAACGATGTGAACAATTACAGCAAGTATGATGACAGATGTTCTATTTTATACTTCAATTTTATCTTAAAATTTCAAATGAAAAATTATGACTGAAAGTGAACACTGAAATATTTAATAGGCAAATCAAATTAATTATTTTATTATTCATCATCAATAAAAAAAAATCATGATAAAAAATGTTAAAAAAAATAAAAACATGAATGAAATATGATGAGATTCATTTCAATTGATTTATTGAAATTGTTGATTCTAGATTCTAGAGTAATTTTCATCTATCAAACATCCCGACCCCACAATTCCACAATATTTCAAAAAATCTTATATACTAAATCAGGGTCGACGAACAACCTAAGGCAAGTCGCGACCATTTTCAACTTTGAATTGTTATAGCTTCGTAATGATCAGACCTATGAAAAAACTGATAGTGTCAATGGATTCCTCGTCCTTTTTTCAATAAAAATAGATACAACGTATTGTATCACTAGGCCATGTTAAAATTAACTCTTAAAAACCGTAATTTTTTTCTCCTTCTACCGGAATTATTTTTTCCCCCCACTATTTTTATCACATAGGCCTTTTTATAAACGTCATACTGTTTTTTCTGTTTGTTAAAACATAGACATGTCATATAAAATTTTGTTGGAAATTGAATATACTACAAGAAATTGTATCTTTCAGTGTTATAGATAGTCACTGGAAAAAAAAAATTTGGTAATTTCAGAGATGAAAAAATAAAAATTAAAAATTTGAATCTTTAAAAACTGACTTACCCAAGTAAAAAATAATATTCCAACAGTCCTCCATCATTATTATTGAATGAAATATTAAACTCTATCCAATTATCTATTTAACAAACATAGCTGTGTTTAAATTGATCAATATTTACACTTTTAGTGAGGTTTCTTTCTAGATCTACTAGGGCCTGGCTGGGGCAACGCCCCCTTTCATTTACTACTTTTATTTTACTAGATCTAGATCTAGGGATGTCTAATTCACTACCAGAGTCACTTTAATCTACAAGCTGCAAATCGTTTTTATTTTAGGATAAATTTCTAGATCTATTTCTAGATCTAAGTAGTAGTCTAAGTCTAAATCTAAAACTAAATATAAAAAGATATTTAGAGCCTGATCAGCAGTAATATGGCAAAATGGCCTGTCAGCCATGATGACTGATGGAAAAAACGAAAAATTCACTAGTCACTTACGATAAAAAATATTTAAAATATTAAAAACAGCTTAAATCCACAAAGTATCAGAAGAAAAAAACATTCAAAATGGCCGCTCTAGCGTTTCCTTAAACCATTTAATGGATTAAAAACGTGGATTAGAAATAAAAAAGAAGTAAACAGGGAAATAGTGATCGGACGCTGGTAGCGTCATTACGTTAAAACGGCCGGGGGACTGGACGCTGTCAGCGTCTTTACGGTCTTGAAGAGTTAAAAATAAGGTCAAAGAGGTGTAGGGTCGGTATCGTCGCGCGTAAAGAAAACCGAACAATTTTCCTCCGTGTCAGGAACACCGAAAACTGTGTAAGGGTCAACGGAAACCACCACAAAATATCATTTTAAATATATTTTAATCTTTAATTTAAGATCTAATATATAAATCATTTACACCTGCAGTAAGAACACACGTCTTTTTCAGGTTTCCCACACTTGGTATCTCCATTCTAGGTTTGTAAGGGAGTCACACCAAGGCTTAGTGAAAATGGGGGGGGGGAGGGGGTTATATAGGTCAAGTGCCCTATCTAACAAGCATGCTCAGTGACTACAAGCAGTACAAATGAGGTCACACATTGGCAACATCTGTAATCTACTCCTCCCTCTCTCCCCCTCTCCAGTGTTCTGGCATGCTTAGTGGACAGGGGGAGGGGTTACATGGGTAAGTAGTCTTCATGTAACTGGCCTGCTGACACCAGATACCAAGTCCACTCCTCCCTCCCCTCTCTTTTTTTTTATTAAGCACCTTCATTCTTCTAGCATGCTCAGTAAACTTGAAGGGAAGGGGGTTGGGAGGGGGGGGGGTAGGATTTCAGATATCTCCATTCTCGGCTTGTAAATGATGTCACACCAAGGTCATTGGACACTAGTTTTACCTGTAGCTTGTTAGGCTAAGTGAAGATTTAATAAATACCTCAGTTAATATAATTGGCATCTTACAACTTTTATAACTAATCTATATTACTTTAATCTAGTCTACATCCAGATTATCTTAAACTACAATACATTAGTTGCAATTTTATCACTAGAAAAGTTATGTTGTTCGGATAACTTGCCAGACTAACATCCATCATGTACGACAGACACCCCCCTTTAAAAAAAATTTGGCTCAATTGACAACATATTTAATAAATCACAAGTGTTTCCTCATCTATTTAGAAGCCAAAAATATAAGTCTTGTTGAGATGATGCATCATCAGATTTAAAAATAGCCTTAATCCCATGACCCCTCCCCTTGTTTACCAAGAGGGCAAAATTATTTTTTTCGTATCTGTCTACTTTGACCTGAGGATGAACTTTGCCTCCTCAAGGAAAAGGAAGCACCACATGTCAAAAGTGGGATAAAATGGTGCCTGCGCAGTAGCAATATAGCTATTCCGGTATAAACATTAAAATAAAGGAGTTATTTTGATAATAAGTGGAGTGCACGGATAGCTTTACAAAACATCGCTGTCTGTTGACCCTGTTTTACTATATATTGTTTAAAAATGAGCCCTTTGATTTTGGGCTTTATTTTCAAAATTTTGATACTAGGTGATAGATCTTGTAATGTATCAGGCGTGGTCCCATATATTGAAAAAAGTAGTATCAGTTAGTAGTTAGTTAGGTCTAATCTAATCTGTAGAGGGACTAAAAACTTAAAGTTTAAAGCTCTTCATCAACTATTAGACTAGATTCCACTAGATTTGACTAGATCCTATATCACATTCCCCTGGTGTAAAAGAAATAGTTAAATAAACCTTTTTTTTTATATGTGGACATTGTGGATAGATACAGGTATATAACTTAAATTAATTCAAATATGTAATGTTTAACTGTCACTAGTCTAAATTAATATAAATACTATTACTAGATCTATAATTTGTATTAATATAGATTTAGAATCTAAATCTAGATCTAATAGTAGAATCTATAGTTGAAGAGCTTTAAAATTTAGTCCCTCTACAGATTAGATCTAATCATCTATCTAACTACTAACTGATACTACCTTTTTTCAATAATATGGGCTATGGGACCACGCCTCCCAAAGATACATTACCACTAGATCTATCTGAAATTGATGTTGCGATAGCTATGTGACGTATGATTTTGTCTGTGGCTATGACTATCACTATGTAATATTAATGTATGAGCCTATTCAGTCTATTGTTTTTGAGCATGCTCCTATTCTTTATAGATCTAGTTCAGACATTTAGTTTCCTTTACTCTGAAAAAGAAGGGTTTTATTGGGGCTCAAAGTGCACTAGTACTTTTTCCCTCTGCATCTAGGATAGAAGTATACCATTGAGGTATCAGCTTAAAAAAAATCTCTTTAACCAATCAATGACACTAACGAACGCTATTTTAATGTTGAAAATGCACATCAAAGGGATGTAACTCAAGGCAGGAAAATTACAATTCTTTTGATTTTGTTACATTTTCTTACATAATTTTGTTATTTGCATTAGATATAGATTTCTGAAGCAAGTTTGATGTGAATGTGTAAAAAGAAAGGGAATATTGCTGCTGGTATTTAATGGAAATGTTGCTACTTAAGAATTTAAACATAGTGCTTATGATGGGGTTCATTTAAGTTGTCGAGCTGGCATTTATTATGTAGGAAGTCAATTATAGCTTACTAGATCTATAGCATGTTCATATTTATTTACATTCTGATTAGCGGGAGGGACAATTATTGATCGATCAGGTACCAATTAGGTCACAATCACTGAGCAGAGTGATCACTAGACACGCAGGGCCTTGCTTTTTTTTTTTTGTGGTCAAACAGGTATAGGCTACAGGTATAACTTATGTCTAATGGACTGGTTGTGGCGTCTTTTTATATGCCACTACAGGTTTCTTTGAGCTGATGAGTTATCAGACTTAAAATACCCCTAAGCCTGTGACCTCTTGAGTTAAACCTGATCATGAACTTTGCCTTTAAAGGGAAAAGCAAAGCAACTTGTGTTAGAAGTGAAGAAAAAAAGTGTATTCTTAGTAGCAATATAGCAATCCTTTTGTAAAATTTCAAATTAAAGTAAATCTAATCTAGATCTAGACTTATCTAAAGTGTTGCTTCTCAAGTAAATTAAGCCCACTAGCCTGGAGCAATTTTTTACATTCAAATTTTTAAAGCTCTGTAATGGTCTCATCTATGTATGAATTTAGAGTACCTAGATCTATCAATTCCTCATCAATTTGCATACTATTGAACTAGTAACCCAGGAGAAAATTCTTATTTTAGTGAAAAGTACTCCACACGTCAGACTCCAAATTTTAAATAAATGTTGCTTTTAAAATACCATTGAAGCAGCTCCACTTTAACTGTTGAAATAGAAAAGTCTTAATAATAATTAGGTGATTGAGGATATAAATATATATATCAAACAAATCCTGATTGCTCAAGAAGCATACTTTACTCTAGAATGCTAAATCTATATAGATTTATTTTAGATCTAATAATGTATAATATAATCTAGATAATATATATTCTAACATTCTATAACAATATATTTATTTTTAATATTTATCTAGATTTAGTTAAATTTTGTTTTATTTTGTTACAGTCCAATGAAAAAATGGTAAATAGAATACAACATGTTAAGAAACTTATCAAACGATACAAAAGAGACAAAAGGTAAAGAAAGTCTTTTCACTGTTCAAAAAAATAATTTTATCTTAAATTATTATATGAATCAGTACTATTTTATTTTTAAAATTAATTAATTAATTAAATTTAACATTATATGCAGAGCTTATCTTTAGACTATATTGCTTTTGTGAATTCAAAATTTCCTTGGACCTGAATTAGAAAAATTACAAGTCTTAACTGTAATGTGTGCTGTATGGAGTTGAAGTTAAGATTATACACTAAACAAAGATAGCATTATTGGACTAGTATCGAGGAGGTGTGGTGGCTGAGCAGTAAATCAGGATCCTTGGAAGCCTCTGAGTCAACCTAGCTCTAATGGGTACCTGACATTAGTTGGGAAAAAAGTAAAGGCGGTTGATCGTTGTGCTGGCCACAACACCCTTGTTAACAATTAGCCACAGAATCAGATGACCTGTATGTCATCTGCCCTATGACCACAAGGTCTGAAAGGGGAACTATTGATTCATATATATGGCTTGTAACTTTTTGTAGTATACTGCCCTGCTGGCTAACTAATAAAAGTTTTATAAAAGTTGGTCACAATTTAAAGGATTCTGAAAATTTAAATAAGTGTGGTATTTTATAGTTCTTTTAATATGATATATTACTGTTTTGTATCCAGATATTTGACCTCAAGACTTGATGAGTTGGGTGATAATTTTCGAGATGTTCAAGTTCCTCTACTCTGGGAGGTAAAATTTGTTTACAAAAATGACCTTTTATATTTAGTGCAACATACTCATGGATGCAAGATTGCCGGCTATGCCCAGCATGCCGGCAAAATCAAAGTTAAAAAAAAAAGCTTGCCGGCATGCACCAGTCCGACTCATTGCCGGCTCAGTATCAGACTTTTTTTCACTTGCAATAATGTTTTGGTCTTTCAAACTAAAAAAATAATATGCCAAATTTAAAGAAAGACAGGAAGTTACATTTCTTAAGTTATGGCGCATGCGCTTGTTTCCGTACTTTCACTTTATATCTAAAACGTAAACAAAAGCTAGAAACAAATCCGTTAGGGTTAGGCGCCGGCCTAAGACAGTAAGTAGATCTGATTCTAATAAGTTTGATCTACCGGCATAAGAACTTATCTTCTTATTAAAAAATGAAACCACACCTAGAGGCTAGATCTAGTCTAGAGATCTAGATCTATTTATCTAAATAAAATAAAAATTACAGTGTTATAGATAATTTTGACAGAACATTAAACCAAACAATATTTAAGATTATTTACAATCGTTTTTGAATCCTTACCTGCCATCTTGTACAGTATGTCTAAGAATTAATTCAAGGTTAAACTACTCAATAATAACAAGACATTGTCATCAAATCTTAAGAGTTCATTATTATTACAAAGACCCAGTAGCTACTTATATTTTTTTTTTACTTGGTCTATTTTAATCTGTAATTTTTTTAGGGCAGCTTGGGCTTTTGAAGGTAATCATTTTAAGAGTTATCTAGCTGTCATTTTCTAAAGCCTTTTAAACGCAGTTCACAATTCCACTGATAGAAAGAAATTAAAAAAGAAACCATTAGATTTTTTTGTCATTTTTGTTTTTACAAAGAATTGAATTCATCTCCATAACATTTTCTCTTCCTGCAGGACTTAGTCACCAGGGTACTGTTATTCATTGAAAATATTTTTACTACATATATTCTTATTGACTTCCAGGAGGATCAATTGTATGGCAGCATAAGGACACCGGGAATTTTTCATGGCACTGGTTCTGATTCTGAAGCTGAAGGCAAAAGTAGATTAGAGTGTAAATCAGCTTTGTCTTCAATACAACCACTGTTACAGGCACATGGTCTTGGTAATTTAGATGCCAAATCAAGAAAGGTACTTAAAAGTTCTAGTTTAGTTATGATTGCAATATTCTCCTTGCAATTTATATTTAGTATGATAATATTTCTTCCATAATTCCACTTATTGAGCTTTAGATGACTTTTATCATATGAACTATGACTATTTATCAGCACTTTTATTTATTGTTTACAACTAAAGTAGATGTTTATATATGCTTCTGTAATGTTTTGATTTTAGCATTTTTTAAATCAGTTTGTGTTGAGCAAATTCACATGACTAATAGTGTTTCTTTGAAGAATCACAATTTGATAAGATCATAGTTTATTAGAATAGGGCTGGTAACTTAAATTTTTTAAGTTTCAGTTTAGCCATTATTCTTGCAGTCTTCTTTTTCTTTTTTTAATTTGGCTTGTAGGACCTACGAAAGAAGTAGTGTTAAAAAAAGTTATTGTAAAGTTGTCTCTCAAAAGAATTTTTTCCATTTATATCTTAGGCTTGTTGTTTAAGGTTGTATGTATGTATGAAAAATCCCAAGCTTCTGTAGTATTAGTAACACTTAAAACATTTAAATGCTTTTGATTTAAAGCCTTTTTTATTGGCCCCTAGGATTGTGTTTAAATAATTGCATTTAAAAAAAAATGGTGTAAAGTTTTTTTTATGCTATATGTACATGACGTTTTTTGTTTTTTTTCTAAGTTGAAAAGATAAATTTTAAACATGAAATTTTTAATTTATATAATCAATAACAGTTGAAACTAGATAAAGAGAAAGACCCTAATGCACCAAAGAAACCAGCCAATGCTTTCCTAATGTTTTGCACCACCCAGCGCACATCAGTTCAAGAAGAGTACTTCAAGGTCTGTTTTTTAAAAAGGAATTTTATTGAAATTATTTTAAATTTTTTTTATTAAAAAAATATATTATGTATTATTGTATTTAAATTTCATTAAGTTTATTACTATTGGTTGTATTATTTATTTATTTATTTTTTTTGTTTTGTATTTTGGCAGGAGCATAATGAGGAGATCGCACATCATGAATTGACTAAATCATTAGCGCAACAATGGAATGCCCTTGTTCCAGAGGAAAAAAGAGTAAGCATTATAAACTACTTTGGTCTTTATAAAATCTAAAGTTAGTGATATCCTTAATCCTTAACTGTATAGAAATTCTGGAGGTGAGATTATTATACAAAAGATCTAGCATTATTTAATCGAAATGTGGATATAATTTAAAAGATATAAAATATTGTCTCCCTTTTAGATTTACTATGAAATGTATGAAAGGGAAAAAGAGAGATATGAAAGAGAAATGCGCAGCTATAAACCAAAGCCTGAGCCTGGTACTGAGCCCAGCACAAGTACAACTTCTGAGCCAAGTACTGCAACTAATGAAGCACATAATGCATCAGTGAAAGAAGAATTGGATGTTTGAATTGTATACTTATCACTCTTCTCCATATGCTCATTTAGTTCATTTTTGTGATAGAGATTGATCCCATTTTCTGTCAACAAGCATGTTTCTGTGATCACTGCTGTATGATACAATGGCATTATTTGTTTCTTTCAGTATTACTTGTATATGGGTGAACTTTTGTATAAAAGTAATTAGCAAAAAGATTATACAACTGCAATATCCTCAGTTGACACACAGTAGCTACATAGATAATTTTTTTTTCTTGTAACATAATTGCTTTATATTTTTGTTTCAGAACAGTTGAAACCAATTTGTTTAACATTTTTATATAGGTTAGATTTAACAAAATGTATGTTAAGGTTGTTCTTGATACATATATATAGTTGCATTCTTCTTTAGATGTATTAGTCAACTAAAGTAGGCAAGTTAATCCTAATATTATTTTTTATTCTTATAATAGCTTAGTACATTAGCTTTGATTGAAGCAAAACTGTCTAAGTTTGATGGAGACAAAACAATAATGTAACATATTCACTCCAAAATTATTTTCAATGTTCTGAAGGAAATATTCAATTTGATAATTTGATGATTAAACTTCAATAACTTGTTTGTTTGTCAGCATAAAATGTTACATAAGATAAAGAATTAAAGGAAAATAAAGGCTTGCCTTATTAAGTGTGTAATAAAAATGTTATATAAATTGAAGTTATTTTCATTTCGGCTCATGAACATTTAAATGGAAAACTCACCAACTGTAAACAAGTCATCTAGGTCTAGACAAGAGGTAAGAAATATTTTATAACCTATGTTTTTTTTATGATATATATATATATTATATATACATATTTTCACAAAACAATGAATAACTCATTTGAAAAAACATTTATAGGAAACTGTGTAATGATCTAACTTATTGAAATTAATTTGAGCAACCCACTTTAAATACATCATACTCTGTTAATTTTTTTTTTTAATTTGTATGCTTATGAAAAAGAAATATTTATGATTTATTTAAGCTATTGAACATTTAAGAAAATGGAAAGAAAGAGTTAAACTTTTGTTGATTGCATTTATAGTTTGTTTGGTTTGCTGTATTAAGATATTACTGACCATTTCATTATGTGTCTTTTTTTTTATGTTTGTATTTTTTAAAATAAAGACAATTAAAAATTATTTTCTTTTGTTTCTTTTAAAATAATTATCTGTGTGGATGTATGAATGAAGTCAATCAAATTGGTGTCCAAACATTCTTATATACGCTATAGTGAAATAAAAGTGCTTACTAAAAGATATATAACTGTAAATGATAGTGTTACTTGACATGCTGTTTGCCAGTTCACATAACTAAAACATTAAATTAAACTACATAAACATTTTTTACTTTTTTTTAGTTAGTACTTTGCATGAACAGAATTTAAGAATGGTAGTTATATGTCCGGTGGAAGTAAGCTACTTTATTAAAACATTTTGGAATCTAATATTTTATAAACTTGAATATTATATCTGGATCCCAACTAACAGTATTTAAAACTTAATGATAACAAACTTTAAATGAAAAGTCAGATTAATATTTTAAGAACACTATTTAAAACTCTACAATAACACACTTTAGATTTAAAATCAGAAAAATATTTCAAGCAAAGCTTTAGAAAAGACATCCTAAAAAAAAATTGTCATGTTATAAAACTTTTACTTCACATCATCTCTTAAGGTTTTTAAGGAAAAAAATAGATTACATGCCCAGTGCGTAAATTAAATTGTGAGAAATCAACATCCAGTATAACTGCAAGGCTACATTGAGTAAATGCAACAGTACTCAATAATTTATGTATCCAATACTGTACCCCTTAACCTTCTTCAGTGTCTTACGAATACCCACATTCTCCACCATCTGTCCCATCAACATCAATGGATTTTAAAAGTAACAAACTGGATCCTCTTTGCATTTAAAAACAGAAGTTATTATTTGTTGTAGCCAGTGTTTAAATGACATCATATTTGGAACATCCCAAGACACTATCAGGATAAGTTACAGATAGACTAAATATATTCCTACTGTTTCACTAGTATCACATTACATATGAGTTTTTAAATATCTGATTTAGCCAATTAAAAAAAAAAATAATATATCTTTTTTTTTTTGGTATTTATTTTTAAAAAGTAAAATATATATACATAATAATCATACAAAGTATGTCTCATGCTTATAACCCACTTTATTTTATTAGTATAAAAAACTTATTTTTAAAAATTGACAATGGATTGGTCAAACATTTTTGTAAATACAAAAAATTCAAAGAAGCTAAGTATACATATAAAGTTGGTAGTAAACCTTTCTATTTCAGACATTAAATCCTTAGAGTAAATATACATCTATTTTTGTGTGAGTAATGGTTTGGTAGGTTATTCAGCTGTCTTTTGAGTCGTACACTATACCTACATAACCAGGTAGTTATAATTTTTAAGTGCCAAAACTATTTCAAATATTTTTATCCCCTCTGGCTTTTAAAAAAAAAGCTTTTGTTGGTGGGAAAAAAATATATATTGATATATATATATATCAATGTATCACAAATTTCATTGCTTTAGAAATAATTTAAAAAGCATTACTGGTGATTATATTGCAATGCAATGTTTTTTATTAAAACTTAGTAAACAGCATCTGATCCTCATTTGTTCTTCTGAATAAAAAAAGAGTTATTTTATATATAGTTATAGTTTCATTCACATTATTTTTTTTATACAAATCTTCAGGGGTAAATATCTACAACAATTTGATAAATAAGTTGCATCAAAAATGTATAAACTTGCTTTGTACATTTTCCTTGAAAGTATCATTATTGTTCTTGAAAATGATGACATCTAGACAATGTCAACCAAATGATTAAATGAAGCAAAAAAAGTCTGAACAGTTATTTTTGTTGTTTTCTTTTGCTATATCCTAAATGAATGTAATGAAACAAATTCTATCTCAAAGCCTGGTGAATTTCAATGTATACACTTACCAATGAATAGAATACACTTAATTACCTATATAAATCAGTTTGTGTTTTTCAAATAATTCAATATCTCTTTCTAGCTGTTTCATTTGAGCCTCTAGTCTCTCTTTCTTTTGTTTTTTAGGATAAGTATCAGTAACAACAGACAAGCTCTGATACTGATCTTGAATATCTTCCCAGTTGGCCTTCAAACCATCTAAAATTGCTTGCCGCTCATCTTCAGATAATTGTCGCAAAGCACCACGTTTAAAATTTTCCGCAATATATTGATCATATTCTTCTTGTGCACGTTTGATTTCCTCCTTTCTCTTCACCAAATATGTCGGTACTTCTCCAAAATCCTATTTAAAAAAAAAAGAAAACTAGTACATTCTCAATAAAACAAAACATTCAATGCAAGAAAACAAAGAAAAAGATTGACTATTAGTAAAAACAACAGTATTATTTTCTAATCAGTTTTTTGCTGCTGACATGTAAGCTCTGTTGCAGTTTGTGTTCAGGGAAAAGTAGCATGTTGAAATTCTCAGTCACTCTACATGACTATGCAGAGTGTTGGTTATGTTAAAACAACAAACCAGAAGGTCATGTTTACTTAGTATTTTAGAATTTATTATCACAGTGTTTTTAAATTTAAGTCTTTATTTTGTAGTAGCCAAAACAATGATTTGGTGAGAAATCAAAACTCTTTCATAACATAAACCTTCAAAATTGTGGATCTTTCATAATAGGCTGATAAAGAATATGGCCTTCACTTGATAGCAATCAATCTGTTTATAAATATTATAAAGATAACAGTCCATCTTGTTCTGAATACGGGGAAATAAAAATTCTCTAGACTCTCCAGTGCTGGTGTCAATGTCATTCAAAGACCTAGGTATATTTTTAACTATTACAATGAATAAACTTGCTCTAAAAACTGAAGGTAAAAACTCAGTAAAAGAGTGATGATTCTAGATTGCTAGTGATGTAAGTGTTATAATTTTTTTTTAAAGAAAATGTTGTATTGCCTCCTCAATCATATGAAATAGATTTGGTGGTGTCTTTAAATCTATTATGCCTTGAATATTACCATACAAAGTTTTTTCTAGATCCTTTTCATCACTTTCCCATGCACAAGCTCTGTGACCTGAATACTATGGACAGTTGACTTACTTCTGGTCAGCTGTTATTTTGTGCTGTCTAGCAAGCGATTATACACATACATATACAAATATCACACCTGTATTAGAAAGGGATAACTAAAGAAAAAAATGACTCAAATCATTTTTATGTATGGAGTAATTGAATAAGAGTAATGACAACTTTTGAAGCATATCAGATTTCAAGAGTATTCAAGAGTAACTGTGAGAGGAAAGAACTAGGAGCTTGATCATTGCTCTTGTCTCATGATTCATAAACTTTAGATCACAAAAGAGGTTGACTTTACTTCTGATGCCACCAATGATGATAATATTATAGTGTTTAGTTTTGATTTAAGGTGTACATTGACTTACTTTTTTGTGGACAAAAACAGGCTCAAAACCAGATGGTATTAGCTCATGTGTGTCTCCGTGTCTTGTGTCTACAAACTTTTTCACAGGGACTTTAGGAACTGATGTTATGTTCTCTACAGCATTTGTGTTAATAAAATTCTTGGTTGTCTTAAGGCCCATCAGAGGAGTTTCATCTTTTTTAGGGACTGCTGGCTTTTTGCGATCCTCACAAGCATAATGAAATTCTTCCTCTGATTGAATAGACAAAAAATATTTATTTAATTTTCTAATTCAAGATACAATATATTTTTGACATTCTCTGAATTCCGATACTTATTACAATTTAAGAAAACATCTTGCTTACTTTTGGGTAACTGAGGTTCTTTCTCATGTTTTTTCAAATACTCTGTAGGCTGAGGAGGTGGCACTTTTGCTGGCCCCATAGTTTTGTAAGTGTCTCTCCCAGCAACATATTCTTCTTTCACTGTTTCTCTAAATTTTGAAGTGTGCCTGCACCAATTTTAAAAGTAATTTTTTTCAATATATTAAAGCAAAATCTTAGTTATGGTTATTTTTTCAAAACACAAAAGAAACCTTTTTATGCCAAATATTTGTAATGCTCAATTTCTCATTTATACAGAGAATGCTAAATAATTAATATCAATTCAATAAAAAATGTAATAAAAATTTGAAACTATGTTTTCAAGATTAAAAACATATAATAAGAAATATATATTGACTTTTGATTCATTCATTACTGTTCAATACTAAGCTTTCTACATAGAAAAATGTCAACCAAATGATTAAAAAATTGTTTTTGGTTTGTGTAACAAAAAAACAACAACAATGAAACAAATTATACAAAAAAAAAGGCTATATAAATATTAGATTGTCAAGCCTAGAATAGTTTTACCTAAAGCTAAAGATATCTAGATATTACACATAGTTTTGGTTTTGAAAAGCCATAAAAAGTATTGTTATAGCCTACTGGTAGGGCCTACTAGACATTTATAATGCAAAAATAACAGTAAAACTTAATGATCTCAAATCAAAATGTGCCTCTTAAGTATGGTGGTACAATTAATTTATAGACATTTAAACAACAAAAGAATTTTTAAAATTACATTACTGAAACTTTTTTTCCTGATTTTACGTTCTTTGGATATGAAGAATAATACTTATTATTACACTTGTTTGGAGTTTGTGTGTATGTGTGTGTTTGTATTGTTTGATGGCTGATGAAGAATTGATGCATATGAGAACGTAAAAATGGGTAAATGGCTATTGAAAGTTTCTAGAGGAGAGACTGAACCATTTGTGTTTATTGCATGGCAAAAAAACAACAACTTCGAATCATTTGGCATCTTGTTTTTATTTGTTTTTACAAAGTTTACAATTACATTGTTACTCATTGTAAATGAAAGCTGTAGATATTTGTGAATAAAAAGTTATTTAAGAACTTTTTAATTTAGTATTTTAAGAATATAGTTTCTAATATATAGCTGATTATTATATTATTATAGCCAAAGCCTCTAACTTACTCTATAATAATTATTAAATGTTGAGTATAATAGCAGGTGACTATTCAATCTAATTATTTTGTTTCTAGTATTACTATAAAAGTATTGTATTTGAATTTTTAGTAGGCTTATGACAGTCATATAATACTACACCTACACTACAGTCTACACAGTTAACACAGTCTACATCTATAGTCTATGATCTACTCTAGACTTTTCGACTGGAGTCTAGACGTCTTAGTCTTAGTTAATTGAAGACGAAGTCAAGACAAAGTTCATCTATTCTAGGAGACTTATCAACTTAATTTATACAAAGTAAGAAAGGCTCACTTTTTTGGCTTCTTTTCTTTTACTTCTTCAACAGTAAGAAGATTGTAAATCGAAGGTTCATCGTATGTAGTCATTTTGCTTCCTAATGAGCACTTTGAACCAACTTTGTTTATTCTTTAAAATGGCCTCTGTGTAGCAACTGTACAGTATCCAAGTGACATCACTAAGGAAAGGCTAAGGGAAGCTACTGTAATAAATTACAACATTGCAGACTTAAAAAAAAATAAAATAAATAAACAGCAAACAATAGTGATCGAAGTAAAGGATGTAAAATAACAATAATAATAAAGCTTGTCTTCGAGTCCTAAGATTAATGAGGAATGCAGTATTTCCCCAGCTGTGACCTACATATTTTGCCACTCACAGGACAAGCATAACCATTGTTCGCCGGTGGTCGATTAATGATTTTCTTTTCGCCGTCTGCGTCTGTTCTCGGCAGTGGGTTTTCTTTTGGTCTCAAATGTGTATCCCGCGGGATTTGTGAGTAATCTCAAGCTGTCTTGTTCTGTGGCCGCATGCAGCCAGTGCTCTCTTGTATATAAGCAGTGGCGTAGCAACCATGGCGCGAAGGGGTTCATTGCGCCCGGGCCCACAACCACTAGGGGTCCGAACGGGGTAAGTAAGGGGATGTTTAAATGCGTCACATTATTACATTAATCTAATTTAATCATGTTTATTTTTCTTAAATTTAATTGCTGGTGTCCCAGCAAAATAACAATGTAATCTATTAAAGGGAGGTAACTCTTAAATTGTCAGTACAGCGTTTCATTTAAATCTTACGTGTTAATTTTTCTTTTATCAAATAATAACAACAACATTAACTACAAGTTAGCCTACTTATTGTGAAAGCGTTCTATATGATTAATTATATTTGCCGTTACTTTGGTTCAAGTGTTATTTATTTCTTTAATATTTCACTGATTTTTTGACTAATTGAAATACTTAAATTAATTGTATGAGTAAACAGTAGATGAGAATCTTTCATTTCAACTACATTGTGACTTTAGAAGTATTTAACATGTATAGAAATAAAAAAAAATGAAAAAAAAATTAAAGCCCAAAAAAGAGGCAAAAGCCCAAGGATCTCTAGGATGTAAACAGCTCGACAACTGATGCCCAAAGCTAAAAAGCTGAGGTTTCCTTTAAAAAAAAAATTTACATCTCGGCCAAATGACTTTTTAACAAATCATAGCTATTTATATACAATAGGTCTTACAATTCTTGGAAGTATATATCATGGAAAGCCAGCTTGAGACCACAATCGACTTTCTACCCAGCAGGCTGAACATTAATTTCTTTACAAAGGTGCTTTAAAAAAACATTGTCTCCTAGCTAGACGAAACGAATGTATAGAACTATTGCGATGTGGGAAGTCCTCAGATTCATATACCTGTGACAACCAATAATATACACATTCAGAATATTTGAAGATTCAGCATGTGGCTCGAGTCCCAAAATATACATGGTAGACCAATGACATTGGACAATCAAATGAAATGTAGTAACGCATTTTAAAATTAGAGATAACGTTAGTTTTGTATTGTGCATTGTTTATACTATAATTTAGCGACGGTAAAATTAGCGAGGTAGTCAGACGAATGACGTTACAGAATACATGATAGGAAAATAGTATGACTAGGGCTTGTAGAAAGATGCATAAAGAATAGACTTCTAATTAAAAAGACGGATCATCCCCATCTGTAAATAAGCATTAGTTAAAGTCTTCACAATTTTTATGAAGTATGTTATAGATAGTTGTTGTGTCCCTTGACTGTGTTAAGAGAATAAGTGAAGTAGCATTAGACAACAAATACAATCCAAGACAGGACAAGACACACACAATCCAAGACAGGACAAGACAACACACACAATCCAAGACAGGACAAGACAACACACACAATCCAAGACAGGACAGATCCATAGCTTGAGGAACCCTGTGAGGTATAGGCGAAGATTGTCTCCATTGACATGTACTCTTTCATTAGATAGGCCTACAGTAGAGCCCAGTTTGTGTTCAGTCACACTCAGCTCATAGGAGGGGGCCCCACTTCGCATTCCTGAACCCGGGCCCACGGGTACCCTGCTACGCCACTGTATATAAGCTAAAGCAAGTTGTCGCCTATAAGCTGGTCCTTAAAGCGTTTCCGTGGGGCACCTCCTTTACGTCGACCACCTTTAAGCTCAAAAAAAAAAAAAAAAAAAAAGACTGCCTTTGGCATACTAATAAAATAAAAATTAAATAAAAATAAAGGGTTAGACGGGAGATCATGGGTAGATCTATCGGTAGTTGAGTTGCTCAACACTGGTTACTTTTGGGCTATATCAAAGGATTCATTTGGATGCCAGTATGGACAGTAGGCATATAGAGGGACTTCTTATGATCCCAAATTTTACGATGGGCAGGGCACGTATTCTTTATGGGAGACGAATGTATGTCCAAGCCAGTCTTTTTTTTTTGGTGATCTAAAAATTATAATGGTCAAACAAGTTTTTCCCGTGTAACCAATCGGCAAATTCTTTTCCTTAAAGATATATAGATCTAGGCCTACATAAGCTTATAAAATAGGAAAGTGTTAAGCCTATAGAGCTGTCCAGACTGTTAGTGTAATTCCATGTTAATTATAATACATTGAGCAACGGAAGGTTTTTTTGTTTTTTTTCACTTGTTCCCTTCTGCGCTGAGACTGCTTAGGGCTATCTGCTCTCGAAAACTTTTTTAAAAAGTGAACATGCTAAAATCTTTGGAAGTTCTGTTTAATTTAACATGCTTCACGTCAACTGCTTTAAATTTACGAACATGTGTCCTCTTTATGTTGTATTGATCAAATAACTGATAATCGTTCATCCCAAATGACCTAGCCTTTTCATTTAGCTACTTTATACATCATGTATGAAACGTGTGTTTCAACAAAAGCATGGAGCGAAATCCAGAGTTTGGGGCTTCCATGTATCCGACGAAACCAATGTATCCTATACTCTTAAGCGAGCAATTCTTGTATATATATATATATATATATATATATATATATTTCTTCTATTTCGAAAACGGCTCTAACGATTTTCTTTAAAATTTCAACGTATCTAAATGTTAGTGAGAAAAAAATTCTCAGCTCATTGGCCACATCGGGAAAACTCGAGTTTGACCGTTATATCGGTTTGAAAAATGTCTCACTATCGAAAAATTTATTTTGGTTTGAAGGTTTTATGAATGACATGGAGAATTTATGAATGAAAGTTTTCCAATTTATGAATGAAAGTGACGTCAAAGGAAAAAAACTTGACACCCCCTACGTCACTAGGCTCACAGCAAGAAATGGAAAAAAAAAAGTACACCTCCTACGTCACTGGCTTACAGCCGTTCACTAAAGCATTTCTTTGAAACAAGTTTTATCGCGTTTGAATGAATGAATAGACACAACTTTTTGCGCACCGTAGTTGAAGGTTTAAAACAGTGAACATCAATCAAGCACGTGGTTATCTGAAGACGCTCAAGTGCTTCCAAGTGTTTCTACAAATTAATCGCTTGATAAATTTATTATAAGGCACGTTAAAATAAGAATTTGATTAATTGTATATTTTTAATTAGCTATAATGTAGGCCGAAAAGAAAGATATGGACGCCGAATCTGGAATCTGGATGTCTGTCTGGTCGAGCCCTGCCCGCTCCTATCCCCCGTCGTCCTGCGGGAGGTTTGGACTAGGAAGTAACTATCTTCAATTCTGAAGGAACATCCGAAACATGTAAAACAACAAACAAACAATCTACGTCTACGTCTAGATCTAGGTCTTGATTCTAGACTTATTATTATTGACGTGAAGTTAATATTTTATTGACATAACGTTATTATTCGTAATTTTAATGTTCATTAGTATAATATAGTATACCAATTGTATTGTTTTAAAATAAAAAAAACGATTGCTACTAGGAAGATGCCGCGGCCAAGAAAACGCCAGTTATTCAACTTCAACCAAGATTCAAGAGAAGGAAACGATGACGCTGATCCAGCTAAAGTCCCTCGCCTTTCTTTGATTTTAAATGAACTGGATTCAACTTTAATAAATTGCCTGTCTTCAGTCACTCACCAGCCTTCAACTTCGATAAATTGCCCGTCCTCAGTCATTCACCAGCCTTCAACTTCGATAAATTGCCAGTCTTCAGTCACTCACCAGCCTTCAACCTCGATAAATTGCCTGTCTCCAGTGACTCATCAGTCTTCAAATACGATAAATCCCAGAGCATCTTCAGCTAGAGCAAATGCAATCATTAGTAATATCGTCAAGCTAGAAAATTCTGAGGAGCGTTTAAGGAAACTTGAGGATCTGCGACTTCGAGCTTCACATCGACTCGAAAAGGAAACCAACACACAATATTCTAAGCGGTCAACGAGTTTGCGTACGCTGCAGCCACTTTTGATTTAACTATAAACCTCAGTAAAAAAAACTTGGGGTTAGGGTGTGGTGACGAAAGGCCTAGAAGATATCTGAATGGAGGGATGTGTAAAAGCAGGCCATATCCTTCCATGGGCTGTAGCACCAGTAGCACCACTGGGATAGATGGATGGCAAAAGCCGGTATGAACTTCTTAT
>JADKLZ010000003.1:40700511-40713187 GCA_021533235.1 Biomphalaria straminea | reverse complement strand
GGGGGCCGCCTCTGAGTTTGTGTATCACACAAACTCTCTTTGTAATCTTGTTATAATTTTAAAATATTACGGGAGAATAACAGACGAAAAGGCTTGTAAATGTATAGAATGAACGAGAAATAGGCTTACGTCAATACTAGTCCCTAACGTAGATTAACGAACGATAGATCATAGAGGAGAATGTTCTAAAAAGAATGACGGTTAGACAGACAGAATAACGGACAGACACCAAATACAATGAAAGAGTGCTATTGAATGCCAGAGAGAAGGGGATTGAGAAAAAATTGTGGTTTTAAAAAAATTTCTGCACCAAGTATTTCATTCATGACTTGGACAAAGCGACCCGGCCACGTTAGTGTTACCTGGCTGTAGTTTTTGTAACTCCAAGGATATCACGCGTTGGAATTTTTTTTATGAGTTTTACCGTAATGGGGAAAAAATTGTTTCAAGGATCAAAACAAAAACAACATAGAAAGAAAAAAAAAGTAGGCCCAACCTATATATCGTCCTGATGGCTATATAAGCCATCACAGCATAGATTTGTTGAACTTAGCTAAAGCAGAGCAGTAACTGCAGCATTTAAACAAGATCGTTACAATCGATGCCTCTGTGTAAACACTAGGTAGCTATGAAATGCATCTTCAGATATAGACCCTACATAATATATATATTCTATATAGGCCTATATATATATATATATATATATATATATATATATATAACGTTATTTGTCTTTATGACAGAACAGGACATACTAGTAGGGTTGTATTTTTTTTAAATCTCTGTACCACTTTGATGATATCTTTAAATAGAGTTCAAGATATCTGTGTTGTATCTTTGAAATGAATATCCTTTTATTGTGTGGCCTTTAAAAAAAGAGTATGTTTAGAAAATCTGATCTATTTTGTTATTTTTCTAGAAACGAATTCGAAAAACAAGACAACCAGGATAAAGAAGATAGACACAAAGAAGACTGATAGGTCAACGTAAAGAAGGCAACTGATAACCAGCTCAACGTTAGCAATAGTTAAAATCGCCATGGAAACCTGTTTGATTTGTTTTGTACTTCTAGTCACATTACTGGTGAGTAAAGTCATTTATCTAAAAGTTTTTAAAGTTCATTTTGTGATCCATGGCAACCTCCTTATAGATCTCAACATCAGTAAAATATACCTCAAACGTTCTAAATAAAATAAATTGTCAAACTCGGGAAAGCAAAACAGTATGTTAAGGAGTGTTTAATAAAATAAAAGCATTATCTGCTGTTCGCTATGTAGTGATGACTGCTAGTTTGTAGACCTAAATTCTAGGCCTCTCTGTATGTTAAGGAGTGTTTAATAAAATAAAAACACTGTCTTATATTGACCATCAAGTGATGACTGCTAGTTTGTAGACCTAAATTATAGGCCTCTCTGTATGTTAAGGAGTGTTTAATAAAATAAAAACACTGTCTTATATTAACCATCTAGTGATGACTGCTGGTTTGTAGACCTAAATTCTTGGCCTTGCGTTTTCATCCCGATTTAGAGTTTCCTCCCCTCTAAGTCTTCGGTTGTGACACAAAATGTTTGATATAGTAATTTCAATATCAAAGAGTTATGTTCTCTTTTCATACCTTGCGATCTTTAGGGCACATGATGTCCACTGTTTCTGTGGCCCACGGTTAAGAGAGTGTCATGTGGTCAGCACAACGAACAACCTCCTTTATTTTTACCCAACTAATTTCAGGTACCCACTAGAACTGGGTGGACTCAAGGCGCCCTAAAGATTCCGAATTAAAAAAATCACAGTCGGTAGTTCGGTATCCAAGCGCTGTACCACTCAGTCACTGCTCCTCCATAGTCATTTATGTTGTTAAATGTAACTTAGCGATGTGCAGAACGTGACGTCAACCTTGTAAAATCTACCAGTTTGTTTAGTATAACCACAACATAAACAGTAACTTTAACATATGCATGTTTGATGGAATTATCGTATATCTTCTTATTGTTCTTTTTATTATTATAATTTTGGTTTCGGGACAGGTGCAGATACTTGAGGGAAGGTTCTGTTGTGACCCAGAAGCTTTATTTTTTACATGAAGCTATGCTGCCCACGAATCTTCTCTTATTATTATCGCACGCAGTCTCTGAACCAGCGATACGCCTTTCACTTTTTTCAACTTTGGCTTTGTTTCAAGTAGCCTACTAATATTTTTTAAAGGTTCAATAATAGAGAACAACGCTGTTTAAAAAAAATGCGTTGGTATATTTAAAAAAAAACTACCAAAGGATGTATATTTTCCTCCTTCAGTAGCAAAGTGACTATGGATCATCTCATGGATAATGAAAGTAGGCCTAAAGTAGGCCTATCCAAAGGAACGGCAAGAGCCGATACAGTTTGGGATCAGCGTCTCAGGCTCTGCCAGGGTGTATCACCGGGTGTTGCAAACTGCATAAGGGTCGTCGGCTGCTGATATTTTCTCAGGGTTGACTCCCCTTTCCCTTGATTGGGGTATAGCTGCAAGACTGCAGAGGTTTGAATTCAGAGGCTATTGGAGACGTATGCCATTAGGAAGAATTGTATGGGTAGTGGCAATGACAACCTTGCAAAGGATGAAGTATTTAGAAACAAATGTTTCATTAAGATTTTTGTAAGAAGGAAATCATTTGTAAAGAGGGGTTAAAAGCTGTACTATTGAACTTTTTGAGAGAAAAAAAAAGGGGGCCTCTTTTTAGTTAAAATTATCAAAAAGAAAAAAAAGCTAATTTTCATGTCAAGATTTCTGAAAAAAAACTAAAAAAAACTATATATATATCTATAGAAAACTAGCTTTGTTGATTATTTAATACTAATAGAAGAAAAACAATAACTCTTAAAAGTTTTCAACCTTTTGTATTTATTCTGCTTCACTTATATACTTAAATATACATTATTTGTGCCAAATTTGAATACAAAATATTCATAAATTAAATTTGTATCACACCATCTTTGTAGAAAAAAATTATACAAATGGCTAATGTTAGAAAAACGCTAAAAAAACGATAATCTATGTGGTAAATTCTAAGTGTTTAAAAAAATGATGTTATACTAGCTTTATATAATGCTATTTTAAACCTTCTTTTACCATAAGGCAATATTGGAATATTGTCAATAAGGTGGAAACTACTCATTAACATTATGCGATTATCCGAGCGTTAACCTGCAAGATTACCCTTAAAACGTTTATCTTCTGTCAGTCTAGAACTATTAGCAACTTGTACTTTACAACTTTCAAAGTGTAACATTCTATTCCATTCCCATTCCAGCATATGTCATTGTGACGTAGCCAAACACAGCAGAGATATATTGAAAGAGTAGCCTAGATTATTTTGTCGCATCACATGCTCGAGATTTTAAACTTTAGATATTGAAGATTCAGGGTCACGGTTTCACGTGATACGAAGTTTTCTTCGCCTCCGACGTTTAATGTCACGAAATGGATCGATCTAGTTACAGGACAGACCACGAGTTAGAAACATTTAGTTCTTGTGAATAGCAACGGTAGCGCCTGGTTTTAAAATAACATAAGTCTCAGACCGTGTAAGTCTATTGTAAGTTTATCCGATACAAATGTATTACCTGTTACCTATCCCTTAGTCTGGTAACCGTTGGGGCACCAAGCAAGACTTGTAGACCGTCTTTCTCCATTCCTCTCTATCCTTTGCCCTGTTTAAAACCTCTTTCAATGGTAGGCCCGTCCATTCTTTTATGTTGTCTTCACACCTCTTTCTCTGTCTGCGTCTTCTTCTTTTTCCTGGTACTGTTCCCTGGAGGAAGGTATTTGCGAGTCCCGAAGATCTTGTTATATGGCCGTGCATTTTAAGCTTTCGTTTCTTCACAGTAGTTAGCAGGTCATCATGGGGTACGATCGCTGCCGTAACCCTGTCTCTAATCTCTAGGTTTGTGATGAGGTCTTTAAATGTGATGCCTAGCATCCTTCTGTAGCATCTCTATTCCATTGCTAGGATCCTCCACTCTAGCTCTGCAGTCAGCGTCCAAGACTCACAAGCATATAGAAATGTGGCCATGATCAGGGAGCGCATCAGTTTTTGGTGCCGAGGGCTAAGCCTTTGTCTTTCCATATTAACTTAAGTTTAGATAGGGCTGCTGTGGACTATGCTATTCGGACCAGTAGTTCGGGTTTTGTTCCCTCATCCCATCATCCGAGACAACAGCTCCGAGGTATTTGAAGCTGCTAACGCTAGTTAGCTTTTCAACTAAAATACTGATGGCCCTTGTAAAGCCCTGTTGGCTATTGGTCATAATTTGTTTGTTTTTTTCTGCATTTATTTGCATGCCATATGCTTCTGAAGTCTTGTCAATGCGCCTCACTAGGTCGGCTAGAGTTTGAAAAATAGTACTTAAGTCAAACAGTGTTGCAAACATTTGAAAAAGCTTATATCAACTAGGTCCTCTGATTGATGGGGGTCTCGAATATTCTGGAACACTTTTCAAGAGGAGACGAAACTTTTCTTCTCTGTCATTAGAAGAGCACACTAGGTTTTAAATACATTGCTTAATTATCTCCCTCACCCGTTCTCGGACCAAGTTAAAACTTTGAAGAATTCTTTATTGTACTTTAAAAAAATCAACATAAATCAATTTTAAATAACCAATTAGTCAATTCGTTATTGATCATTAATTATTTTATTTGATATAGATAAAAAAAATTACTTGACTGATACAGTTCGGATTTATTCCCCTTAGATGAGCTTTACTTTTCACTTTTAATAGGATTTGTAATATTTTTCCACTTTAACTCAGTGATTATCATATCTAAATATTAGGTTTGTCTTGTGTGTTTAGCAGAGTGTGAGTTTGTAAGATATCTTGGCATAAAAATACGTTATACATGTAACTTGACTGTTCACTGCTTTGTCAACAGGGAGATCTAAATAAGACACATGACAAAAGTCCAGATTGTCTAAATAACCAGCAAGAGCATTACGGCTTATAATAATCTTTTTTCCAGAAGGAAAGGAAAGGATTCTAATTTTCTATAATTATTGCTGTTTTAAAAATGGATTTTCTCGAGTCAAAATTTTTAAAATATTTAAATAGATTGTTCCTCAGTAGACTCATTAATCAGACCTTGGAATAAACATCTTTTAAAAAGAGTAATTTAAAAAAAAAAGTTCTACATATACTTATATTAATGTTTGAAACACATGAAAATCACTTTATGATATCACTAATTAAAATTTGACTAGTGAAACAAAATAATCTAAACCTTTTCGTTGATGTGATTGTAAACACAAAAGCAAAGCCAATTTTTTTAAATAGTCAAATGCCAATTAAAGAATATATGACTTATTCCCCCAGCTGTGCCAGTCTACAACCAACTCCTCTATTACCTACTTCCGTTATATTCAAATCTTGTCCAAGGTTAATGTTTCGCTTTGACCATTCAACAATTTTTGGCAGCTCCGTTTCAGTCTAACAACTTACCCTTGTAATTAGCATCTGTGTAACCTTGGTGACTAAACGTGACGATAATTTGTCCATCACGTGACAGGGGTCAAGATAAACATTAAAAAAAATTTTAATGAGCATATTCAACGAGTCTTAGAATTTATTTTATTAGTGAACAGAGCAAAAAATATCGAATATGTTAATTAAGACACGATTAGGAATTAGTTATTTGTTTCTTAGAAAGGAAACGTTTTAACTTTAGGACAATGACGGACAAGTAAAATAGCGTAATGTAGACTAATTTTAATGGGTTTAGACTATTTAGAGAGAAGCAGGTTTTTATGGATGTAGAGATGTAGATTGACGACATTCGACCGTTCACTTTGTTAATTTTAAACTTCTTGTTCGACATTCGCTATCAGCGTCGACTAACTTCTATTTTTTGGCCTTTCGCCTGTGTTATTGGATGTCGTTATTTGAGTGTTACCTCCTTCTGATTTACCTGCATAAGGCACAGCGCGGAAGCGCATACCAGTAATTAGTAGAAAAATGCTGTCTTGGATGCTTTTTTTAAACATTGTAAGCATGCAAAGGAAAAAAAAAACAGAAGGTTGTGTGATAATCATGTTGTTTTTTTTCATGACATTATTAAAACCCTCTAGGACCTTTTTTTGGCTAAAATGAAATGAAATGTTTTCCTCTAGAAGTGCACCTCCATTACAATCTTGAGAAACATTGGACTAAGCAATGAAGGCAGAACAATTAAGTTTACCTTAACAGTAGTAACCTGTGATAGCTAGTAGGCCGCTCAATATGACTAACGATCTAATTAATGATGTAGTTTAGGGGGTCAAAATAAATGTTATCATGCCGAAAATAGCTCTGCTACAGCCAAATTTTAATCAGGTTTTCTGACATCATTACGTGAAGGATAAAGTCGTAAAAGATTATTGGAATTTGTAACAGCCAGTACGAAAATGAATAGTTTGAATAGTTAAGAAAATAAATATTTAAGTATATATTTGTAAGTGATACGAGCTTAGCTGCCGGTGCCAGATTTAAGCGTGTCGTCTTACATTCCTCTTGTGCATCATTGTTAGTTCACGTCAGTTGAAAAGATTAAAGCCGGTTTAAATGAAATAAGAGCTTCCGGTAAACTTAAGATGACGAGCTTATTTGGAGATAATAAACCATTTAGTCCTATGATTTGACAGAGTGAAATAAAAAAAGTTTTGCGTTACCCTTAAAGGTCGAGACCTCTTAACCTTGACTAAAATAAAGAAAAAACTGTAATGTTTTTGTTTGTTTTTGTTGATTGAACTAGTTCACACACGAGTGTTAAAATTACGCAAGTCTTGTGTTTGACCGAGAAAGGACTCGAGGTGGTGCTGGGGGGGGGGGGAGGAGGATGTAAGAGGAACCATGAAGTTGACTTCATTGTGTTTGCCGCCGTCTATAGAACGCCTAGGGATCATCTCGTTGAGCTATTATTTTTGTGACTTTAATTGACAGATAGTGCTACTAAATGTCAAAACTGACAAAGTCGTCCAATGTGAATGCTTGTAACTTAACTGTCTCATTGTGTTAACCTTGAAATACCTGATTAAAAGTAGGTCCAAAATATATAACGGAAGCATTCCGAGAATTCTAAGACAGTATAAAACGAAGGTTTAACTCAGTACAATACAGCATGTAACTAGGTGCGTAACCATGTGATATACGACCCTGCATAAAGTGCTAGAGCCGGCATGTTAAAAAGAAAAGAAAATGAAAAATGAATCGGCCGGAGTCATGCGTCATTACACGACAAACTGGCTGAAAAAGCTTTTGCATCTTTGGATATAAGTTTAATATAAGGCAATAACACAGTCATTAAATGTTTATCAAATGTTCCCATATATAATTAACACGAATAAGTTAAGTGTATACAGTAGCCATATAAACATATGTAAGAGTTTCACCTTTAACTATCCCGACCCATTGTCTGATTGACGTTGGACCACCATTCAAGATGGTGACGGTCTTTTTCTATTTAACTCTGTCTTTTGCCTGGGATAAAATCTATTTCAATGACAGACCCGTCCATTCTTTATGTTGTCTTGAATGTCTTCCCATCGCATTCTATTCCTCTTCTTTTTCCTGGTACTGTTCCAAGAAGGAATATCTTTGCGAGCCCTGACCGCCTTGTGATATGGCCATAGAGTATTAGTTTGCGTTTTTGGACAGCAGTTAACAGGTCATCGTGGGATCCAATCTCTTCGTTTGTGATGGGGTGTTTGTATGTGATCTTTTAGTAGCATGTCGTATTTAGCTCTGCAGTCAACGTCCAAGATTCGCAAGCATATAAGCATGTGTCCAAGACAAGTGATCAATCACTGGCCACAACAAAACTCAAAAGAATATGGCAAGAGAAAGGCATAACCCTCGACGCTAGAGCTTATTGAATGGGAATAACTCCGCACTGAAGCGTTTCAAGGACCACGAAATATCTTTTAGCAAAATTAATCGAGATTTTTTAAATTTAAAAATCAAAGCTTACCAAGGCTAGATCCATGTCTCTAGAGAAAGAATTAAGTTGTTCTGACGATAACAGCATAAGTTATTTATAGTTCAATGATTATGGAACTATTAAGTTTCCTATTTCAATATCATGCAATTTAGAGAATGGGTATGTTACTATTTTGAGATGTTAATGTCAGGAGATCACATTTCTTTATTTGAAGAGCTACATGTGGTGCGATCATAGACATAAATAAATATAGACTGGAAAATAAGAGAGTTTTATGAAGGGAAAATTTGTGATTTGCAACTTAGTGCGCTTTACTATACAGTATGAGCAGTATACAAGTTAAGTATTCATATCTATTTCAGCCATAACCTATATAAGTATTACAATATTTTCACTAGTGTTTTTTTTTTATCTCTTAGCGTGACTGTAATGTCAATTAATCATAGTGTTCATTTTTTGTTCTGAAACTGTTTTTTAATTTTAGCTTATTTGGACATTCTGCTGAAAAAATCCCTGATTTCACTAATTCAAAGTTAAGGACTGAATCCATTACTTCATTTTTCCAGTCTATATTTATTTATGCTATCCATGGTGCTATCTATGTTATTTTGTGAATGAAAATAGTGCGGATTTGGATACACCATTTTCCTTTCACACCATGCTGCGTAAATGAGGAGGCAGTGTAGTTTTGTTTAATCTCTAAGACTGAAGATCGTGCAACTTGTCAGATTTCGGAAATCCGAATACAATGGATATACATTTTTTCAAGTTACATAAAGTTACTTCCTTTTTCCAGTCTATATTTATTTATGTCTATGGGTGCGATCTCATCATCATGTTGAACTGCGCAGTGGTTTCCAGATGTTGAACTGCGCAGTGGTTTGCCAGATCAGGCAGCACTCCATACAGGTTTTGTTTTGTATAGTGGTGCTCTGACGCCATCATCTTGTTCGGGTCTCTCTATAGTCTATAAAGTATGCATCTTTGATTGACAAGGTGGGCCTACTCCTCTGGCTACATTCCACACAGTTATCTTTTTCTACTTCTTATTTTCATCTGACTGGGTAGGTCCCATTCTGTTGTAACCTGTTGGGGGGGGGGGGGGTCAGAAGTTGTGCTATGTTCGTTTCGGTATAACTTGTAGTAGGCTTCTTTATATAATTTTTATTCTGTTTGGATGAGAAGTTTGATGACTGGGTGTACACAAAATACACATAACTAATGTAAGCTACTAATTTACATAAGTAAAACGTTGGTCGTGTTGTTGTTGTTGTTGAAATTGTGTTTACATCAAGTTCTATGTTTAGCCTTTTTTAAGTAGCCTATGTAAATAACTATAGTGTAAAAGAAAAGGATAATAACCAGTGACGTCTTTTTTTCCGTGTTATTTTGTATCGCATGAGTTGCTTCCCGTTGAAGAAGCGCATGCAGTCACAGAGACAGAAATTGGCTTGGAATGAGAAAATGCATACAGATGTAGGCCTATAGACTAGATCTAGATCTATTCAAATATCATCACACATCTGTTAGGCCTATCACATGTGTGATGATATTTGAATAAATCTAGATCTAGTCTATACATCTATCTGTATTGCAGGCGTACAGATTTAGTGGGTTAGGTTTTAGATTTACTTAGAATCAAAATAGTTATGTATATGACAGAAACTGATGTCGTGACTGTTCTATGGAAGTGACATTAGTATATTAACTTTGAAACGTAAGAAGCTTACGAATTTGGCGCCCACCTAGACAAGGCGACATTTTTGTTGTCCATTAAAATAGGAATCTTGTTTGCTATTTAGGTTACTGTGAACTCTTTATCACATAAACTACATGCATTCTTTTTTTTTTAAACTACCAATGATACCGGATCAAAACAATGATAAAACTAGGAAATACTAATGTGATTCGCATCTAGCAGGGTTAGTACCCTCGACTATACGCTGCGAGTATCGTTTGCAGCACTGCTAGTGTAATGGTCCATACCGTCACACTTTCTATCTGAAATGTTTTTAAAATGTTTCACTTCAAGACACTCACAATGACTTATGTTTCACTTCAAGACACTCACAATGACTTATGTTTCACTTCAAGACACCCACAATGACTTATGTTTCAATGTTTCACTTCAAGACACTCACAATGACTTATAATTTAAATATAATGTCACGAGTAAGTGCCAATTTATGTCACGTTACTGTGATGCCGGGGATTGTATTTTGAATATAATAATATTGAACAATGACGATCTAGGATTCAACTGAGTAAATGCCTTGATAAAGAAACACTGGAACTTTTATTTAAACTCAACATAAGTACAGCTATGTACAAATAATATTAATAAACTTCCGAGTCCACAAAGACATACTTTTTCTTAAATAAACATATTAGATCTAACAATACGACTCATCTAAACAGATACTAAGCCCGGACTGCACTTGGCGCACACTTTTTGCCCCTCTTTTCAAAATGTCTTTTTATTCAAACCAACCAATAGATTTGAATCATGATGTCTGCCGACAAGCTATAAATAGGTGCCGGGTAAATCCCGAGGTACAGTTAAAAACCCAGATTTATATTTGCACACATGTTCTTACTAAATATGAAATACACAGATAAACCTAGAATTGCATATGTGACATATAAGTTAAGCTTCGTTTCAACGATCATTTCAATATTTGTATTAAGCCTAAATATTTTGAGATGCATAGTAACGTTTTTTACGTTTCTATAGTACTTATTTTGTTGTTTAGTGAAATCATTAATGAGCTCTATCCTATAATTCCGCCCTTAATAAGTTCTATCCTATAATTCGTCCACTAACAAGCTCTATCCTATAATTGCAGACTTCATGACTTCAAGACTTAAAATTAAAAAAAAAACGTGAATTAATAAGTTTGTTTTTCATTGTCTTTCCCAGGGACTGAGCACATCTAAGCAATTTCTTGTAAACAACCTTTCTGTGTATGAATCAAACGACAAGGAGCCTACGAAACCATGTACCAAAGCTTCACATTGTGGTCTGGGAGGTTGCTGTCTTCATGGTTGGTGCAGCACCACCGGCTCCACCTTCAATAAGTGCTACTCCAAGGTCAGACAGAACGGCCGGGTCAGGCCTGTCGGCAACTGGAAAAAGACTGACGTCTGCCCGTGCGACTACATGTCCTACTGCTTCACCCAGAAACCTTATAAGAAGCACCCAAAGTTTGGAATTATCGGGAGCTGTTTCCCAATCATGCGTTAGTGACAGAATGTGAGCTCATTGGCTGATGTTTTTTTTAGTTTCAAAAAATCGCTCGTAGGTCAAGAACGTCTACGTTCGACGTAGTTTGGTTGAGTGAAGCGGGGGGGGGGAAGTTGTGAAACAATTGGTGGTAAATAAGCCGAATGATAAAGAGAGAGACATTGATAAAAGACTCGAACACCAAGAAACAGAAATAGATAGATGTTTGTATAGAAACTCAGAGACGATCAAACAGCCAGATATAGAAACTCAAAGAGAAACATAGACTGGGTGACATGTAGAAGCTTAGAGTTGGCAAATGAGAGGCACAGAATCACAGATAGAATCACATAAATGGAAAAACAATGTTAGTGAGAATAGCTGACAACAAAATGAAACTTCTAAGAAAGAGAGCAATACTTCAAATACATCAGCCGTGTTCCTATTGACTGTGTTATTCAAAGGAAACAGACATAGTGCACTTGAACAGAGAATGAAGACACAAACATTAAACAAATATAGTCTCATTAATATTATTATATTTTGTTGATTCATATCATACGTTATTGTTCTGTTAATACAAGTGTTTGTTGCTTGCACAGAGTTTATCGACCCAACGATATTATATGTATCTATTTATTATATTTATTTATCTATGTTGACCTTTTACGCAAGCAAACAAAAAATGGCAAGTGTGAATGTGATGACCTTATCATAGTTCATTATCATTTAAGTTATTTTTTCGTGGGGTAATAGATTTTGAGTGTTGCATCTAATAAATTTGAGTTATTTTTGCTGCTAGTGTTGAATGTGTTCATGAATGACAAAATAATCTGTGTGCTTGCAGACTACAAAATGTCATATGTATTTTGAGATTAATATACTTTTAGATATGTGATTTAACGTTATTTTTTTATTGAATGAAATAAAATTGATTTTCATACTGAAAAATTACATTTTCATACACCTTTGAAAAAAAGAGTTGCCATTTTTGTCCGTTCTTATTGTAAGTTATTTGAGAAAAGTCACAGAAACGACAATTGACATGGTCTTTGACCAAATCTAATCAAACGGTTAAAACACTATAACTAATTGAGTTTAGATCCCACGCAAACTCTAATAAACTGTTTGGTATGCTATGAAGGTCAAAGGGCATGATATAATCTCGAAGTGTGAGAGATGATTGAAATCCCGAGAAGAATCCTTTGTGTCTAGCAGCAAATGCGCCGCCTAGAACGAAACGGAGACTAAACAAGCCTAATCGAAGAATGGGTCACTGCTCTAAAGGTGCATACTTGGCAGGGTTGCGGTGGCACTATGATTCCCTTTGTTACCACTGCGGGAAATCAGAAGGAACAGTGGCCCATATTTTGTACGAATGTTCCAGTTTCGATAGTCTGCAATGTCACTCAACCTGAACACGTGTGTTTTTTTTTTCTCATCTCATCCTTTAGGCCCAGTAGGAGAGAAATGTAAGACTAAACAAGAGAAAAGATAAACAAACAAGAGAA
>JADKLZ010000003.1:40680482-40691202 GCA_021533235.1 Biomphalaria straminea | reverse complement strand
TCTATCTATCTATCTATCTATCTATCTATCTATCTATCTATCTATCTATCTATGCTCTATTCTCCACAACTGAATGTAATTAGCGATGTCAAAATCAATTTAAAAACATTTTCAGTTTTAGCATTTAAAAAGTAATACATATTTTGTAAATAGATATTGTTGCTGAACTAACATTGTTAAAGATGTACCTGCAGAGGAAAACGTATGAAGCTTTATATTATTAAAAAATTATTTCTTTGGTTAATTAAAATACAAATAACAGATGAAAATGTATGGCGTCTAGTTATAAGATCGATTAAGTCGGAAGTATTGAGCAGTTTCTTAATTCTAGTGTTGCCTGTCTTCATTGTTTGTCTAGACTCTAATTCTAATCAAGAGATAACCAGTTCCTGGTGTCACATTCTCTGAGCAGCCAATACTAATCGAGTTCTGATGTCCAATTGATTAATTTATACTTTCATTCTACTTTCATTCCGTGCTGCCCTTTACGTTCAGTGTGTCATCAGTGATGGAGGAATCGTGACGAGATGGCTTAGACTGACAGAGCCTTTGCCATCAAGTTTTTTTTTAGAAAGCCGTTAAGGTGAGTACTTACAGCGATCTGTGAGTCGGTCATTTTGCTGTTGCCCCGACGAAGCATGTCTCTCATCTCCAGAACATCTAGGGCCCCACTTTGGTCTTTGTCTGCAGCCTTGAACAAAGCCTCCCATTGCTCTATTGACGTTCTAGGCATGTTGGACTCAATAGTGAAATGATTTGATCTACAAATAAAAAAAAACAACTACATAAAATTGGTGAAATAGTTTGATACGATTCAGTCTTCAATAATATGTTCGTTTTTTTTTTTGTTTTAGTTTAAATGTTTGAATCTAAAAAATTCACCGTGATCGTTATAAATAGATGCTGAATGGTTAGAACATTTGTTAACGTTAAACAATAAAGATTTTGTAGAGTTTAAAGACCTTTAATTTCTTACATTCCACACCAAATTCCACTGTGTCCTATACATCATCATTAGCTGCCAGAACTAGTACTCAAGACATCAGACTTAAGACAAAAATCGTTTTGCTTTTAACCTTCTCACAAGTACTATCTCATGATGAGACAATTTAAGATTCTGGCACTTCCGTCACAATGTTTTATTGTTAGTTCATACTCATTACTGTATATGTCACCCAGCGCCCTCTCTTATCTCTGTTATTTAGAAATGTTGGAAGAGCCATGCTTTAAAAAAAAAATTCCTTTCTCCTTCCTCATATTCATTCATTCATTTCAGTGATCACCTTTCCACCCCCAACTCCTTACCTTTTCCACGCACGCTCTTGAGAAATCCGCGAAACTCCAGGGGAATGGAAGTGATATGTATTGAGGTACGTCACTCTCAACGAGCTAACACACAAACACTCATACACACACTCACACACGCTCACGCACATATTGGTCGAAGTGGAATAAGATAAGACAAAAATTGCCGTGACGACAGAGGGAGCCAACCGAGATTCGCGGCTAAATCGATGCAGTTATCATCATCAATACAATCTCCTTGTGCGACAGACGAACTGTACAAGCCAGATTTTGTATTCAGCGGGCCTCAATACCCGACCTCTATTATTTTTTATCAAGACTTCCTCTCTTCTAACCAACGATTTGCTAAATGTGAACAAGGTTTTGAGTGTATGGAGGTCGGGGACATCCACTTAGAGCGAGCTAGCTATTCCCTCTCTTCTCCATTTACCCATTAGTCTAATGGTATTGGCTAAGTAGTCATATACTGATTGGTTTCATATGTCGTACTGAAGAGCTTTAGTAGCAAAATTATACCCTGCTCATGGAAGTTTAAACGCTGATTGATGTCACAAAGGCATAACAATGTTATTTGAACTGTTTTTGGCCAACAAATTGCAAATATTTACAGTACAAATTTATCATAAACTATTTTTAAAAGCGTATTCTCGTTATCATAAACAATTTCAAAAAGCGTATTCTTATTATCATAAATAAAATCTGAAAGCATATTCTTATTATCATAAATAACTTCTAAAAGCTTATTCTTATTAACTCCTTGTATTAATTGTACACTTTGTAAATGGCTAATATATATAAATGTAGAGTGTTTTAATTGTCTTGAAAGTAGAGCACCTCTCACATACCCCAGGCTGGGCCAACACGAGAACCTCTGAACATAGATAGACGTACACTGTCACCTGACAAGGAACTGATAATGATGGCAATTTTCGTACATTCAAATATCTATTCATAGCAACGATTGGTCGATGTGTAATTGTCTGTCATTAGCAAAGACTTCGATAGTTCTTTTTTTTTTCCCTCAACCGAATACCCAGAGGTAGTCATTGATTTCTTGGTTTCGATTATAGAGTCAACAAAACTTCATCTAAGAGTATAGTGTCACTTTGTAGTTGTGTAGATTCAGCTTGTGATTGCAGTGAGAAGTAATAGTTTCAAAAATAATCATCGTTTCGATTGGCGTGATGCGTATGACGTAAAGACCCAGTTTTTTTTTAACAAGCGTAGGACAGAAAACTGAGTGGGATTCAAAAACAAAATCCACAAATGGCATTAAGAGGTACTAGATACATCATTCCCGAACATGTCCAAGTGCATCGTCTCCTATTCGTTACATAATTTATCCCACATCCCTAACCATTCACTAAATACAAAATCGGCGACCATCCCCTTAATAACTTTACATACACCATTATACACCATACCCTAGATAACTACATACACCATTATACACCATCCCATAGATAACTACATACACCATTATACACCACCCCCTAAATAACTACATACAGCATTATACAACACCCCCCAGATAACTTTATATGCACCATTATCTGAATATCCCCTAGATAACTTTACATACATTATAGGAGCATTTCCTAGATATCCCAATCCTGACTATTCCATTTATAGCTAGTTCCGGACCATTCCCTAGCTGGGCCTATGTCTTTCTCAAGCACTCCATAGATATCTAATTAATTCAAGAACATTTCCTTGATACTCTATCTCCGAGCATTCCCTACACTCATTCACAATTATTCCCTAGATAACTCATCTACGAGCATTCCCTAGATATATCATTCTCCATCATTCCCTAGATAACTCATCTCCGAGCATTCCCATACACTTATTGACGATCATTCCCTAGATACGTCATCTACAAGCATTCCCTAGATATATCATCCTCTATCATTCCCTAGATACGTCGTCTACAAGCATTCCCTAGATATATCATCCTCTATCATTCCCTAGATAACACATCTACAAGCATTCCCTAGATATATCATTCTCCATCATTCCCTAGATACGTCATCTACAAGCATTCCCTAGATATATCATTCTCCATCATTCCCTAGATAACTCATCTACGAGCATCCTCTAGATATATCATTCTCCATCATTCCCTAGATACGTCATCTACGAGCATCCCCTAGATATATCATTCTCCATCATTCCCTAGATAACTCATCTACGAGCATTCCCTAGATATATCATTCTCCATCATTCCCTAGATAACTCATCTCCGAGCATTCCCTACACTTATTGACGATCATTCCCTAGATACGTCATCTACGAGCATTCCCTAGATACATCATCCTCTATCATTCCCTAGATAACACATCTCCGAGCATTCCCTAGATCACTCATCTCCGAGCATTCCCTAGATACATCATTCTCGATATCTTTTCAATGACCACTCAGTGGACAGTGATGAAAATAAAAAAAAGGCTTTACGATTTCCCTATATATTTGACAGTTTATGTAGATCGTTGGGAAAACACACTGGGAAAACTCGAGTTTGACCGTTTTAATTTTTCAAAGTATGAAATAATTTAAATTTGTCCAGAGAGCTAGCTAGAAGTTAGTAGAGAATTGCCTAAACAATTTTAAAATTGCGAAATAACTTTTAGAGTCGCCAGCAGCCACATAAAAAAGTCAAGTCTTTGTTAGCATTTAAACACATAATAGAAAAGTTGTCGCAATTAATCCAAATACGAACGTTTAAAATCAATTAGATCTAGTGTTAAAGCTGTCACGCCATTGATTTCACTGGCAATTGTATAGACGTCACACAAGAGAACATTTTAGTCACGTGATAAAGAGCTACTTAACAAAATGATGTAAGAGAACATTTTATTTTTTTACTCATTTGCGTCATTGCATCTTTGTTTTTTTCTAATTAGGACTACTACATATCCAGAATAGCTCTAATTTAAAATCCTACTAATAGTCAATATGTGTTATTACAGCTTGGTTTATGATTTTTTTAATGCACGATGACAATTTTGCGACTGTGGGCGGGGGGGGGGGGTGAGAGATTATGTTAATCCTTTAATCACTCTGGCTCTCCCACTTCTCCCTTCTATATCTGGTAACGCCTCTGTCCCATTAAAATAAAAGAAATGTCGAGTTGCCTCAAGTTCTGTGGCGAAGAGAAAACAAATAAGATAAAAAAAATACTTTAAAAAAAAGGTTATTTAAAGGAAAGAGTTGCATATTTATAGACATATCTCTCAGTACTGCTAGATTCATTTCCTTTTTTTCTATATTAAACAAAATGTAGCACTAATAATTAATTTTTAAATGGTTGATTTTATGGTTGATTCGTGATCTGTTAGAGACAATGAGACAATGAGACAATGGTTGATTGTTAATGTTTCAACTTGATCCGAGAATGGAAAGTGGGAGAAATAATGTGTACCAGACAGACAGACAGACAGACAGGCTCTAAATTCAGTACCGACATAAAGCTAATCTACAAGATGATGCACATAGTTGTATCTGTATTTGTAATAGGAACATGGAACGGATAGTATGAACACGTATTTCTTCTTGATTTTAGGGAGGTAATGCAATTCATTTTTTCATGATTATAACAACTTCATGTGCATCTGTTTTTAACTCTATAGTTTATATTTAGGCCTACGTCTAGAGACAGAAATACAAAGGTATGTATAAAATTAGGCCACTAAATCATGTTCAGTTTTAAACGCAAAAAGAGCACCATATGGGAGAAATTGATCAACTTCATAAATGACCAATTTATAAGATGTTTTAGTATGTGTGTATGTGTGTGTATGTGTGACGGGGTAGGTTAAAATGAGAAAGGAAACCAGGCCTACAGATAACTGTTACATTATTAAAGTTATTTCATTCTTATTACAATGCTAATATCAACTCTGTCAGACTGGTCAAAAGTTTGTACACGTTATTTCTCCCACACCTATTCTCGGATCAAGTTGAAGCTTTTTTGCAAATTTATTTGTTGGCATAAACAAGACATGAATCGACAACGCCTCTGAAATCTTGTCATAGAAATGTTTATAGCTCGTGTATGTGCATTCATACTTAGTTGAAGATTCATCGAGAGAGCTAACTAGAGTTAGCTAAAGAGGGAGAAAGCTTACTAGAGTTTGCTAATGAGTTGGTGAGAGAGCTAACTAGAGAATTCTCATAAAAATTAGAGTTAGCATGCATATTTAGTTTTAAAACACAAAAAAACGCACTTCTTTTTGGAAGTTCATGATCATTGAATAAAACTTCAGTTTTTAAAAATGTAGATCTACGAGCGACGACTCTTGCAATGTATCTTAGGAGAGGAAAAAGGGCAATATTTAAAAAAAAACAGTTTGAGAAAAATTTCTCACTCCGAGTTAACAGGAGATAAGGGAATGAGGATATAACAAAAATTAACAATCGAAATCTCAGACACAAATATGCACGTACACATTTTCCTTCTCCTTCTCTCTCTCTCTCTCTCTTTATTTTTCTCCGTTATAGTTTAGATTATAGATGTAAATGTCGCGGTGTATAAAAGCGATAAGCTAGCTATAAATCCGGATAAGCCTTGCGTAATCAAATACCTCCATCTGTTAGTAACAGTCCCGTGGAGAGCACACACTCACACATTGACCACTATCTACTGCTCACACATTTTTAATAAGGTCGTTACTACCAAATAGTCTGTGTGTCAGACGAGAAATATAACAAGTCAACAGGTCTTCCCGAGTTGTTAGGAAGTCTAGGAAAACGTACATACTTGAAATTTAAATACGACACGTGTAAAGACTTTCCCAAATTTCATCGTTCTTTATCTGTAAGCTATAAATAGTGTCTGACTGCACTCGGCTAGCTGACTTATTTTGTAACTTAAGTTTTTTAGTCTGAAGTATTGGCTTGTTCTTCCTACAGAGAGAACAATGTATTACGTCTAAGCCCAAATCTCCTGCAGGACGGCATGAAATGACAATGTGAAGGGTGCGAACTCTGGACCACGCTGACGGCAGTGACGAAAGGCTTCCAGTCAGTTCACTCGACACCTATAGGCTTGTATTTACTTCATTGTAAGATATAACACGTGAAAGTCAGAAATTATTCTTCCTATAAGGACACCAAAAGCCTTTCAAATGTGCCAGACAATGTGCAAAGAAATTTTTAAAAAGGCGTACCGGCACTTTTTTCAATGTAGGGCGTATGATGTTACTTTCTTGTATTTTAACGTTTATTAGTAATTTATTAGCATTTAAAAGTTAGGCAATCCATCGCTAAATACCGGAATCTATTTTTTTTTACATAAAAAAGGGCACTGGTTTCATTTATATCTTCGTGTCTCTGTTTATTACCGATAACCTAAAGCAGAGCTGTGACAAGATAGAATGCAAGTTTTTCACTAGCACGTGCACGGACGGCGTTCGAATATTGGTCAAGTTTTATTGTTTTATTTATTTTCTGAAGTGAGGGGGGAGAACTCATCGGATGCGAATTGGGAAAATAGATTACTCAAATTATTCCAAGGACATTTAAAATTCACCAGAAGGTTTTAGCTTCACGCTTGGGTGATTTAATATTTGTTTGTAATATTTCATTCAACCATAAACCTTTGGTTAAATAGGCCTTTAAATCTTTGCTGTTGTTTTCATTAAATATAGACCAACATTCTTTACATATTGACATTCATGACCAGGTGGCTGGGGGCGGGGATTTCGAAACAAAACTAACGATCGTTGCAACGTGCCCCCCTCTCCTTTTCTTTAACCACTTAACTCCCTTCCGGTCTAAGGCAAGGTCAAGTCTGGTAAAGAGGTATAACCAGTTTGGTATCCTTTTTTTTCTGTCCAATTGTTGTAGTCTTCGGGGAAAAAACTAAAAAGGAAGAGAAGAATGTTAATTTAAACTAGTGAAATCTGCCCTACAGGAATGTCACCAGAGGATGCTGGCCATATCCTTCAAAACTGATTTCTTTACCTAGAAGCCCGAACAAGACCCCCTTTACCCCCTTACTCACTATGCCTCTGCTTTGCCTGGCCCCAAACAAAACAGACTATATGGAGAGCTCCCTGTTATGGAAACCACTGCGCAGTTCATCTCACATATTGGTCTAATCATCGAAACGCTCCAACATGAATAAAGAAAACGACAAAAAAAGGAGTACAAGTCGACGTTATCCTGTTTGGTAAACCAAGTCTTTGCAGAAGGCTTTCTCATATTTCATTTGTTTGCTCAGGTATGTAGGCATTTATGCGTGCAACAAAATGCAATTAGTATTAGGCCAAACTATTCAAGGCCTGTAAGCTCCCCCCCCCCGGGCCATTTTGTTCGACTTCTTTAAAAGACAAGTCTTATTAACCATTCTTTTTGTTCTGCTTTGATATAGCACGTGCATGTCTGCTTTAACTATTACGAGAACCCCTGGCATAGAATACCGGCCTACTACAAAACGTAGCTGTATATTGACACATGTAACAGCTTAATGAATCACTCTGCCAGCTGTGACCGTTGGCTTAATGATTTGACATTTCCCTCCAGAGCGTTGTTTGTCCATCCTGCCAATGTATGTCATCGAAGATTTACCCAAGCACTTGTTCTCGTTGTGCCCCATTAGATACACGAGGCGAATAGTATTAGCATTCCTAATTCTGTTTGGAGTTAAAGCAAAAAAAAGTAGAATCCAACAACTTATTAAACGAAAAACGAATCTTTTGCTATCTAACTTGAACTTGTCCGACCCATCGATTTCGAGCCAGAAGAAAAAATATTACAGAAACGATAAATCACTCCCTATTACATTTTAAAGGCTTGCCTGTTCAAGTTTTAGTCACTTCTGTGAAACCAAAATTTTTCCTAAAAATTTCATAAAGATGATTTAATAGTAAATTCTTCATATACTCGTACCTATGCATAGTACTATGACAGTTCCAAAATTTGAAACGCACCCGTCTTTCCCTCTTCCCCTCCCCCAAATTGTCTAATAAAAAACAAAAACATTCACAACTTGTTCATTTCTCTTTCTACCAACAGAGAACAATACACTTCCGTGTGTTGTTGCTGGTTGCGTGTTTTTATCTCATTTACCGAAACTGTATACTCTTTCTATTGGCGTTCAAACATCTAATACAACATTCTGTCACTGTGACTAGAACATTTGACACACTACACGACAGTTATCTTCAAAATCTAAGCGTTAGCTTTCTCAAGAAAAGAAAAAAAAAGCGACACACCTGACCTGGTTTTTATTGAGACTAGTTTTTTTTTTTCTTTATGGAAAGCAATAATAGCAGTGGCAAAAGAAAGGCCAGGGCAATATTCGATTTCACAAGATATGTTGATAAATCTTGTGCCTTGTCTTAGGACATGTCAGAATAAAATCTGATAAGGATTTATTCAGCAGTGATAAGGGATGACGTAATAATCGCGTTTTCTTGAAAACATTGAAATTCCGATATACATTTTCTGTTAAATCATTGGGGCAATAACTACTGGAAATCATTCTGGAAGCTTATATTACCGCGCAACACCCTTTAGATATAGCTTTAGGAGCCTCTGTAATTAAAACAAGCAATTAAGACTCCAGAGAGGGTATGTCTGGTGTGGGAACACATGAGTTGAAATGTTTTGTTTGTCTTCAACTCTTCCTTTGCCTTCCACTATTTCAAATATTCCATGTTTTATTTTGAGTGCAGTTCCTATTTAAACGTGGTTGTCTTCTACCCTGCTTTTAATCCCAGAATTACTCTTCCGGCTACATCTTCCTGCCTCTAACCAAAAAGAGTGACCCGGTACGTTTTTTCCACCACCTTGCTATGTCCCTGTTCTTTGTTTATCAATATTGGCTTGTTCCAACGTTTCATAATAAGCTTTAGAAAATATACAGAAAATGCTATATTATACGCATATACCAGACAGTGAACAATTTCGGATATTAAAATACCTTGCTAAGTTTTAATGTTTGGTTACCGAAGCGAAACTCAGTTTCAGCCCTCGTGGAGTCTTGGATTCTCTCTTGGGACTGCAAGACATCTCTGAATTCACCAGGTATGGGCTTAGGTGCCACTAACGGGGAAGTAATGAAGGATGAGGTCGTTTACCCCATGACACCATCATTGACCATGATCTACTGACATAAGTGAAGTCTAGTTGCCTTTTTTTTAAAGATCTTAAAGTCTCAGTACGTTGTCGATATGTTTAGTCTAATAATTTTTTCTGTGAAAAAAAAAACGAACTAAATACGCCTGAAATCAAGATTAAATCTGTCTCTAGATCTATCCTTTTTTTAAAATGTATAACATGCCCGTGGAAGAGGTGGGGGCAGCCTTGAAGTGTAGCTTGACCTGGTTAGACTTAAGTACGTCATTTGTCAATGATGTTTACGCAGTCTATTACACATCGTCAGTCAGACCATTTCTTATTTTACCTTAAGTCACGTGATTTAAGCCAACATATACCCCCACAGACAAATGAGTTTCTAACGAAACGTGACATTCCCCTACTATGAGTCTTAACCGTAGCCGAGAAAGGGGTGGGGAGGATGGAGGCAGGTTGCTCTCTACGTTGTTTCCAAGAAATAAAGGACAGTTTCAACTTTTTTGAAGCGATATTTACTTATTTAAGCTCATCTTATAAATACAGTTGTAAATTTAAATATTCGATTAAAAGAATTCTGTAGACTATCCGAAAATTTAACTCTTTTACCCCTAGCCAACGACATCTCTTTATTGGACTAATTAGATAGAGAAATACAAGCCAATGTCTGAAGAGATACATACAACCAGATATGCTTAGAGATATATAACGTCACTGAGTTGATATCAAATGTCCTTAAGCTGTCACTTATTTAGACTAATTAGCCTAGATGTTTCTCAGGAGCGTGATGGCCGATACTGAGCGCTGTTGAGTTCGAATCTTTGTTAAGACAGTGATTTTTGAATTTCGGGATTTATTAGCATGCCCTCGAATCCACCCAACTGTAATGGCTATCTGACAGTTCGGTAAAGTAAAAGTGTTTGGTCGTTGAGCTGTACGCATGACAACCTCATTAACCGTTGGCCGTAGAAATAGATCATCATCTTCCCTATTAATCGCAAGGTCTGAAAGGGGAACTTTACTAGCTACTAGATGTCACTTATGGTTAGAACATAGATTTCAGATACGTGCAGTTGTCATTTAGACAGATACGTGCAGCTGTCATTTAGTCAGATACGTGCAGTTGTCATTTAGACAGATACGTGCAGTTGTCATTTAGACAGATATGTGCAGTTGTCATTTAGACAGATACGTGCAGCTGTCATTTAGACAGATTCGTGCAGCTGTCATTTAGACAGATACGTGCAGCTGTCATTTAGACAGATACGTGCAGTTGTCATTTAGACAGATACGTGCAGCTGTCATTTAGACAGATACGTGCAGTTGTCATTTAGAC
>JADKLZ010000003.1:40658157-40673223 GCA_021533235.1 Biomphalaria straminea | reverse complement strand
TTTGTAGTTAGTGGAGCCAATTGTGTTTATTGGCTGTGGTGTTGTACTTGTTATTAAACCGCCCACTGTGTTTTTGAAGATCTTGTTGTTAAGTTCTTGAGTTAGATGTGTTGTGTTTATGTTAAGAAGTGTTTGCAGAAGGCCTGATAAGTGAAGTTCGTTACAATATAATGAATTAGATCACGTTAAGGATTTGACAATAGGAAAGTTGCTAGGCACGATTGAAATTTCAACATGTCTTTAGATGATAAATATTCGAAAGAATGTCTGTTATGATGGGTTATCGATACAAAATATGTACCCAAACAATGGATTGTAATTCATATTCCCGTGTTGTTGTTTTTTCTATTATCTACCATGAGTGATTAAAAGTTTTAATAAACAGAGAAAAAATATTTTAAGATTTATATTTAAGAAAAAAATTTGATCTATTTATAAAGTCTTAAATTTCAATGAGAGAATTCCTCAACAGCAGCTTCAATTGCTGTTATGGAGTGTGTATGTGTGTGTGTGTGTGTGTGTTTCTATGGTGACAGCGAGAAGAAGTCGGCCATTGGTTGGGGACTATGCAGTGTGGGTGATGAAATATGAGCTGATTTGTCGTAAGGCAGATGTTAAGACAGGAGTCGATCTAGAGACGGTAAGCAGACGTGTTTTTTTGTAATGAGGTCGATTGTGTTTTGAAATACGGTGTTCTAGCATTTCTACTGGATTCCTCTTAAGTGGAATTTAGTTTTGGGTCACAAAAGACGTTGATTCAAGTAGGCCTAACTTCAAGTTCTATTATTTAAAATAAAATACGTCTACAGTGGTTTAGTTGTCTTCTAGTAATCTGGTGCTATAAGTCAACGACCAACAATGGCCCAGGCTTAATCAATGATAATGATAAAAAATGACATTTTGACACTGCGATCCCAGTCAATCCCGTAATGGTAAGAGGTTCAGTTTATAGTTATATATAATTCATGAGCTGGCCAACATGTCCTGTTCCATAGCACGGTGTCGGCTTGCAATAGAGACTCAGTCCGAATCTGACATTTAGCTTGAGCAATTCCCTTGTGGCTCAATGAATCTGTGTCAGATTTTTAGAGTGTGGACATGAAGCAGAATCAGGACTAGTGATAGCGATTGTACGAAGTGTTTCAAAGATAGTCCAACTATCCAATCTATATGATTACGATTAGATATATATATTTATTTATTTACTTAATTATTTTATGTATTTTCTGATGCCATCACTTAGGTCAATGCAGCGTTTGTACGCGTGTATTCATCTTTTGATATGGTGAATCAATTTCCATAGAAACTTTTCACAATTGAAACCTACTCTTATAGCATAGGCCTACAAGCTTTAATCTGAACAAATAAATTACAATTTAATGTGGACAACGGTTTATGATGGTGTTGTAAGTCTAGCACAATGACTAGCTACCTGCACATTCTCTCGCCCCCTTCACACACCAAAACATATCTCAGGTAGCCTTCAAAGCTGGAATGATACTAACATTACAATAGCCAGATTTCCCAGCCTCATTCCTTAACCGAGATACAAATTCAAAACGCTGAGTTTGGTAGCCAAGTTGTTAAGTGAATATGGATCGACCACCACGTACCTTTCTTTTTATATGGCAGTGTAATTTAAATAAATATTTTCCATTTCTACTTCAAGAGAAAGAAAACCTATAGTCAAAGTTATTAAAACAATCTTAATATGTGTCTCAAAGTGATATTACGCTAGGACTATTCGAATAAGTGTTCCTTCTTCCCTAGACTACCGTTAGAGTATGGAATGGTTTGCATGAATAAGCCAGGATTTAGCATTACCAGTGTTTATGTTACTAATTGACATACATATGACATACGAAAAAGCGTAAAACTAATTATGTTCTCTTCTGAAGTAACATCTGTAATTTATAAGATAAGATATTAATCAATAGTACATTTAAACACTAGTAAAAGCCAGACAATGTTTATGGTGAGATAAAACAACGTTTCTAAACCTGTGGAGTGCTTCGACCCCCCCCTCCCCTCCAAGCAGAGTGGTGACACATGCTAACAAAGAGAGTGTAAAGGTGAACACTTCTTTTTACTATCGTACGTTATGGCGTCTTTTTTCTTGACCGAAATGAGCCCGTTGCAAGATGAATAAAAGATATTACATGTGCCTCAAATGTCTCTCACATTTCAGTGTCGGCCCTTCAGACCCTTCTTCTTTATTGGACATTATTTGAAATGCACTTTTTTTTTTAAAATATGATTAGGTTTACACTGTTGACGGCAAGTCAATGCATTTCAGCAGCTGAAAAAAAATTCAGGGAATAGCGTGGTTTACAGCGAGTACATAAAGTATGAATAAAGGGCTAAATAATTTAGAATTAATAGAATTTACGGGGAAACAAAGTTGAGATGTGTGCGTGCGGGTGTGTGTAAAGGAAGGGGGTCAGCAAAGATCTACATAACGACAAAAAGAGTAGACTAAGTGTTAGAATAAATTACAAGAAAAGCTCTGGTTCGTTGAATTAGGTAGAATGTATGCTACTGGCTACTGACCACAAGAAAAACTAATAAAGAATCTATTTCCTACTTGTCCCCATTTCCACTTGACACTCTACAAATGTACAATTGACTCTTCACTTGCACCGCTTTCCAGGACCAGCCCAAAGACTCAAACCAACGTTACTGTTTTCCCACCCTCGCAGTTTATGCCCTCGTTTACGTCACGTCGACGCCGCTGACATCAAAATAGATATGCTAAAAATACTTTTAATGTCATGAGAACATTTTTTTGACTTGATACTTTGACCCCTCATGATTTGTTGATTCAAGAGTTAAATAAATTAATGTTCAGGAAAATTGTGCGCATCATCTTCTAAGTGTAAAGCTAAAGGACTATCATTGGACTATTGTAAAGTGTAGTAACTTAACAAGTAGTGCTTCCACTGAAGTACAGTTGTAAAGCATGCTATAAGCATGAAAGTAGCACTATATAAAAGCTATAATAATAACATAATAATAATAATTTGCCAATTATCTTTCGATGTGATAAATGTTTTATTTTCTTTGAACAAAAGAGTCTTGCGGAGTTGCGGTCTGTGTCAGCACTCGATAAAATAGAAGGTTGAATATGTACACCAGTTTACAATACAAGAGATACAAGAAAGTTCTTCATATGCAATCGTCGAAGTCAAAACGTTGATTTAGTTTAACTGGCAGCTGGAATAGACCAAAAATACGAGCTGTAGCATCATGAATTATTTGCATTTTCTGTATTTAGAGATGAAACTGCAGATATCTCAGGCACTGAGCAGATGTCTATGAGTGTTCGGTTTGTTGATTGCGATTGTATTCGACTTTATTGGTTTAGTACCTGTTGTTCAGATAGACGCGCTGCATGTGTCTAGCGTCATTGTACAGCGTACACAAGGACAAACTACTTGGCCAAAGCTGCACTGTTAAGGTTGCATTCTTTTTCAGTAACTGTCTCGATAGCGTTTAGCTCTGAACCCAAATATCCTTTTACTAGTCATTTTACCATCCTTTACTAAATCAGATTTTTTTTTTTGTTAAATAAATGTGGGTCTATAGCTCAGAATTTATACTTGAATCCTAAAAATGCAAAGAAAAAAAAGTGGAATCTAATTTTCCCTACCACTTCCGAAATGTTTTGTTTAGAACTTTGAATTATAGTTCTGTTAGAAAACAAAGTTACACAATTTGGATGAATAATAAGCTGCAGATATCAGGAGAATGCGTTTCTGCTATTAAAAAATGCAAGAAAACGCTTATGGCGTCGGGCTTCACCACGAACTCCACTGATCAATATTAAGCTGTAGAAGTTAGGAGAATGCGTTTATGCAGTAAAGAATGCAAGACAACGCTTTTGGCATAGAGGCTTCGCCCCGAGCCCCAGTTATGAATAATGAGCTGCAGATGTCAGGAGAATGAGTTTCTGCTGTGAAAAATGCAAGAAGCCGCTTTTGGCTTCGCCCCGAACCTCACTTATAAGGAGGCTTCCAGCGCTCCCCCAGACCCCTAAGCTATCACGAGAAAGACCTCAACATGACTGGTTTTGTTTTTCTTTTCGACGAAGTTTGAGAAACTGCTTTTTATTCTCATATATATATGAACGCACGTTTATGCATAGGGTTATGGTTTGGAAAAATATCGCCCCCATCCCATTCCAAAGTTCTGGTTCCGCTAGTGCTTGCACCCCCCTGCAAAAAATCCTGCGGGCGCCCATGAGTTTAATGTATGTATAAGAACCATTTAGCAGGGAAGGATGAGAGAGGTAGCAAGTAAGAGAGACAGAGGGTAAAAGTGAGAGGTCGGAGAAATAAAGAAATGAAGGAGACGAAAAGTGAGAGAGAGACAGAAGATGGAGGGAGGGTAGAGACAGATATAGAGGTAGAAGAGAAAGATTAAGATAGGTAGGAGAGAGGGGTAGGAGAGAGAGAAAGAGACTCGGAGAGGGGAAGAAAAGAGTTAGGAGAGGTAGATATAGGTGAGAGAGACAGGTAAGAAAATAATAGAGAGGTATGAGAGAGAGAAAGAGAGATGCTGAAAATAACGCAGTATGACGACCATAGCCCTACCGATTTATTTAGTTGAGCGTTAAATTGTTATTTGCTTTCAAAGTGATCTTAAACAAAAAGATTTGAGGAGCGCTGCATTTAGATATCGAGCGCATGCACGAGCAGATATAATTTCATCAATACTTTTAGATTCTATCAGTTCCTTGAACAAGAACTAACTGACAACAGTAACAGAAAAAAAAAATGGTGTTTTTTTTTTTGCTTTTTTTTTTTGTTAACAAAGGGAGTAAACTGGGTTAAAGGGAGAGAATTGTATAATACTGAACCCTATTGCGCGTCAAAAAGGAAGGATGGTATCGACTAGCCAGTAAATTTAGAAACAGATAACTACCGGAATTATCTTTACAAACTGGAGGCGAGGACTAGAAGTGTGTGTGTGAATGGGAAGGGGAGAGCTTAATTAAACACTTGAACGTCGCAAACCCCACCCCCACCCCACATCCCGCCGGGGGGGTTAGTTCTCTATTGATGTTATAGTTTGGATCTGGTACGTAGTTTGAAATAATATATTTAGAAATCATTATCCGCAATGTTCTGTAATGACGCATGAATTGAAGCAAACGCTGAACTGAATTGAAAGCAATTTATAGTTATTTTTAAACTAACAGCGTGATATCAAGAAAATGATCATGTCAACTTTACATCTTTGACAACCTGTCACGGAATATTTTTTGTGTATCAATAATCAACTATACAATCTGACTAAAAACATTGATACTTATTCCAAGTATCGTTCCCCACCTCCAAACACTTTGTAAGTCAAACACTGTCTACCAGTACCACTCTACCTCATAGAACTAAATTCAGAAACTTAGAAACTCATTTCATAGAGAATCAAATGTCTAAACGGTGTAGATGAAACCAAAGGAGACTCCAGCAACCTTCACGTATATATATATGGCTCCTTCTGTCTCGGAAGACAATGGATGCGCCGAGGTGAGTCACTGGCTTTGGTTACGTCTTGAGACGGGGCAGAATCTGGAGTGGCTGATCAAGCCAATTCTGGATCTGCATAGTTTGCCACAGTTCGTGCATTTATATTCCTCAGTTTTAGGGCTGGCTGACAGCAGGGAAGCTTTCTTTTTCATTCTCTTGGCCGAAGCAGCTTCATTTCTTTTGCATTCAGCAAAGTTCGTGCCAGCACGAACACACGTAAATAATATTTAAATAGCAAGTACAATTGTGATGCCCAAAGTAGAAACTAGAAAAATATGCCAATCTTTTTTTTTAAGATGAAACCTCCTTTGAAATACGCCCAAAGTTGAAAGTAGAAAAATATGCCAATCTTTTTTTTTTTTAAAGATAAAACCTCCTTTATACATGCATTCAAAGTGGAAACTAGAAAAATATACCAATCTTTATTTTTAAAAAGACAAAACCTCCTTTACGTTTTGTTTTTCAATTTCATTATATTTTGAAAACTTATAACGGTCAAACAAAAGTGTGGCCAACAAGTCATTCACTTCCCAAAGCTATACATCAACTGTCAAATTTCTAGGAAAAGACGTTTACGGGAACCGTGTTCAATAATCTACGTTTTTTCCATGAATGTGCAACCTGAATAGAGGAATTGGAAAAGACAAATAGGAATGTCAGGATAATTAAAGACCGCAAGAATAATGAACATAGTCAGAGGTAGGATTCATCCCCTTCATCATCTTCCAAATTCTGACTTGACACTGGCCTATGTAACATTTTCATCTTCAAATTGAAATAAAGGTATGGGGGAGATACGTGTTGGGTTTATGGCATTGGAGAGTGTATAAGTTTGCAATAACATAATTAGTTTTCACATACAAGTGACGAAAGCACAAGTAGCAAATTTAACACCATTAGATATTTTACATTTATGGTTGAGAAATGAAATTCAAATAAAAATTTGCATTGAGACTCCTGCATAAACACTTTAGATCAACATCAGCAATAAAGAAGTAGTATTTAAGTACTACTAATAAATGACAGAAAAAACAAAATTATTACTTACGAAAATAGAACTGTTTATTATAAACCCAAAGTCAACATTGTCAATAATTGGAAATCAAAGCACTAAGAGTTCAACATATCAAGCAGAATGAAATTATGCATTACAATAATAAGTATTACAAGAAAAAGTCAGAGTTATGTCTTTGTACATTAAGATCGAATTCCGATTTGGAAAATAATTTGAGATTTCTTAAGAAATGAGTGATAGTTTTTTTCTGGTGTGTGCCTTTTCATCATATCTTGTTTTTTTTTTTAAATATGTTAAAGAAGAACCCTTCACTCACACCAGGATATCATATATTGACAATACAACAGAATCAAACATAGCAGTGACTTTATAAAACAATGAGTAAATCGAAAAACTACTAAAACACAAGCAACACTTGTACAAGGCTTAGCCTGTCAATGTAGCTGATCCTCACTACAAACAAGGCTTATCTAGTCAATGTAACTGGCCCTCAACACAGACAAGCCTTACCTAGTCAATCTAAATTGTAGGAAGTAGGAAGGGGAGATAAAACAGTCTAATAATATAAATGTAAGCAAACAAAATATTATAAAATATAAACTATTAAAAGTTTTAAGATCTATATAATTTAGAATGAGATTTTTTTTTGTTCATATCATAAGCTAATTAAAAAAACAACACTTTTTAATTTATGATAAAGTAAGCTGAATGTAGCAGTTTTTAGTTTACAATGACACTAGCAAAAAAAAAAACATTTATGATTCATATACAGGTACATGAAATAGAGAAATACTGTATCACATATGATCAGGTGTAATGAAAACAAATATGTCATGTACAAAATAGAGACTGCTTTGCCTAGCACTGGTGGCTTCATGCAAACTAAAAGATCAGTCAAATCAAAAAAAGTTAAAGTTCACCAAATCACTATACCAATGATTCCTTACCCAACTGGGGGATCATATTTCAATTGAGTGACCAGGTTGAAATCACTAGAATTGATGGCACTTTATTTATGCAAATTGTGAGAGCCCACAAAGTTATTTAAATAAAAACTCATTAATAAATTATCAGACATTTTAAGATTTTATGTATAATTACAATAAATTTAATTAACTTACAAAACATTTCTATAAGCAAAAAAAAAATTACTTGTTTATATTTCAACTTTGAGAAAAAAAAAAGATCAGTTTTAATCTGTATAATCCCAGTTTCAAAAACCATAATAAGTCAAAGTTCACTAAAATAAGATTATATTGTAAGAAAAGTATTCCACTTTAAATAACAAAAAAATCTTAACATTATTAACATACATACTATTAAATAAGACAATAACATTAGTTTATTTAAATTTCAATAGTATTTTACATTAAATTTTTTTAAAAAATCAAAGTATATTTTCAAACTTTTCTTTCTCCCATTACTGAAAAAGGTATTTAAATTGTATTCACATCACTGATTAGTTGTTTTATTTTTAGCTGTTCCAAATTCTTGACAAATAAACCTGTTAGCAACATATAATTTATCTTTTAAATGAACTATGGACTTCTCTGAAGTCTTCTACTTCTGAAAAAGCACATCTTTAAAAAAAAAAAACAATAAACATCTATGATTAAATTGTATCAAAAACTTAAGAATGTCCAAAGATTTTGAAATGTCTGTCTCAACATTCTTAGTAAAAATCTTAAAAATTCAAACTTTATTATGAGACAACAAGAGACTACAAGATCTAATTCAAAGTGGAGGAAAAAAAACACAACATTGCTCTACAATATCTATCAGTCAATTTAAATGCAAATGTTAATATTGCCAATAGAAAGATGTCACATATGGAGGGAGACTGGGGAAAATGCATTTAAATACAAAATGTAATATCAATGAAGTTTTAAATGTCAAGTCAGAAAACCTAAACGATTCACATACAAAATATGATAAACCAATCATAATTCTATGCTGAGAACATTTGTAATGAATAGATCGATGGTAGTGTTTACAGCATTACTGACAGTAGGACAACTAACTGAAGTGACGACTTTGTTTTTTGAAAGACCAAATATGTTATCAAGACTTGCTCAAAAAATACATGGAATGAATAATGAAATGTCAGAACAGAACAAACAAATTTGTAAATTAATATATTTTAAAATATAAATATTTGTTTAATTGTTGTAGTTTTTTTTTTACAATAAAAACAATTATATATTTTAGAGAAAAAAAAAGTTTTTGAATTTTATTTAAAACACTGGCCTTGATACTTAACGTAAAACTTTACCCCCCCCCAAAAAAAAAGAGACAATTTTAAAGATTTTAAGATTTAGTTACATACTACAAATGCATTAAATTGTAGTATAAGAATTGTTAAATGACATTACACCAGATTTTTCAAATTATAATAAAGTTAGGAAAGGACATTATTACTGTGAAGTATAATGAAAATTTTTGAACAAAGTGCATTTCCTTTGACATTTATCAAAATATTTATTTTAAATACTTTTGTACGGTATGTCTATTTTCTCACTTCAAATTTGTAAGGTTTTTGATATACAGTGGACACAATTTATACTATAATTTCAAATATTTACTTTACTCTACAAATTATTATCTCCTAGTAAAAAATTAAGAGCATCTACAGAGAAAGGCTTAATCAGTTTATGTAGCAACAGGAATGGAGGAGTAAACAACTCAATAATCTCCTAATAGAAAAGAAATATATTTATAAGTCCAGGATGTGGATGTCTAATGAAACTTCAGAAATAAGAAACACATTCATTTTGTCATCTTTCCAGACATACACAAATAAGATGATTTATCAATTTACACAATCAGGAATTTAAAAAAAAAAAAAAATTAGGATTTTTTATAACATTTTGAAAACATTATAATTTAATTAGATTTATGTAAATACCTATTATAAGTGAGGAAAAAAAGTAATTAAAATTAATACAACAACAGCACACCAAAACTAATTCCAAATGTTCATTCTGATTACTTCTCTTTTTTCACACACACACACACACAAACCATCAAACTGTCTACATATTTAGTATTTCAGTATTAAATAAGTAACACTTGACTCTATGCCAGGTAGTGAGTGTTTCAGATCTTTTCATATGTACTTTCTGCTTTACAACCTCTGAATGTAAACACCATGCCATCCTGAAATTATACATAAAAAATGCAGTGCTAGTTATAGCAGTCATTGAAAATTACAAAGTTGTGAATATTTCACAAGGTGAGTAAAAATGTACTTAAAAAACTGGCTTAATGTAAAAGCAACGTCTATATAAATGAAAATTTAAAATAAAATATGGCATTATTATTTCAACAAACACAAATTTCTAGTACAATGTGGCATCATACCATTGAGTGTTTAAAACATAAACTTTATAAAATTAGCATTATAATGATAAATACCCTAATGGATTTAGTGAATGACCAACTGTAACTAAAGTGTAAACAATTAGAAGCAAGTCTTACAGAGTTCACAAAAAAATAAATAAATGTGTTTGCTAAGAGGAGCATGGAAACCTCATACTCAGTGAGCATGATATAGTAGGATAGTTAGGGTATATCCATTTGCTTTTGCAGTTTAAATGGCAAGTAAAGTATATTCTAATTCTTTCTGAGACTTACTGCCAATACCAAGACTGGAAGGAGATCAAGCTCATTAAGGCCAGCAACTCTGCCTTGTAAAAATAATAACAAGTACAGACACCACAAAAAGTGAAAACTAAATTTCTAATGAGGTCAGAGAAACAAATTTCAGATAACTGGCTGAATATTTGGAGCTCAAAGCCATAAACAAAATCTCAAAATGGTGACATGAAATCAACAAAGCATTTAGGAATACATGGCTCTTGAGATTTGGAAGCAGATGGGCAAGATGTAGGGACAGTTGGAGAGACTCGCCCAGAATTGAGATACCTGGAGGATGCTGGTTGGTGGCCAGTGCCCCATAAGGGACCACAGGCAGAAATGAGATGAGGAATGATAAAAGCTAGGTAACCTAAAAACTCATCAACAAACAATTATTTTATGTTTAAATTCAAAATAAGCAAAGTCAACTATTATTGTGTTATTGGTGTTATTGGTCCCATGAATCGTGGCAGGTTGTTTCAAATTATTATTAGTAATTGGTATTGATAAATAAGAGCCCTCCATTCTCTAGTTGTGTTCAATTACATAATGAATGTATAGTATATAAACATATAATGACAATGATCATGCAAGACATTCGGGTATGTGATAAATGCTTTGCTGTGTGTGTGTATATGTATATTATATATATAATGATAAATGCTTTGCTGTATATATATATATATATAATAGTTAAACATTGTGTGACAAAAGTTAACTGTTGATGTTATTCATATATATCTGATGATGATACATTTTAAAGAATAGTGAATTTCAATTCATGTTCTAAAGGTTAAAAAAAGTTTATTTGGCTAGCTTTACTTATTGAAGAGCAACCTTAATTTAAACTGCTTTAGTAAATTATTCTGTCACTATGCTTAATGATGTCCATTTTAGGATGTCTTAAAGGCATTTGACAGTTCTTGAAAGTAAAAAAAAAAAAACAGAAGCCAGAGAAAAAAAGATCTTTACTTTATTTGCCATTTGGGCTTCTGAATCTCTGAAAAAGCTTATTTCATTAATGCCATTAATACTAGCATCCACAAACCCAACATAATGTAAAAACAAATAAAAAATTATGAGAGTTCAAAAAGAATTTCTTTTTTTAATATAAAAAAAAACAATGTAAACTATTGTCGTGAATATTTTTATACTGCTCTAATTTGTAAATATAAATTAAGCTTCCATCTAGACAGAGAGACAGAGGTTCAGTGCTGCTTGTTATTATTATTATTATTATAGCTTTTATATAGCGCTACTTTCATGCTTAAAGCATGCTCAGAGCGCTTTGGCCCAATCCCATTTGTGGACCAGTGAGTGGGAGGGGGTATCTAGGGGTTGGTTTTCCATGCTGCCTTTGGGCGCTCAGTAAACACAACTCTGCCCAAGTCGGGTGTCGAACCTCGAGCCCCCTTCTAGGTAGCTAAGCCGAGCCAAGCTCAAGCCGCACTTAGCCTTTCGACCACGCTTCCTCCTTTAGGTGGCCACAGTTGAAGTGGTGCAGTCAGCATACTTTAATCAGCGAGTGCCAAACTGGGACGTCTTAAATTCAAAGTACCTTTTTCAAGATTTCACTTAAAACTAAGTTTAGATTCTGAAAATGGCACACTTCTTAATGATATATAACAAATTCATTAAAAAAGCAACAAAATTCACTGTTTTTAACTCTTTGACTCTGGAATCAATCCGGAATTATCTTCCACTTTTGGACGGAATTAATTTTTCCGCCATTTCAGAGTGCGCTACTCTGCTTTGATATAACTTTTATAACTTTTTTATTTATTATTGGAAAATAATAAATTTGATATACGATTAAAGAGAAATGGATGTTCTTTCTTTTTGATAAGTTTTCTAGTATGCAAATTATGTTGTTGTTGTAATTTTGGGTTTTGAATATAAAATTAAAAATTGAAAAACTTACCAACTGACATTGAAAATATCCATTCAAGTTCATGTTTTAAATCTATTGTCCAAATTAAATCAAAAGAAATTTTTTCCTCATCTTTATCCATTTACTAGACATATTTTACCCGCGGCCCGCGGGCCTTTAACTGTGTATCACTGAGAGTGTTATGTAAACAATTAAACGAAATAATAATGATATAAGTTAAGGAATGCGTAAATGTAAAATAGTATGAATAAAGCTTTTAAAATAGCTGATCGACTTAAGTCCATATTTTCAAATAAAAACATTTGCTTGTAGGCCTACATAGATCTATATTTGATTAAAATTAGAAATAAATAGACTTGATTTTGTACCGGTATGTTCATGTGTTAAAGAATTAGGTAGATCTTGAGTTAAATATAGATCTAGATGTAAATCTAAACTATACAGTAATCTAGAGTTAAATATTGGCTTGGATAGAGTTCATTGCGTGACCTTTTTAATTAGATGTACGCTATGAATGAAACTATTAGAATATATCTAAACACGGCTTCGCGAACGAACGCATGAAAAATGCTTTCGAAAAACAAATTTCAATGTTAATTTGATTAAAATATGAAATGAATGGACTATAATAAGTGTGTTCATGTGCTAAAGTATAAAACTATCGTTGCGAAGAGAAGTTCTATCAGCCAAGAGTTTTAGACCTAGGGACGTGACCTCATTTCACGATGTGTTCATTGCGTGACCTTTTTAATTAGATGTACGCTATGAATGAAACTATTAGAATATATCTAAACACGGCTTCGCGAACGAATGCATGAAAAATGCTTTCGAAAAACAAATTTCAATGTTAATTTGATTAAAATATGAAATGAATGGACTATAATAAGTGTGTTCATGTGCTAAAGTATAAAACTATCGTTGCGAAGAGAAGTTCTATCATCTTACAGTTTTAGACCTAGGGACGTGACCTCATTTCACGTTCGCTGTTCGCTGAATAGAGCGATGTGTAACATTTCGTGAATGTCTAATGAACAAATGTGCGTAAGGATATCTACGCTTGCTGATATATATAAAGAACGAACTTATGTAAAAAGCCTTTTGAAACACAAATTTGAAGCTTAATTTTGTTAAATAATAAAATCATTAGACTATATTTTGTATTTTCATGCGTCAAAGTAAAAACCTATAAGTGCAAAGTGTATTTCTTAAAATTAGATCTAGATCTAAATCCTTTCGATCTTTTTCTCATGTCAACATTTTAAACAAAGCCTAGATCCATAAAATAGTATAGTTGTAATAGACTTGGTCAACTTTATTTTTTTAAGGGTCTTACGTTTGTTTTAGGGCTACAATACATACACTACGGCCTACGTTAGTACCCAAGGAACATTTCTGCCAAGTTTTATCAACATTGGTCAAGCGGTTTTGATTTCCATTCGGCTCATACATACATACATACATACGCCTTAATTATCCTTTTATATATTAGATATACATAAAACCACAGAAGAAACAGCAATAGAGACAAAAAATAATAAACTGGAGCTAATAATCCAAAGTCACTACTTCAACGAAAAAGTCCAGCTCATTAGACTAAGTCCAGGTTGACACCCACATTTTTTGGTGGAAAAAATCAGAAATAGTTATGTTTCAGTGCCTTGATCTAGAGTAGACCTCTATCTGATTATATTTAGATCTAGATGATGTAGAGACAGCTAAATTAGTTCTAGATCTACACCGAACTTTAGCTGGGGCCGGGACTGCTTCATCAGCTTAACTTCATCATTACTAGACCTAGACCTATAAATTTAATAAATTAATTTACTAGATCTAGATCGATACCATTAGATTTAGAAAAAAATATTACCATCAGATAAAACAAAATCACTGTCATGTGAATTATATAACTTCTTCATCAAAGAAATGTTTAGAACTACAAAGGTTAGATGGCCCTGGTTAAGGGTTCATGTAAAATGAAACACACACACACATAAATAAATGTAATCATTTTAATATCTTTTAAAACATGTTGAATCCAGATGTTTAGCAAAGGCAACCTATCCTAGATAAAAAATTAAGCAATAAAAAAACATGAATCGGAGGAATAGAAACGAAAAAATAAATTTTAAATAGTCGACAATTTATCAGTTGGTCTGACCTTTTCCCCCCTTTTTAAAATCAACGGAACAATCGTTGATCTGGAGTCAAAGAGTTAAAAGCTTGATTAAAAAAAAAAGATTAGTTTAGAAAATAAAAAGGTAACATACTTTAACAAGTGAAGGAAGATCTTTCCAGAATTCAATATTTGGAATTGTTTCAATACCTTCAGCCTTACGCACAAATTTCAGAAACAGTACACCACCAACCAAATAAATCAGGAAAAATACAAAAAACCTGAAAATTAAATATTGAAAATATCAAGATGTCCAGTTGTATTTTTTTCATAATTTATATATGCCTGTAAAATATTATTTTTACTTAAAAAAAAAATAGCAATGAATTCTAAAAAATTGTTTTTCTTACAGAATGACAAGAATTGATCCCACACTGAGTCCATTGCCACTGTGACTTGTAGGAATACAACCATAACGTGTTGTTAGAGTGAATTTCTGTTAGAAAAATAGATTTGAATGTTACGAAAAATAAAAGAAAAGTCCCAAATATTTAAAAAAAATGTACATGAATATAACAATATGTAATGACTGCTCATAAAAGAAAACATTCAAAAAAAAAATATTTAATTTTAAATACCCTTTTCAGGCCTTGCAAACTATAGGCCAGATGTTGTTAAGGTCATCTGTTACTATTGCCAACAAAATCGAGGGTGTCATATGGCCAGCACAATGACCAACTGCTTTACTTTCCCCAACTCATGTCAGGTACCCTTAAGAGTTGGGTGGACTCAGGGGTACTCTTAAAATACCAAAATTAAAAATCTGAGGCTTCACAGATATTTGAACCCTGGATCCTTTGGTTCAGAAACCAAGAGCTTTACC
>JADKLZ010000003.1:40643707-40658057 GCA_021533235.1 Biomphalaria straminea | reverse complement strand
TCAAAAAAAAAAAAAAACATCATAAAACTTTGTATTTTTCAGAACTCAGTATCATTCAATACACTGTCGCTTGTTGTTTGATATAAATTTTAAACTTACATAAGTTGTTGAAGGATTCAGATCTATATCAATAAAAGTAGCTTCCTCTGAGCCACATACAACATAAACAATACTTGTTCTGAGAAAAGAAAGAATACTTATGAAAAGAATGTTTTAGTACAAATATTTAACTATGTTCTTTTTAGCTTCCCTTGGAGGAAACAGTCACTTGAGTTTCTGTGTTGTCAATCTATCACAATCAGATCCAAAAATGAAAAGTGTTAGTAAAAAATCAGAATTCAACATTGCCTTATCTTGCTCTAGCCAAAAAAGTACAATGACTCATTATGGTCTTTAAAAAAAAGAGCCCTTTTGATGTTTTATTTTTAATTTGCCTATAGAAATGTATAAACTTTTTCACAACAAGGTAAATGGGCAATGTGTCTTATCTGGAAAAATAAATGCATCAATAAAAATCAGATTTCATTATCATCTACACCATCTACTTCATTTTTTCCTTATCCTAAGGATGGTAGATGGAATGAGATAAGCCTATACTACACGCATTTGCTAAAAAGTTAATTCTTTCAAAAATTTCAAAACCTTCATATTCTTTAAAGATTCTCATCTTTCAGCGTCACCTTGTCAAATCGTAATCATGTTTCTTATCTCCTTGTTTGTGGTGCAGTCTTAGTGGATTCTCATATTTGTATGAAAATTAATGTTTAATCTGGGCTTCTAAGCTGAAGATCAAGTAGGAGTACTCATCCATTTGTCAGTCAACTTGAAGGAATAGGTGCATGTATTGAATGAGCAAAATACTTGAGCTAACAACAAATTCTGAGCTTATCATTACTAAGTGCGGAGTATACAAGTCTAAGCTTGATGCCAAGAAGTGATTTGGTGGTGGTCGTGTTGCCAGTTAGGCCAGTCAAACACTCAAACTTTGCACATGTCGAAAACATTGGTTATGACTGTTTTAACTTTAAGATTTGGTTGTACAATGATAATAATGCGTCCTCAACCTGTAGCAACTTCAGGTCATCATTTTCAAACTCATGTTCAGCAAAGGCTAACTGATGAAATCAGGGTTAGTACTATTTTTCTATGACAAAATGAATAAACCAAATGGAGGTAACACAAAAAGTAATGCATAAAACCTATACCACCGGTGAAAGACCGAACACTCAATGTAGGTTAGCCGGCGCTGACAATTTTAGCGCAAAACTAGAATCTAGAGTAATCTATACATTAGACACTGGTGGATCAGGGCATGTGCATGGCAAAGCAGTAGAAAAACTTAAGAGCGTTTAACCCTCGCTCTGTTGGCATCTTATTCTGACAAAAAAAAAGCCTACTAAAAGATGTCTCACTTAACATGAAGATAATATTATGATACTCAAGACTAAACCAGAACCAGTGATTCATTTGGGCTCATCCATTGCCTTTTGAGACAAAAGGAGCCATATCATACAGAATATTATTATAAATATGTGTAATAAACATATACTTTCACTACTTGTATATCGATTGTCACTCAACTGTCACTCACACTTCAGTATCGGCCATTGCCCCTATAAACTTTATTTTACTAAATCTGCCTTTTTAAATAGGATGAATAATATGCTGTGGATGTCAGGAGAATGCAGTGAAGAACACAAGAATATGCTTGGTGTCAGGCTCCGCTCCAAACACCACTGGAAGAACTTGCTGAGCTCCCCCAGATCCCTTAGCTGACAAGGGAAGAGCCACCAACTTGACTTTTTTTTTTACCGAAGTTTGAGAAACACTGCTCTAGTTATAATATAGTCTTCTTTTTTTTCGTTATTCTCCATTGATGCCATTTAATATATATATATATATTTCTCCCACTTAGATGCAATGACAAAAATATATAATTTAACCAGTTATTCCTTACCTATTAATTAAAATAACCAAAAAGTTTTCATTTTTAAAATGACCAGCAGTCATCACCCTTGAATTCCTTTTTTTAGTAGTTGTTTTAAGCACTAAATACAAATGTGTACTTGCATACAAAAACAATGGTACTACCATTTTTTTTAGAAAACACTAAATAATATTCCTAGGTGTCTAAAATTATGCAATAGTAAATTTGATCTTTTAGACTATGTATACAAACAAAGTTTTAATGGGGAACATCTACAGTATTTCCTTTTTTTTTTAAACTACAGAATAAACACTGTCCTAATAAACAACAATATTATTAATAAAGCAAACTGATATTTATATATATTTATTAATATGAATAAAAGAGGAAGAATTTTATTTTGCCTTATCTACATAGATATACAACTGAAAAGTTAATATCGAACCAATATTCACACAAGAAACATTTTACAATTGAAATCTGTTGTATTTCTAAATAACTATTCTAAATAGTTATGGTAGAAAGATATAGCACTAATTTTCAAGAAAAATATTCATCTGATCAAAATTAAAAGCAGATATTTGTAGGAAAAAGAAACTATACAAAAAGAGAGAGAGAGCAGTACATGCAATAAGTATAACAATAATTAACATCTAGGTTCTTTATGGAACACAATCTAGTTATACTAAAATGGGCTTTCATAACTCTAGAAGGATTTTAAATAAGTGGCCTATTCCCAATATCAAGTTTGCAGATGAAATAGACCTCAGTGGAGAAAATGCAGATTAGGTACAAGAGCTTACTTTGAAATGGGATGCTACAACTAGAGCAGTTGGCATGGAAATCAGTGCTGAAAAAAGGAAAATACTAGTTTGTGTTGAAATTAGTACAAGTGTTACATACAGCTGAAAAAACAAATATTAGAAGTTGACTAATTTAAATACCTAGGGTCAAACATATCAAGAGATGGATGATCAACAAAAGAGAGTAAAGACCTGTTTAATTTAAGGTTAACATCCACTGTCATGAGCAACATGTGGAAAATCTAGAATAGTAGAATAAACGCTTCCAAGTTAAATCAAAACTGTATTCTTCACTAGTGGTCTCTGTGCTCCTAAATGGTTGTAAAAGTTGGACACTGCTGAGACTAAAAGAAGAATTCAAGCCATTTGAGAGTAAATGCTACAGAAAAAATGCTTGGTATTAGATATCAGGACAAGAAGACAAATGAGTTTGTACTTTTACAAGTCAATACTCTGGCTGTCAAAAAGGATCAACTCCTCAATGTTGTGAAGAGATAAAAGATGAACTGATTCTGTCATATTGTATGATATAACTCACTGTCAAAGTCAGTGGAGTTAGCACAAATAAAGGATCATCCAAAGAAAAGCTGACTGGACAACATAAAGGAATGTCTGTCCTCTCTTTTGATGGTTTGGTTTTTAGTTTTTAGTTTTAGGCACATCGGCACAGTATAGGCCATGTCGTGCCCGCAGTCCCTTAAGGACTACTCTCCCTCTATAAAGAGGTCTATACAATTAACTCATTAAAATCTAGGTCTATTTACATTTTAAAAAGTACAGGTAAAAATTTTAAATATTTGATAAAAATTTAGTGTAAATAGTACGTAACTACAGACTCACAAATCAAATCCTCGAAGACAACCCCACCTCCCGGATAAAGCCCAGTACCTTCCCAGGGTCAACAGTATCAAACAGTATTTTTAAGTCAGTGGCTATCAAGAACTTCTCCCTGACATCCTGGTATCTGGGGCAGTCAATGAGGATATGTTCCACTGTGAGGCGAGAATCACAATACTCACAAAGTGGAGGCCCCTCTCTCTTCAGCACAAAAGAGTGTGTGATGTAGGTGTGGCCAATCCTGAGTCTAGACATGGTCGTGCTACCACGCCTTGTCAGACCCTTAGATGTGGGCCGCCACCGGACATCCGCCACGATCTGCCTGAGTTTGTTGTAATTCTCAGCCTCCCATTGGTCCTGCCACTCTTGATAGGTGGCAGTGGCAATACTTTGTCTCAGGTCCGAGTAGGGAATTTGGGTTCCTGACACTGTTTGATTTAGGGCTCTCTTTGCTTCTCTGTCTGCGGCTTCGTTTCCCTCTATGCCTACATGGGAGGGGACCCAGATGAAGGTGGCATCCCTATGGCTGGCTGTTATTTGGTCCAACAGCTTTAGGCACTTGTATACCAATGGGATGTCAGTCTTCATCCGCCCCAAAGCTTGCAATGCAGATTTGGAGTCAGAGCAGATTATAAATTTTCTCCTTTCTGATGCTTTAACGGCCATAAGTGCAAGCGACAGTGCATGCAATTCGGCCGTAAAGATGGAGCATCCATCAGGGAGTCTACGGGAGATTGTTTTGCTCCGAAAGGAGCAGGCACACGTGACCTTTCCATCCATTTTGGATCCGTCAGTGTAGATGGTGCCACAATCTCCGTAGCTCTCCTGCAGTTCCCTAAAGTGGACTTGTAATTGGGTTGGGTCTGTATTTTGTTTTGGAAATTTAAGGAGGGATAAATTTAATTTGGGTCTACTAGTTAGCCAAGGAGGGTTTTGTGGGGTTTCTATTTTAGAAATTTGGTCAATGGGTGGGGTTAAATTTTGGACGGATTCTCTCATTCGAAGGCCTAACGGCTGTATGACGTTAGGCCTTCGAATGTATAGTTCAGCATCTGTGGGATGGAATACAGGGTCAAAAGCAGGGTTTGTGGGGTTGGATTTTAGCTTTACTATGTACTGCATTGCAAGCTTTTTCATCCTTATGTCCATGGGGAGCTCTCCAGCCTCCACATGTAGACTTGGGATTGGTGACGTGCGGAACGCGCCGAGACAGAGACGCAGGGCAGCATTTTGGATTGGTTCCAGTATCTTAAGATAAGACTTCCTTGCTGCTCCATATATCATGGATCCATAGTCCAACTTGGATCGGATTAGACTTCGATACAGCAGCAGCAAGGTGTCTCTGTCAGCCCCCCAGTCCGTATGGCTGAGTACTCTAAGTATGTTTAACGACTTTTGACATTTTTTCCTAAGTTCCTTAATGTGGGGGAGAAAATTAAATTTGGAGTCAAGGGTGAGGCCTAAAAATTTTGTAGTTTTTACAACGGGGATTCTCTTTTTGTTTATAAATAATTCAGGGTCTGGGTGAAGCCCCCTTAAATTACAAAAATGCATGCTAACTGTTTTGGAGTCTGAAAATTTAAAACCATTATCATTTGCCCAATTTTGAATTTTGTTTAAATTTAACTGTAATTTTCTTTCTAAGGTGTTCATATTTTTCCCATAAGTAAAAATGACAAAGTCATCAACATACAGAGAGCACTCTATGCCAGGGGATAGAGCATTAATGATGCTGTTAATTTTAATGTGACTGACAGGATGCTGCCCTGGGGTACGCCCATTTCCTGTTCAAAAGTGTCAGAGGTGGAGGTGCCCACTCGGACCTGAAATTTTCGGTCCTTCAGGAATGCCCCTACAAAACGGGGGAGGTGTCCCTTAAGCCCCATTAGCTCCAGGTCACGTAGAATGCCATGTTTCCAGGTCGTGTCATAGGCCTTTTCTATATCGAAGAATACAGCTACAAGATGTTCTCGTCTGAGTAGAGCATTTCTTATGTAGGCTTCCAGCCTTACCAGGTGGTCGGTTGTTGTCCGCCCCTGCCGAAATCCACACTGGTATTTAGAGATCAAGTTGTTCCTCTCAAGGTACCAGACCAGCCTACTGTTTATCATTCTTTCCATGGTTTTGCAGATGCAGCTTGTTAGAGCTATTGGTCGATAGTTAGCTGGGTCAGAGCCGTCTCTTCCCGGTTTAGGTATTGGTATAACTGTGGCTTTCCTCCAGCTGTTTGGGAAAGCGCCTGTTTGCCACACACAGTTATAGACCCCTAGCAGAACTGCCAATGAGGGTTCGGGAAGGTGCTTGAGGAACTGGTAATGGATTTCATCTTCTCCAGGTGCTGTGTCATGTGACTTGTCCAGCGAATCCCTCAGTTCCTCGAGCGAGAACGGTTTGTTGTAGTCTTCATTATTCTCTGACCTGAAGTCAATGGGATGTCTTTCCTCTCTGGTTTTGACTTTTTGGAACTCTGGCGTGTAGTGTGCAGTGGATGATTTTTCTGCTATTGAGGATGCAAGGCAGTCAGCTATTTCTCTGGGGGACGTGACAGTTCGTCCTTGGTTTTTCAAATGCCCTATTGCATTTGATTCTTTCCCTTTGATTCGCCTTACTGCCTTCCAGACCGCTCTAGCAGAAGTTTTGGCATCCAGACTGCCGACAAAGCTTCTCCAGGAATTCCTTTTGGCTGACCGTATGATTTGTCTAGCCTTTGCTCTAGCTATCCTAAATAGCTTGAGGTTTTCCTGGGAAGGATTCTTTATGAATGCAGCCAGTCGTTTTTTCCTATCGCCAATAGCACTTTTACAAGCTGTATCAAACCATGGTTTGCTGGGCCGTTTTGGATTTGCGGAGGTTAGGGGGACAACTTTCCTGGCAATGTCGAGTAGCTTGGAAGCGAAGATATCTGCTGGGTTCTGCTCATCGAGGATACTTTCTGTGATATCCTCTGAGCATCTTTTTTGGAATTGCTCCCAATCGGCCTTGTTCAATTTCCACCGCTGAGGTCGTCCCATTGAGGGGAGATTGTTAGTAATGATGATTGGGAAGTGGTCACGTCCCCGTAGGTCATTACTAACTGACCATTTGAAGTCGTCCAGAAGTCCGGGGACGCATACGGTGAGGTCAATGCACGTGAGGGATCCAGTTCCTGGGTGCAAGTAGGTCGGTGATGCATCATTGAGTATGCATAAATCATGTTGGAGGAAGGTATCCTCCAGCATACGACCTCTTGTGTCAGTACTGTTGGATCCCCACATTGTGTTATGAGCATTGAAATCCCCAAGAATAATATAAGGCCGAGGGAGCTGCCTCAACAGGTCCTCCATACTTGCTGGGTCCAATGGAGCGCCTGGTGGTAGATACAGACTGCAGCAAGTGATAACCTTGTGTAAAGTTATCCTAGCTGCTACGGCCTGTAGTGTGGTCTGTAGTTCTACCCTCTCATGTGGGATGTTGTCCTTCACAAGGATACAGACTCCACCTGATGCTCTTTCTGCATCCTCAACATTCCTGCTGTAAGCAATGTAGCTTCGGAAACTGATGCTATCTTTCAGAAATGTTTCCTGTAAGCAGACAGCTACAGGAGTCTCAGAGTCAATCAGTAGCTGCATTTCTTCGTAATTGGCCTTGAGGCCTCTACAGTTCCACTGTACAATTCTGGAATCCATGGCTTATTCTAGATGACCTACTTGGAGCTATTAGGCTTCGGGGGGCCCCCGGAGGGGATTCCCTTTATTCCTGTGACTTTTTTGGACTTCTGCTTGTTTGGAGAGGAGGACACTCCTCTCCTGGGGGGAGTCCTTCTCTCTGGAGAGGAGAGATCCCTCTGGTTAGAGCGGAGGCTACATCCTCCTCCCTCACCTCGGGCATCCTCTCCGTTTCGAGCTCTCCCCTTAGGGAGTTTGTCAACCTCTGATTCAGTAGAGGTTGGGGTGTCTGACTGGGTTCTCTGAGGAGAACCTGTATCAGACATGGTGACTCCGGGTTCTCCCGGAGTGTTGGTTTGGACATGCTGTTTGGTCTCCATGCTCTCATCAGTGAGCACAGAGAACCTGTTTTTTAGCATGACCACAGGGCTTTCTGGTTTCTTTGGAAAGTTCTTGGGCGGAGTTTTCTTCTGAGTTGGAGGAGGAGGAGGGGGTGGGGTCAATGTGTCCGTCTGTGTGGCTATGGATCTTCCTATCTTAGCCGCAGCCTGGGCGTATGACTTTGTCAAGCCGAATTGGCCCTTGGGTAGGGCCGATACGGCTGATTTCGCCTGGCTGAAGGTGCATCCATTTCTTGCCTTGTACTCCTGCACGGCAACCTCCTGTTTCCACACAGGGCAGTCCTTGGAGTAGGCTGAGTGGCCAGCGTGACAGTTCGGGCATTTGAACTGGGCTGTGCAGCCCTTGTCCTCATGACCCTCTCCGGCACATCTAGCACACACAGTGTTCCTCTTGCAGACTGCCGCGCCGTGTCCATAACCCTGGCACTTGAAGCACCTCATAGGGTTAGGAATGTAGGGCCTCACTGGAACTCGTAGGTATCCTGCCTTCACGTACTCTGGCGGTGTCCTAGTTCCGAATGTGAGGATAATAGTGGCGGTCTTGACCTCCTCACCATCCCTGCGCCTTGTAATGCGCCGGGCATGGGTGACTCCTTCAATACCCTCCACTATTTCCTTCTCAGAACATTCCAGCAGGTCCCTAGAGCTGATTACACCTCTGCTGGTGTTCAGACTCTTGTGTGGCATGACTTCCACTTGGAGATCACAGAGTCTTCTGCATTTTAAAAGCCCATCAGAATGTACTTTGCTATCCACTTCTACAAGTAGTTCATTGGATCTGTGTAGCTTAGATACACCCTTGGGCTCTCCCACTACCGACTTGAGTCCCTTGTAAATGAAAAAAGGGCTCAATTTCGTCAGGCTTTTCTCCTCCTCTGTGCACCTGACCACCAGAAATGATGGCCAGGTAGGACAGCTTTTTGTGGCCTCCTCCTTTCTTGTCTCTATGCGACGTTTCTTGCCAAGACATGGGTCTGTGGCAAGTAATGTTTTTTGGGGGTTTTTATCCATAGAAAAAAATAATGTTTATTCAGCACCTGTGCTCCCCACCCGCCATCGAGTCCAACAAGGGGACGGGCCACTCGGATGTCCAGAATGAACTCGTCAGGGCTACACAGGTGTTATACTCAGTCAGCTGCTGCATCGAACATGTGTCCGATACAGTAACTGGCTGATTGACCCTCTAGCCACCGCCCTCCAGCATAGGTCGAGGACCTATACTGGTAGCTCAGCGTGACCAGCCGGTTGACCCAGAGCGGGCCTTCTGGGCCTCAGGTCTAGGGGAATTCGGAGCCAAAGTATTGTGTTGCGGTGGTCCATCCTCAGATAGTCGCCCACTCAAACACCAGGATCTCTTTATCCCCCCTTACCCGTCGCAGTCCACGGCAAACAGACTGGTCCAGGACATTGTGAGGTTTTAGAAGATAAGGAGACAGAGTGATGGTTAATGAAGGCAGACTGAGAGTAAGAGGAGGCAGACAAAATGATAGAAAAGAAGTAGGGCACTTTTGAGCTCCAAAAGTGCTAAGGAAAGAGGAGCGCAGTTTAACGCCATGTCTCAGGGACGCCCTCTCTTTTGATATCCTTCTAAGAACAGCCACTGAATGGTGAAATTAGAAGAAATTGGTTATACAAACTGTCACAGTAGCCCTATGACAAAACTGAAAGTCGAGGGGCATATGATGATGATGAATTTGATCAATTGGTAAAACAAAGATTGCTAACATCTTATATCTAAAAATATGAATTTAGCCTATATAGTGATTTTTGAATACCATATTCAATCCTGTAGGTTAATTTTATTGCCAGAAAAAAACAAGGATCATATTTTTTTTGTTTTGTGAACTTTGAGAAGCCTTTGACACAATTTGCAGGAAAGAGTTGCATAAATTTTTTATCATTTTACAAAATGTCTCTCTTGGAATTTGACTTGTCTCAAAGAACTTTTGAGAGCCTAAATTTAAATCATAAGAAGATTCAACATCAGAAAATAAAAAATTTAAATTAAAAAAAAAATAATGACTGTTCAGTGATTTTTAATGAAAAAGATGTTTCTAATAAAAAAAACAAACACAAGAAAGCAGAATATGAATTTAGCTTTTAGCAGTTGAAATATAGCATGTGTCATTATTGACAAAGTCAAATCTAATTGTTAATGATGAATTTTGTATAAGCCCTAACCTTAAAACAGATGAATCTTTAAAACTGTTTGTGATGCTGAAGTTTCCTGTTTCTGGGTCACCATCTATTTGATTGCCACCCAGCTTTGCTATTCCATAAACATCTGAACCCTTTGCATTTGATATTTGACAAGCCTATGGAAAAATATCACAATTAAAGAATGACATTTAGAAAATACTTTTCTGCACATTTATATATGTATATAAAAAAAAAACACTTTTAAATTATTTAATGAATACTATTTTTCAAATATTTGTTCGTAAAATCATTATTTAAAGTGTTAAAAAAATTGTATTCAACAATTATCAATTAGTTAGCTTCCAAAAAAAAAAATAAGCAGAGAAATAAAACTAAATGATCAACACTATTTAAATTCTTTGAAGTCAATGTAATGGGGACTTCAGATTATTCATTTTATTTGTGACATCACAGTGCAATTAAAATAGATTATAATGTAACACAATTGAATTAAGCAAGAAGTTAAATGATTTTCTAAAAAAAGACGTAGGCCTACTGTTTATAAACTAGATGACAACACAATATATTAAGCACAAGATGAAATTGAAATAACTTACAGTCATTGATAAATTTTTGCAAATAGGTGGAGATCTATTGCATGGATGCAGATAATATGTGTAAGAAGCATCTGAGACATTGAATTCCACACTGTCAAAGAATCAAATAAAAATTATTGTTGACATTTTTACAAATTTGTGTGAAAAAAATCTTGCAAATGTTATTTCGCCCACTTCCCATTCTGATTCTGGGATCACTAAGTCTAAATCTAGAAATAGATCAAGTCTAGATCTAGAGTTAGATCTAAGTCATGTATCTGATTCATTTCTTAATGTGATACTGTTGTTTACATAACCTCATTTCAGTCAATAAGGCACTTTACGCAGATGACCTCTTAATTTGGACAACAGAGAAATATCCAGTGCTGACTAGATCCAAATTAAACAGAGCCCTCACAACTATCTCCACGTTTTCAAAATTATGGAAAATGGAAATAAACAAAGAAAAGTCAGTTTATTCAATCTTTGGCCACAGCAACAAGAAAAAAGAAACTACATCCTAAAAATAGACTCACAGCCAATAAATAAAGAAGAAAATCCAACTTATCTTGGTGTAAAATTAGACCAAAGACTGTCTCTAAAACACTTTATGGCTGATTTAAAAGAAAAGGCATCTCAGAGATTAAACATAATGAAACACCTAGCAGGAACATCCTGGGGAGCTGAAAAGACAGTTAAGACATTAAGACAGTTATACACTGGATACATCAGATCTGTCATGGATAACTGTCTCTCCATACAAGTAGCCGCCAACAAAACCTATCAGTCAGCTTTGGACGCAGTCCAAAACCAAGCCTTGCATCTGATCAGTGGAGGTATGAGAACCAATCCCACAGCTGCCTGTGAAATAGACTCAAATATTGAACCTCTTAAGTTAAGGCACAACAGAGCATCATTAGAAGCTATTGAGAGCTACAGAAGGTTGGAGGACGAGCATCCAAATAAACTATTAACACAGAGAAATAGGAAAAACAACCAAAAAAAAGCAAAGAACACTGATTCAACTTACTGAAGAAACACCATCTACCCAGAGAAAAAATTACCAGATTCCCAAACATAACTCCTGGACTTAACTATAAACAACCAACAATTAAAACACATTTAATAAATAATACTCTAACAAAAGAATCAAATCCACTGGAGCTCAAAGTAGACACGCTTGAAACAATTGAAAGCTATCCAAAAACAACCATCCATATATACACCAACAGATCAGCCTTCAAAGCCACCATCAATGCCGGTCTTGGTGTCTTCCTGATCTTCCCCAAAAATAAACACTTTGACATAAGTGCACCCTGTGGCGACTACTGCTCAAACTTCCAAGCTGAAATCGAGGCAATTACCATAGCTTTGCAGACAGTTGAAAATAAATTACATGAAGGAATACAAGAACCATCAGATATTGTTGTCTTTACAGACTCACAATCCACTCTTCAAGCACTTAACAGCAGCACCTCAAAAAGCAAAAAGCCCAAGAGAGTTGGCAACACTAAAAATGATAATACACCAGATGATGACCAATTTAAACATCAACATCATATTACAGTGGATCCCTGGACACATTGGTGTCATGGGAAATGAAAGGGCAGATAAACTCTCAAAAGCAGGATCATCTATGGAACAACCAGATAGACCTGTCAACTACCTCACCCTAAGGTCAATGCTAATCAACAACCACAAAGAGGAGTGGCTCAACCAATGGGCAACAGGAAACACAGGCAGAGCCATGTACAAAGAAATGAAAATGCCTAACAAACAGGACAGTATTAACTTCCTCCCCCGCAAAGAGCAATGTACAATCTTCCAACGTAGAACAGGACATACACCTCTTTTAAATTATCCTCTCAATAAAATAAATCCCACACAACTCCCCCTTTGTAGACACTCCGCCCACCCTAATAAAACCGTAAACCATATCCTTTTTGAATGTACCCTCCTAATCCACCTTAGGCAGACCCTACTACCACTACAGCCCAACATAACCAACACCCTTTATGGCACTGCTGAACAACTGAAAAACACTATAAAAGTAACGCGTTACTAGATTTGTAGACATTTAAGAAATACAATAATTTTTTTTAGTCATATGAAGCTTGCATTGACTGAATATGTGTTTTTGTGTGTAAAAATTTATAAAACAAAATGAAATTTAGGTGTAACTATATCTATATTATTTTGTGTGCTGAAAAAGCAGCCATTCAAATAATTTTGATAAACAGTTACAGTTGAAAAGCCAAACAATATTTTCTAAGGGGAGAGAAAATGATATAGAACTGAAAAATATCATAGAGCTTATCAATTTTTTTAAAATAAGAACTGAAAAGCAGAAGAATAGTCAGATAGAGTAAATAAAAGTATTAATGTGGATAGTTGGGAGGTTAGTGGGGAGTGGGTAGAAGTAATAATCAAATTTAGGTCCAATTCAAAGCAATAGAATACAGAATTTGCTGGCACAAAGGAATGTACGGAGGAGCATTTACTTGTGGTCCTTTATATTATTTTAGTTATAAGTAAGAAAAAGGGAATGGTCCATGACAAGAATATATAGCCTGGGTGTAGCTGGTAGATAATGCTAGTATTTTTATAGAAAATAAATTAGCTTTGCATGACTGGAAGGGAAGTAAAAAAGTTTCTTCAAAAGGAAAAATAAGGAAAATAAATTAGCTTTGCATGACTGGAAGGGAAGTAAAAAAGTTTCTTCAAAAGGAAAAATCTAGAAAAAACAACTCTATCTAATAGCATGAATACTTGAAAATCTATTAAAATTTGAGATAAAAGGGATTAGATCATAGATGCATACTCCAAAAAACAGAGTAACATATCACACCTAAACTAGTTGATAATGTGGTAAAAGCTTCCAACTGTTAGAAAGATTTCTGAATTAAATTAGACAAATAAACAGCCTTACTAGGGTGTAAATTTTATATTCATTTTGTTTACATGCTTTTGATGACAATACAAGCTGTATACTTTCACAAAAAGAAAAAATTAAACAAAGTGCATTTATGGTATTTTAATGTAGCACTGAAAGCATATAAAAGAAAACTGGACACAAAAAAGGCCAGTGGTTGGGAAACGTTTATTACAGCTTATTTCAAAATATCCCAACATCACTTTCCCCAATCGAAGAGTTTTTTTATTATCTTTCTATTTTTTTCTGTGTGTAGGAAATAAACAATCATAAAAGTAAACTACACCTGCACTCTCAAGTTAACTAGTTTATCAAAATATATTCAAATATGTTTCATTTGTTGTTGTTAAAAACGTATGCATTTTAATTACTTTAATACTTTTATAACAGAACATTCTGACTTATGTCCATTTCATTTTGCTGCATTGCTGCAGTTGTATTTTATAGAAAATTATAAAATTAATGTTTAAAGAGGAATGTTTGTTGATCACTATTTTTGATATTTCGTTAACAGCTAAATTTGCTGAAAAAAATACAGAATTTTAATTCCTGCATGAACTTAAAAATGTTTTTCAATGCTGGTTGCCTAGAGGTTAAGTGCTTGACTGTCACAGATAAATTAATATAGCATATTAAACGTTTAATTGCAGCACTAGGGTACAATGGTCATTGAGAAAAGATGAAGAAAATATGGTGAAACATAGAAGATAAGTACTGAAAAGGCCACCTGAAATCCAGGTAACAAGAAACTTAGGACTCCAAAATGTGTTGAACCTGAAATATAATTGTTTGTTAAGCAGAGTGCAGAAAAAAATGTGGAGGTCGCTTAACCATGGTTGACGATACAGGACCAGATAGCTCTATGACTTGAAAAGTTCTTTTTTTAGGACCTGGGTGATGTAATGCAAATAAAACAGATTTGTTTGACCTTTAAAAAAAAAAGACCAACTTTAAAAATGCTGACTCGGAAAGAATCATACTAAGATCTATTTGGAAACCTAAAATATACAATATAAATAAATTTTCAATCCAGCCAACTTTCACCTTCCTTAAGTCAAACTTTGCTTCATT
>JADKLZ010000003.1:40627300-40638041 GCA_021533235.1 Biomphalaria straminea | reverse complement strand
TGTTGTACTTGTTATTAAACCGCCCACTGTGTTTTTGAAGCTCTTGTTCAGTTGTTGTTAAGTTCTTGAGTTAGATGTGTTGCATTTATGTTAAGCAGTGTTTGCAGAAGGCCTGATAAGTGAAGTTCGTTACAATATAATGAATTAGATCACGTTAAGGATTTGACAATAGGAAAGTTGCTAGGCACGATTGAAATTTCAACATGTCTTTAGATTATAAATATTCGAAAGAATGTCTGTTATGATGGGTTATCGATACAAAATATGTACCCAAAAAATCGATTGTAATTCATATTCCCGTGTTGTTGTTTTTTCTATTATCTACCATGAGTGATTAAAAGTTTTAATAAACAGAGGAAAAATATTTTAAGATTTATATTTAAGAAAAAAATTTGATCTATTTATAAAGTCTTAAATTTCAATGAGAGAATTCCTCAACAACAGCTTCAATTGCTGTTATGGAGTGTGTGTGTGTTTCTATGGTGACAGAGAGAAGAAGTCGGCAATTGGTTGGGGACTATGCAGTGTGGATGATGAAATATGAGCTGATTTGACGTAAGGCAGATGTTGAGACAGGAGTCGATCTAGAGACGGTAAGCAGACGTGTTTTTTTTTTAATGAGGTCGATTTTGTTTTGAAATACGGTGTTCTAGCATTTCTACTGGATTCCTCTTAAGTGGAATTTAGTTTTGGGTCACAAAAGACGTTGATTCAAGTAGGCCTAATTTCAAGTTCTATTATTTAAAATAAAATACGTCTACAGTGGTTTAGTTGTCTTCTAGTAATCTGGTGCTATAAGTCAACGACCAACAATGGCCCAGGCTTATTCAATGATAATGATAAAAAATGACATTTTGACACTGCGATCCCAGTCAATCCCGTAATGGTAAGAGGTTCAGTTTATAGTTATATATAATTCATGAGCTGGCCAACATGTCCTGTTCCATAGCACGGTGTCGGCTTGCAATAGAGACTCAGTACGAATCTGACATTTAGCTTGAGCAATTCCCTTGTGGCTTAATGAATCTGTGTCAGATTTTTAGAGTGTGGACATGAAGCAGAATCAGGACTAGTGATAGCGAAAGTACGAAGTGTTTCAAAGATAGTCCAACTATCCAATCTATATGATTACGATTAGATATATATATTTATTTATTTACTTAATTATTTTATGTATTTTCTGATGCCATCACTTAGGTCAATGCAGCGAGTTAGTTCGCGTGTATTCATCTTTTGATATGGTGAATCAATTTCCATAGAAACTTTTCACAATTGAAACCTATTCTTATAGCATAGGCCTACAAGCTTTAATCTGAACAGATAAATTACAGTTTAATGCGGACAACGGTTTATGATGGTGTTGTAAGATTAGAACAATGACTAGCTACCTGCACATTTTCTCGCCCCCTTCACACACCAAAAAATATCTCAGGTAGCCTTCAAAGCTGGAATGATACTAACATTACAATAGCCAGATTTCCCAGCCTCATTCCTTAACCGAGATACAAATTCAAAACGCTGAGTTTGGTAGCCAAGTTGTTAAGTGAATATGGATCGACCACCACGTACCTTCCTTTTTATATGGCAGTGTAATTTAAATAAATATTTTCCATTTCTACTTCAAGAGAAAGAAACCTATAGTCATAAAGTTATTAAAACAATCTTAATAGGCCTATGTGTCTCAAAGTGATATTACGCTAGGACTATTCGAATAAGTGTTCCTTCTTCCCTAGACTACCGTTAGAGTATGGAATGGTTTGCATGAATAAGCCAGGATTTAGCATTACCAGTGTTTATGTTACTAATTAACATACATATGACATATGAAAAAGCGTAAAACTAATTATGTTCTCCTTTGAAGTAACATCTGTAATTTATAAGATAAGATATTAATCAATAGTACATTTAAACACTAGTACACGCCAGACAATGTTTATGGTGACATAAAAACAACGTTTCTAAACTTGTGGAGTGCTTCGACCCTCTCCTCTCCAAGCAGAGTGGTGACACATGCTAACAAAGAGAGTGTAAAGGTGAACACTTCTTTTTACTATCGTACGTTATGACGTCTTTGACCGAAATGGGCCCGTTGCAAGATAAATAATAGATATTACATGTGCCTCGAATGTCTCTCACATCTCAGTGTCGGCCCTTCTTCTTCATTGGACATTATTTGAAATGCACTAGTGTTTTTTTTTTAATATGATTAAGTTTCCATTGCAAATGGTAGGAGAATGCGTTTCAGCAGCTGAAAAAAAAATACAGGGAATAGCTTGGTTTACAGCGAGTACATAAAATATGAATAAAGGGCTAAATAATTTAGATTTAAGAGAATTTACGGGTAAACCAAGTTGAGATGTGTGTGTGTGTGTAAAGGGAGGGGGGTCAGTAAAGAACAGTGTAGGTGATAGGACACAGCCTTGTTTTACCCCGTTTGATAGTTCGAAGGGCTCTGATGGTTCACCACTTTCTTGGACACGGGCCTTCATGCCATCGTGAAATAGTTTCACCATGGTAATGAATTTTCGTGGACAGCCATACTTTGACATTATCTTCCAGAGACCTTCCCTGCTGACAGTGTCGTATGCCTTCGTTAGGTCGACATATATTGAGAAAAGGTCAGCATTTTGTTCTTGGCATTTTTCCTGGAGCTGCCTTGCCGCAAAGATCATGTCAATGGTTCCACGCTCTTTTCTGAAGCCGCACTGGCTTTCTGGTAGTAGACCATGTTCTATGTGTTGCATGAGCCGATTTAGTAGGATGCGTGCAAGGATTTTCCCAGCAATAGAAAGAAGAGATATCCTTCTATGGTTGTCGCAGATTTGGCGGTTTCCTTTTCGCTTGTATAAATGGACAATTGTGGCATCTTTAAAGTCTTGTGGTATTGACTCATTTTCCCACATAATTATAAATAGCTCATGAAGTCTTTCGATCAGGGGTAGTCCACCTTTTCTCTGCGGGAATGGAGTCAGCTCCTGGGGCTTTTCCGCTTGCAAGCTGTTGAATGGCAAGATCGGTTTCCATTAGCGTAGGAGGGTCATCCATTTTTTTTTTATTGGTACTTGCTGTAGCCTGTCTATGGCCGCTTCATTTATGATGGAAGGTGTATTGAGAACCTTTTCGAAGTGCTCGGCCCTGCGGGATTTCTTCCTTATCTGTCAATAGGATTGTCCCATCAGCATTTAATAGAGTGGAAGAGCCTGACTTTGTGGGTCCATAGATTTCGTTTATGGCATGGAAGAAGTTCTTCATGTCGTGCTTGTCTGCAAATTCCTGCATTTTTTCCACTTTCTTGCTAAGCCAGGTATCTTGCATTTGGCGTAACTGTTTTTGCACATTTTTTGCGGATGTTGATGAATGCATCTTTAGTGGACTGGGAGTTTGGGTTGTTCAGATACAGTTTATGGAGCTTGTGCTTTTTATCTAATAGTTTTCTGATCTCAGTACTGTTTTCATCAAACCAGTCCTGATGCTTTCTCTCCATAGGTCCGAGTATGCTTAATGCTGTGCTATGGATAGCTTCTTTGAAACATTCCCAGCTTTTATCTACATTCGATTCAATTAGAGGGGTGGACTTGAGTCAGTTTTCTATCGCATCTGCTAACGACTTTTCAGTTTTGTCATCCGCTGGGCTGGCCATGTTTAGCCTTTTTAGGGGTTTAGATTTTTGCGGACGTCTCTTAGGTTAAATACGAATGTTTAGCTTTGTGATGATGAGGCGGTGGTCTGTTCCACACTCTGGACCACAGCAAGATTTGGTGACACGTATGTCCTGACGATCAGATTGTCTGGTGATGACATAATCTATGAGGTGCCAGTGTCTTGAGCGGGGATGCATCCAGGAGGTTCGCTTTCTCATTGGAAGACTGAATATTGTGTTTGATATGAGCAGCTTGTGTTTAGCACAGGTCTGGAGTAGTAATAATCCGTTGCTGTTGCATTGACTATCCCGAATTTGCCTAAGACTCCTTTCCAGATGTGATGGTCAGAGCCGACTCTTGCATTGAAGTCACTGAGAATGAGTATCTTTTCTGTTTTTGGAATATCAAGTATGGTGGAGTTTAGTTCTTCGTAGAGCTTTGCTATGACGTCATCTGGGTTGGTCATGGTGGTTGCGTAACAGCTAACAAAGGAAATGTGTTTCTTCCCGTTTAGTGAAGGCAGCTTTAAGGTCATGAGTCTGTCACTAATTCCTTTGGGAGGCCCGACTAGTTTAGATAATAATGATGTCTTTATGGCAAAGCCGACTCCAGATTCACGTCGTGCTTCAGTGCTTCTACCGCTCCAGAAGAAAGTATATCCAGATCCTCTTTCACAGAGTTCACCTTCATCCGCAAGTCGAGTCTCGCTTAGTGCTGCTATGTCAATGTTATATCGGAGGAGCTCCGTGGCTACTAGTGCAGTTCGTCTTTGTGGCCTGTCAGTAGTGTCGTTGTCAAGAAGTGTGCGCACATTCCATGCGCCTATGTTAAGAGGAACTATCCTCGTCTTTTTCTTTCGATTTCGACCGCTTGTATATGGTTCCCGCTAACTGCGGTAAGCTGGCTAGGGTAGTTTAGAGCAGGCAATTTTTGGGACACCTTTTCTAGCCCTGTCCTCATGCTATGGAGGTGAGCAGTGCACTCCCACTCTTGGTCCCCACTCGGTACCCAACTCTCTCCTGTGGCTCCCAGAAGCTGTAGCATGCGCAGCTGCCACACAGCGGAAACCAAACAAATGTACGCACTAGGTATCCAACACGAAACTGGTTATATCCAGTGACCTGAATCTTTGAGTTCTTTTACAAAAAATAGTAATCAGATTTAAATTTCAATATATTCTTACTTAAAGATACTCGATTTTTTTGCCATTGAGGAGAATGAAGTTTGATTCCAATCTTTTAAATTGCAGACGTTCCTTTAAAAGAGAAGATAATTACGTTCAACGTACGTTTATCTAGTCGAGTACGTTAATTAGAGCCTTACAATTTTTAAGTCATTGGTTTTCCTAGCTGATCAAACTAGAACTGGTATTCTATCTTAATAAAATAGTAAAAAAAAATACATTTGAAATATTACTATATATTCATTCCTAAGCAGAAACTTTAATTTAAATAAATAAATATTTGAAATAAAACAGGTACCGAGCCCGCGATTCATTACACCTTCAGTTCCTTTAACAAACGATGTTACTGCTTATGATAATCTATTTGTATATAGTTAGCATAGTTTAATGTATGTATAAGAACCATTTAGAAGGGGGAGGATGAGAGAGGTAGGAAGTAAGAGAGACAGAGGGGGTAGAAGTGAGAGGTCGGAGAAATAAAGAAATGAAAGAGACGAAAAGTGAGAGAGAGGCAGAAGATAGAGGGAGGGTTGAGACAGATATAGAGGTAGAAGAGCAAGATTAAGATATGTAGGAGAGAGAGGTAGGAGAGAGAGAAAGAGACTCGGAGAGGGAAAGAAAAGAGGCGAGAGAGAAAGTAAGAGACTCGGAGAGGGAAAGAAAAGAGGCGAGAGAGAAAGTAAGAGACTCGGAGAGGGAAGGAAAAGAGGCGAGAGAGAAAGTAAGAGACTCGGAGAGGGAAAGAAAAGAGGCGAGAAAGAAAGTAAGAGACTCGGAGAGGGAAAGAAAAGAGTTAGGAGAGAGGGAGAGAGAGTAAGAGACTCGGAGAGGGAAAGAAAAGAGGAGAGAGAGAGAGAGAGAGTAAGAGACTCGGAGAGGGAAAGAAAAGAGGAGAGGAAGATATAGGTGAGAGAGACGGGTAAGAAAATAATAGAGAGGTATGAGAGAGAGAAAGAGAGATGCTAAAAATAACGCAGTATGACGACCATAGCCCTACCGATTTATTTAGTTGAGCGTTAAATTGTTATTTGCTTTCAAAGTGATCTTAAACAAAAAGATTTGAGGAGCGCTGCATTTAGATATCGAGCGCATGCACGAGCAGATATAATTTCATCAATACTTTTAGATTCTATCAGTTCCTTCAACAAGAACAAACTGAGAACAGTAACAGAAAAAAAAATTGTTTTTTTTTTTTAAAGGGAGTAAACTGGGTTAAAGGGAGAGAATTGTATAATACTAAACCCTATTGCGCGTCAAAAAGGAAGGATGGTATCGACTAGCCAGTAAATTTAGAAACAGATAACTACCGGTATTATCTTTACAAACTGGAGGCGAGGACTAGAAGTGTGTGTGTGAATGGGAAGGGGAGAGCTTAATTAAACACTTGAACGTCGCAGACACCACACAAGATTTAAAAAAGGGGGGGGGGGGGTTCAGTTCTTTATTGATGCTATAGTTTGGATCTAGTACGCAGTTTGAAATAATATATTTAGAAATCATTATCCGCAACGGTTTGTAATGACGCATGGATTCAAGCAAACGCTGAACTCAATTGGTAGCAATTTAGTTATTTTTAAACTCTCGGCGTGATATCAAGAAAATGATCAAGTCAACTTTACATCTTTGACAACCTGTCAGGGAATTTTTTTTTATCAACAATCAACTATAGAATCTGACTTACAAAATTGATACTTATTCCAAGTGTCGTTCCCCACATCCTAACACTTTGAAAGTCAAATACAGCAAACTCGTTTCATAGAGAATCAAATGTCTAGACAGTGTAGATGAAACCAAATGAAACTCCGGCAACTTTCTGACACACGTAAATACTATTTAAATAGCAAGTAGAATTGTGCTGCCCAAAATAAGAACTAGAAAACTCTACCAATCTTTTTTTTTTAAATAGACAAAATCTCCTTTATACATATATCTTATAGAGCAATTATTTTGCTATAATCACTAATATATGTAAGATTTAACATTTTATGTTACTATTACTATGAGAACTTATAACGGTCAAACTAAAGTTTGGCCAACAAGCAAGTCATTCACTTCCCAAAGCTATACATCAAATGTCAAATTCCTTAGAAAAGATAAGTATGGGAACCGTGTTCAATCATCTATTTTTTCCATGAATGTGCGACCTGAATAGAGGAATTAGAAAAGGCAAAGAGGAAAGTCAAGATAAAGACCGCATGAATAATGAACAGAGTCAGTGGTGGGATTCATTCCCTTCACCATCTTCTAAATTCTCACTTGACACTGGCCTATGTAACATTTTCATATTTCAATTTAAATAACAGTATCGGTGAGATAAATGTTGGGTTTATAACATTACAGAGTGTTAAAAATTTGTAATAACATATTTAGTTTTCACATACAAGTGACGAGTGCACAAGTAACATATTTAACCCCATTAGTAGCCATTAGATATTTTACATTTATGGTTGCGAAATGAAATTCAAATAAAAATTTGTATTGAGAAACTCATGTATATAAACTTTATATCTACATGAGCAATAAACAAGTAGTATTTTATTACTACTAATAAATGACAGAAAACAATTATTACTTAAGAAAATATAACTGTTTATTATAAACACAAAGTCAACATTGTCAATAAATGGAAATCAAAGCATTAAGAGTTCAACATATCAAGCAGAATGAAATTATGCATTACAATAATAAGTATTGCTCACAAGAAAAAGAGTTGTACATCCAGATCGAATTCCGATTTGGAAAATAATTTGAGATTTCTTCAGAAATGAGTGATAGTTGTTTTCTGGGGTGCACCTCTTCATTATATCTTGTTTTTTTTTAAATATGTTAAAGAAGAACCCTTCACTCACATTACAGTATCATATATTGAGAATACAACAGAATCAAACATAGTAGTGATTTTATAAGTAAAACAATGAGCCAATTGAAAAACTACTTAAACACAAGCAACACTTGTACAAGGCTTATCTTGTCAATGTTGCTGGCTCTCAACACAAACAAGGCTTATCTAGTCAATCTAACTGGCCCTCAACACAGATAATGGTTGTCTTTTCAGACTAATCTAGCTGACCCTCAACTTAAACAAGGTTACTTTCATGCTTTCTGTTATTACAAGAAATATAGGATCTTATTACAGTGCAAGAAATATTTTAAAATCAATGGCTTTCACAAAATGTTTATTAGTTTTATTAGTGATTTTATCTTCGTTATCAAAAAGGGCAAGTAGGAATGGGAGATAAAGAGTCTAATAGTATAAATGTAAGCAAACAAAATATTACAAATTATAAAATACCGGTATTTAAAGTTTTAAGATCTATATAATTTAGAATGAGATTTTTGTTCATATCATAAGCTAATAAAAAAAACACTTTTTAATTATGATAAAGTAAGCTGAAAGTAACAGATTTTGGTTAACACTGACACTAACTGCAAAAAGAAAAAACATTCATGATTCATGTACAAGTACGTGAAATAGAGAAATACTGTCCATCTCATAGCATCGTGTGTAATGAAAACAAATGTCATGTACAAAATAGAGACTGCTTTGCCTAGCACTGGTGGCTTCATGCAAACTAAAAGATCAGTCAAATCAAAAACAGTTATAAGTTCACCAAATCACTATACCAATGATATATGGGACCATATTTCAATTAAGTGATTGTAATCACTAGAATTGATGCCACTTTATGCCAATCGAGAGAGCCCTCAAACTTATTTAAAGAAAATCTTATTAATAAATTATCTGACATTTTAAGATTTTATGAATTATTAAAATAAATTTAATTAACTTACAAAACATTTCTATTGTTTCTACAAGCAAAAAAAAATGTTATACTTGTTTATATTGAAAAATTGAAAAAGAAAAATCTTTTTAATCTGTATAAATCCAGTTTCAGAAACCATAATAGGTCAAAGTTTTCTATAATAAGATTATATTGTAAGAAAAGTATTCCACTTACAATAACAAACTTTTCTTTCTCCCATTGCTGAAAAAGGTATTTAAATTTTATTCACATCGTTGCACTGATTAGTTTTATTTTTTAGCTGTTCCAAATTCTTAACAAAGAAACCTGTTAAGCAACATATAATTTATCTTTTAAATGAACTATAGACTTCTCTTATTACTATACCCCACTTGAAAAAGCACATCTTTAAAAAAAAAACATCTAGGTTCAAAAACTTAAGAATGTCCAAAGATTTTTAAAATATGTTTGTCTCAACATTTTTAATACAAATCTTAAAAATTAAAACTTTATTATGAGACTACAAGAGACATTAAGATCACACTAAATACACATCCATGACAACTATGAAAATCATATTAAATAAAAGAAAAATAAGCAAAGATCTTATTCATAGTGGAGGAAAAAACAACAACATTGCTCTACAATATCTATCAGTCAATTTAAATACAAATGTTAATATCGCCAATAAAAAGATGTCACATATGGAGGAGGGCTGGGGTAAAATGCATTTAAATAAAAATGTAATATCAACGAAGTTTTAAATTTCAAACAATAAAAAATATGATAAACTAATTATAATTCTAGTCTGAGAACATTTGTAATGAATAGATCAAATGGTAATGTTTAAAGCATTACTGACAGTCACACAACTAATTGAAGTGACAAAAATTTGTTGTTTTTTTTTTTGAAAGACAAAATTTGTTTTTCAAGATTGGCTCAATACATGGAATGAATAATCAAATGTCAGATCAGTTGTAAAGTACAAACAAACTTTAACTAATATCTTTTAAAATATAAATATGTGTTTAGTTGTTGTTGTTTTTTACAATAAAAACAATTATATTTTGGAAAAAAAAAATTTTGAATTTTATTTAAAACAATGGTCTTGATTCTTAATGTAAAACTTTACCCCCAACCCTTCCCCCCCCAAAAAAAAAAGAGGCAAATAATTTTAAAATTAGATTTAGTTACATACTACAAATGCATTAAATTGTAGAATATCAGTTGTTAAATGACATTTCACCAGATCTTTCAAATTATAATAAAGTTAGGAAAGGACATTATTATTATGAAGTATAAAAAAATTTGAACAAAGAACATTCCTTTTGACATTTATCAAACTACTTTTTTTAAATACTGTTTCTATGTCAATATTCTCACTTTAAAAATATAAGGTTTTTGATATACAGTTTACAACATTTATGCTTCTGTAATTTCAATTATGTAAGCCATGCCCAATGTAAATGTATTTTACTCTACAAATTGTTATCTCCTAGCATCTACAGAGAAAGGCTTGATCAGTTTATGTAGCAATAGGGATGGGGGAGTAAACAACTCAATCATCTCATGATTACATGACAAGATAGAACATAAATTACAAGTCCAGGGTGTGGATGTCTACTGCTACTGTCTATGGAAGAAACAATCATCTAGCCAAATTTCAAAAATTAGAACCATTCATTTTGTCATCTTTCCAGGTATAAATAAATGAAATGATCTATCAATTTACATTATTAGGAAATAAAAAAAATAGGATTTTTAAAAACATTATAATATAAAAAGATTTATATTTATGTAAATAGCTACTATAAGTGAGGGGGAAAAAAGTAAATAAAATTAGTACAGCAACAGAACACCTAGTCTTCATTCTGATTACTTCCCTTTTTTTCACACAAAAAAAAAAATAAAGCAAACAAAAAACATCAAACTGTCTCATGTATAGTATTTCAGTTTTAAATAAGTAACACTTCACTCTGTAAGATGGTGTTTTAGATCTTTTCATAAGTACTTTCTGCTTTACAACCCCTGAATGTAAACACCATGCCATCCTGAAATTATACATTTAAATGCAATACTAATTATAGCATGGTCAATTAAAATACTTAAGTTTGAATATGTCACAAGATGAGTAGAAATTAACTTAAAAATTGACTCAATAAAAAAAAAGCAAG
>JADKLZ010000003.1:40597055-40627200 GCA_021533235.1 Biomphalaria straminea | reverse complement strand
CAACAAACACAACTAATTTAAAACGCAATGTAACGCAAATAATTGTTTAAAACATAAGCTTTATCAAATTAGCTTTAAAATGATGAATACCATAATAGATTTAGTCAATGACCTACTGTAACCAAAGTGCAAGCAATAAGAAGCAAGTCTCATAAAGTGGACTAAATAAACGTGTTTGCTGGAAATGTTATGTCCCACATACCCACTTAGCATGATATTGAAGAATAATTAGGGTATATCCATTTGTTTTTAGCACTATATATGGTAAGTAAAGTTTCTTCTAATTCTTTCTGAGACTCACTGCCAATGCTAAGACTTGAAGATCAAGCTCATTAAGGCCAGCAACTCTGCCTTGTAAAAATAATAATAACTACAGACACCACAGAAAGTGAAAACTAAATTTCTAATGGTGTCAGGGAAACAAATTTCATGTAACTGGCTGAATAAGTGGAGCTCAAAGCCATAATCAAAATGAAAATCAACAAAGCATTTAGGATTGGCTAGTTAGAAAATAGTACTGGACAAGAAATAAGTCCCAAAAATGAAAGAAATGAGCATGTACAATTTAAGTATTCTTGGAATGATAAAAACTGCGTTAACTAAAAACTCATCAACAAACAATTATTTTATGTTTAAGTTCAAATAAGCAAAGTCAACTATTATTGTGCTATTGGTTTCATGAATCACGCCAGGTTGTTTAAAATTATTAAATGTAGTTGGTGCTGATAAATAAGAAGCCCTTCATTTTCTAGTGTGCTCAATTACAAAATGAATGTATAATATATAAAACATATAATGAAAATACAAGACATCTGGATATGTGATATATAGAGAGAGATCAACAAAGCATCAGCTTTGTTGATCTCTCTCTATATTTAACTGTTGATGTTAGTCATATTTCTGATGATGAGACATTTTAAAGTATAGTGAATTTCTATTCAAGTTCTTAAGGTTGTTTATTAGGCTAGTTTAACTCATTAAAGAACATCCTCAATGCCAGCAGCCTTACTAAATTACTGTCACTATGCTTAATATTATGTCCATTTTAACATGTCTGTGAGACCAACCTTATCATTTAAGTTGACAGCTGTTAACAGTAAAAAAAAAAAAAAGTTAAAATATCGCTTTTTGTTTTTCTTTCTGGGAGGTTGAGATAGATTTAGATCTATATTTGTATGCCAGTGACTACTTAAGTAAATTAAGTAAAGAACTTCTTGTGTTGTTAAAATTCGGCTTATTATTACATTTTTATTAAATGAAAGCTGACAATGCTGTTTCGTTTTTTTAATCACGAGTAGGATTGGCTTTTTCCATATTGAAAGACACCCCAAAATGACATATTTGTCTGTTTTAAGGAGATTGGCATAAATTTTCAGAATTTCAGGAGAATTCCAGGAGCTCTTAAATAATAAGTTAAAATGGCTTATTACAATAATTTACACATAGAATTCGCATTGCGCAGGGCCTATGAAAGTGTGGGGCACACTGCTGTCGCATAGGTTGCAGTGGCCTAAGACCGGCCCTGTCTGCATGTGATATTACATTTCCCAACAGTTGAAGTGATGCAGCTAGCAGAATGGTAACTGCTAATGCTTTAATTAGCAAATGCCAAATCAGGGGTGTCTTAAATTCAAAATTCCTTTTTCAGGATTTCACTTGGAACTAAGTTCAACAGTTCAGATTCTGAAGATGACAAGCTTCTTAATGATACATAATAAACTCATTTTAAAAAAGCAACAAATTAACTGTTTTTAAAAGTTTAAATTTAAAAAAAAAAAAAAGATTAGTTAAGAAACAAAAAGATACATTACTTTAACAAGTGAAGGAAGATCTTTCCAGAATTCAATATTAGGAATTGTTTCAATACCTTCAGCCTTACGCACAAATTTCAGAAACAGTACACCTCCAATCAAATAAATCAAGAGAAATACAAAAAATCTGAAAATTAAACATAAAAAATATCTATAAGTATTTTTTTAATATATATATATATATATATATATATATTGTACACATACATACATACAGATATATATATACATATATATTTATACGTATGAATATAAATACATGTAAAATATAATTCTTAAAAGAAACATTTTAAAAAGTAGAATGGATTCTAAAAAAAAAATTCATCTTACAGGATGACAAGAATTGATCCCACACTGAGTCCATTGCTACTGGGATTTGTAGGAGTACAACCATACCGTGTTCTTAGAGTGAATTTCTGTTATAAAAATAGATTTCAATAATTAGAGAAAAAAAAAAAGAAATCCCAAAATTGAAAAAAAAAAAATGTACATGAATAGAAAAATATGTGATAACTGCTGATGGAAGAAAACATTCTAAAAAAAAAGGACCCTTTTCAGAACTCTCAGACTATAAGGCAGATGATGTAAAGGTCATCTGTTTCTATATCCAAGAAAAATGAGGGTGAAATCAGGGGCACCTTTTAAATCCATAATTTAAAAATCTGAGCCTTCACTGAGATCGATCCTGGGACCCTTTAGTTCAAAGGCCAAGCGTTTTAAGACTTGGCCATCATCATAATCATGATTCCCAAACATCATAAGACTTATATTTTTCTGGTCTAAGTATCATTTAATGGTCTGTCATTTGCTATTTAATATTAATAATATTTAATAAACTTACATAAGTTACTACAGGTTTTGGATCTATATCAATAAAAGTAGCTTCCTCTGAGCCACAAACAACATACACAATACTTGTTCTGAGAAGAAAAAAAGGATAGTAATGAAAAAAATAATGTTTTCTTTTTAGTTTTCTTCAAAGTAATCAGTCTTAATTGTTTTTGTGTTTTGTCACAATCAGATCCAAAACTGAAAAGTGTTTTTAAAAATTTGAATTAACCATTTTGTTATCATGCTCTAGCTCAAAATAAGTACAATGACTATCTAAGGTCTTTAAAAAAAAAAGTGCCTTTTTGCTGTTCTATTTTAATTTGTCTAAAGATATGTATAAACTTTTTTTTCAAAATAAGATAACTGGGCAGTATGTGCCACACACTGTCTTATCTGGAAAAATAAATGCATCACTGAAAATTAGATTTCACATTATCATCTTTACTATCTACATCACTTTCTCCATATCCTTGAGGATGGTTGATGGAATGAGATAAGCCAATGCTACTTTTCTGTGTTATGTTAGACACTTAGTTTGTATTTTAGTTAAGTAGACTTGACTTAATCCTGTGTACTCCCAGGGGAACATAGGGCCGCAACCACACCTCTCCACCGAACTCGGTTCTGAGCAGCTTTCTTCATCTGCTCCCATGTCACTCCAGTACTCTCAGCTTCACTGATGACTGATTTCTTCCAGGTTTGCTTGGGTCTGCCCACTTTCCTCTTTCCTTGTGGATTCCAGTCAAGAGCCTGCCTTGTAACATTGGTAGCTGGTTTTCGCAGGGTGTGTCCTATCCAGCTCCATTTTCGTTTTGTAATGACTTGGACTATGGGCTTTTGTCAAGTTCTTTCCCACAAATCGGTAGTGATTATCTTTTCTAACCATCTAATTCCTAATATCCGGCATAGGCATATATTAACAAAAGTTTGGAGCTTTTTCATATTTGTTTTAGTGACTCTCCAAGTTTCTGAGCGGTAAAGGAGGACAGACTTAACGTTTGTATTAAAGATTTGTATCTTGTTATGTAAAGATACTGCCTTGGAGCGCCAGATTGTTTGAAGAGTTGAAAAGGCAACTCTAATTCGAATTAGTATATCATCATCAGCTCCACTGTCTTTAGTAACTCTACTTCCCAGATAGGTGAAGTGGTCCGTATCAAGGATGTTTTCTCCCTGTAGCATGATTGGGTTCTCTTGTCTATTGTTGATCCTCATAACTTCTGTTTTCTTTTTGTTGATTAGAAGTCCAGTCTTTTTTGCTATTTCTGAGAGTCTGGTGAGTTTGGTCTGAGCATTTTGTTGCGTATGGGAGAGGAGGCAGATGTCATCGGCGAAATACAGGTCCACAGTATGCCGTTTAAGACTGTCTATCTCATGACCCAATCAATCACCAGTTAAAAATATCAAGGGCGAAAGCATACAACCCTGTCTTACTCCTGTTTTTACTTAAAAGGGTTGTTCAGCTTACCATTGTGTATTACTTGACATGATCATCGTATAACTGTTTAATGATATTGGTGAATTTTGTTGGGATTCCGTAGTGATTCATCAGTCTCCAGATTATGTCTCTGTCAATACTGTCAAAGGTTTTCTCAAAATCAACAAAGGTCAGGTATAGAGGAGATTGCCAGTCGATAGATTGTTCTATGATGATATGTTGTGTAGCAAAGTGCTCAGTGCATGATTTCTCCTTAGGGAATCCAGCCTATTCTGGTCTTAGTCTTTTGTCCAGAGCATGTTTCAGGTGTCCTAATATTATCCTAGTTAAGGGTTGACAGTAACATGATTCCTCGCCAGTTGTTGCATTGGGTAATGTCACCTTTTTTGGGTAGTTTAATAAGATAACCCAGTTTCCAGATTTTTGGGACCTGTTCTAGTTCCATCTAGAGCAGGGGTGGGCAACTTTTTCAACTGAGGGCCGCATTAATAAAATTTGGGGACTAGGCGGGCCGCATATATGTCATATGAGTGGCGAAGTGAATTGGGTGGCCCCGAATAAAATAGCAAAATACAAAATAAGGGGAAAAAGCTAAAATTATACAATTTATTGAAGATCTAGTGTACTTCGAACAATAACATTGAATACAAGTTTCGCCATTCATTCTCTATATTATCACAGTTCATTTCCCGTGCGAGGCCCACACCAATCATGAACCTTAGCAGATGCATACATTGATTATCCATAGCCCAGTGAAACTTTTTAAAACTTGTTTACTCCATTGGACTTATTTTGTTTGAATTGAATGTAGCTTTTGTAAAGTATGCAGTTACTAATTTATGGTTGGGATATTAAACATTTTTTTTTTCTCAGTCCATCAGTTGTTTCCCTTGCCATCTTGTACAAGCTAACCCAACTCTTTCAACACAGTTCTTCATAGCATTGAATAAATACTGGCCTGGGCTTATGTGTTTTACTGAATTTATAAAAATATTGCTATTAAATATAATCTTCATTTACTTTAAACTTTTTAGAAGGAGGTTTAGAGATAATATTTCTTTAACCTCTTCATTATAAGTGATAAGAATAAAAAAAGTTTTAATAATTTCTAAAGATACTTACATTTATTTATTTTTAATATGCTTGCATTTTTATATGTGTAATGTGTGGGCACACTTGATTTATATAGGTTTTCGCTGGCCGCATAAAACACTTCCAGGGGCCGCATGTGGCCCGCGTCCGTAATTTGCCCACCCCTGATCTAGAGGGTTCGTTCGGTTCGTACCAATCAGCTTTAAAGTTCGTGTTCGGTTCGGTCATAAGTGGGGTTCGAGTTCGGTGCGTTCGGTTCGGGTTCTGTTCGTTTCCCATCTCTACTCTGTTAGCTTTTTGCTCTTCATTCCGGCATTGGTTTAACTTTTCTTTTAGCTCTTTCCGTTCCTGGATTGTCTCCGCAGACAACCATTCCTTGTGTTGTTTTCCTTCCTAGGACATCTGTACATGTGCTTTTCCAAATCTCTTGGAGAGTGAGGCAGTGCTGCTCAAGGGTTTCATCTGTCACTAGTCCAGCAAGTACTTCAAATTTGTTTTTAGCCTCACAGTTAAAGAGTACCTTGTTTTCCTCACTCTTCAAGTACTGGGTGTTGAATTTGTAGTGTGGTCTGTCTGAAAAATCCTTAAAGGATTTAAGTTTGATCCTCGCTGTCGCTATTAGTAGATGATGGTCAGAAGCTACATCTGCTCCTCGTCTCACCCTAACATCAAGTAGACTTCTCCTCCATTTCCGGGAGATTGCAAAATGGACAATTTGATTTTCTGTTTTACCATCTGGGGAAATCCATGTTGTCTTGTGTATATATTTGTGTGGAAAGATGGTTCCTCCTATGATGAGATCATTGAAAGCGCAGAAATCAGCAAATAGGTCCCCATTTTCATTGCATGTGCCTGTACCATGTTTACCCATGTAGAGCTCCTTTCCAGCATTGTTTGTACCTACTTTTGCGTTCAGTTCACCCATAATAAGCTTGATATCATTTTAGGTGATTTTTCTAGTATAGATTGTAGAGCGTCATAAAATTCTTCTTTCTTTTCTTCTGGTGCTGCATTTGTGGGTCCATAGCACTGGATAATGGTTATTTTCCTTCCCTTTGCATTAAACCTGGCTGACATTAGTCTTGAGGAGACTGGCTCCTATCCTAACAAAGCCTTTGATACCTCTCTTGATAGTATAAGTGCTACTCCCTGTGTGTGATCATGATCTTCATGTCCAGAATATATAATGCTTTCTCCAATTGTCAGATTGCTTAGACCACTTCCATTCCATCGTGTTTCACTGAGTCCTAGAACCTTGAGTTTGTACTTTCTCATTTCGTTTGCCACTTCATTTATTCTGCCACTATCATACAGGGTTCTGATGTTTCATGTCCCTATCCTGGTTGAGGTCTTGGTCGTCAGAAGGTTTGTCGGTGTGCTAGCTTCCAGACGGCTTTCACTAGTACACGTCATAAACTCTTCCATAGAGGAACTTTCCTGGCCAAGTTCTAGTTGGTTTGGTGTGTTTCCGGTTTCTGTAGCAATAGTTTAGTGATGTGAGGTTGCTAGCCTTACGATCACCCCTCCTCCTTTACCCTAGGCTTGGGACCAGCAAGATACCCATATATGGTGTACCCAGTTTAGTTAAGTAGAAACGCACCATAACACTAACAGGACTAGTGACGCTATGACTTAGTTGGGTTGGAGGCTTCTTAGAGACAGAAAATCAGTTGGTGATAGGATTCTATAGGGTTAGGACGTAATTTTATGGACAGAGACATGTGGCCTTTCATGAATTAAACATTTGTTAAACTGTTCAACGAAGTTTAGACTAGTCTTTTAACTGTTAAAAACCTGTGGTACTTGTTTGTGTGTTAATTGCACTGGAATACGCCCGAAAAAGAAACTCATGCATTTGCTGAGTAATCTGTCATAAGCAAAAGTTAACTACAAGACAGACAGGCATTGTTATTGTTATTTGTAAAGTACTATAGTAAAACAAATTTCCTATTATTATTTATTGATTTTTATTGTTATTATGATATTTATAACTAGCATTAGCTAGCATTTAATTGTTTCAAAAATTTCAAAACCTTTATATTCTTTCATGATTCTCATCTTTCCGTTTCACCTTTACTTATATCTTACTCAATACAAGCACCATCAGATATTGTTGTCTTTACAGACTCACAATCCACTCTTCAAGCACTTAACAGCAGCACCTCAAAAAGCCCAAAAGAGTTGACAACACTAAAAAATGATAATACACCAGATGATGACCAATTTAAACATCAACATCATATTACAGTGGATCCCTGGACACATTGGTGTCATGGGAAATGAAAGGGCAGATAAGCTCTCAAAGGCAGGATCATCTATGGAACAACCAGATAGACCTGTCAACTACCTCACCCTAAGGTCAATGCTAATCAACAACTACAAAGAGGAGTGGCTTAACCAATGGGCAACAGGAAACACAGGCAGAGCCATGTACAAAGAAATGAACATGCCTAACAAACTGGACAGTGTTAACTTCCTCCCCCGCAAAGAGCAATGTACAATCTTCCAACTAAGAACAGGACATACACCACATTTAAATTATCATCTCAATAAAATAAATCCCACACGGCTCCCACTTTGTAGACACTGCTCCCACCCTTGTGAAACTGTAGACCATGTCCTTTTTGAGTGCCCCCTCCTGGTCCACCTTGGGCAGACCCTGCTGCCACTGCGGCTCAGCATGGCCAACACCCTTTATGGCAGTGCTGAGCAACTGAAAAAAACAGCACAGTATTTTTCCTTGGCACAGTCTGCAAAAGAGCTGACAGCTCAGCAGTAAAAAAAGCTGGTTAGAAGAAGAAGAAGAAGAATATCTTACTCTGTTAAACCATTGAGGCAAGACACATGATCTGTTGACCGCTTTTCTCCATTCCTATCTTTTGCATTGAATAGAAATTCTCTTTCAATACCAGACTCATCTATTCTTTTATACTGTCTTTCTATCTGTTTCTATGTCTGCATCTTCTTTTGTTCTGGTACTGTCCCGTGAGGACCATATGATATGGCCATAAATTTTTAATATGTTTTTTTTTTACAGTTGTCTGCAGGTCATCATGTGGTCCAATCGCCCTTTTAATCATGTTTCCTAGTCTCCTCGTTTGTGATGCAGTCTTGTGGATTCTCATATTTTTATCTAAATCAATGTTCAATTGGCTTCTTAGCTGAAGATCATGCAGGAGTAGTCAGCCATCTTGAAGGAATAAGTACATTTATACGTACTGTATAAACAAAATACTAGAGCTAACAAAAGATTAGACAAAATACTAGAGCTAACGAAACATTCTGAGCTTATCATTACTAAGAGGGGAGCATACAAGTCTGAGCTTGATACCAAGATGGGATTTAGTAGCTGTTGTGTTGCCAGTTTGGCATTCGTATGTCTTTGTCATGTCTGTTGTAACTTTAATTAGGACAATGAACTATGAGGCTATAAGAATTCAAACCATTTGAGAGTAATTGCTACATAAAAATGTTGGGTATTAGAATCCAGAAGACAAATGAGTTTGTACTTTCACAAGTCAACACTCTGGCTGGTAAAAAGGAGAAGCTCCTCAATACTGTGAAGAGTCGAAAGTTGTGCTGGTTCTGTCATATTGTCTGACATAACTCCCTGTCAAAAGTCAATGTGCAGTGAAGAAAGCATGAAGAAATGGTCATCCAAAAACAAGTTAGCTGGACAACATAAAATAATGGACAGATTTCTCTCTTGATACCCTGCTAAGAACAGCCAATAGCTGGGAAAATGGAAGTATTTGGTTATGTGAACTGTCACAGCAGCCAAACAACTAAAATGAAAGTCAATTTATTTCCATTTTTATCCATTTACTCGTGGATTTTCTAACTTGTCTCAAAGAACTATTGAGAGCCTAAGTTAAAAACATAAGAAGATTCAACATCAGAAAAAAAAGCAACTAAAAAATAACAACTAATAATTGTTCAGTAATTTTTATGAAAAAGAAGTTTCTAATAAAAAACAAGAAAGAATAATATGTTAATTTAGCTTTTAGCAGTTGAAATATCTCATTGTTAACAATACATTTTTTGTAAGCCCTAACCTGAGAGAAAAAGAATCTTTAAAACTGTTAGTGATGCTGAAGTTTCCTGGGTCACCATCTATTTGATTGCCATCCAGTTTTCCTATTCCAAAAACAGAACTTATACCCTTTGGTATTTGACAAGCCTATGGATGAAATATCACAATTAAATGACAGTTTACAAAATAAATTTCTTCACATTTATGTATAAAAAAAAGTAGAGAAATAAAATTGGATGATCAGATTCTGGAACACATTAAATTGTTTGAAGTTAAGTTAGATTATTTGTTTTATTTGTGACATCAAAGTGGAATTCAAATGGATGTTGCCATAGTGTAATCGTTGGGTAAAATTTAATTATGTGAGAAGTTAATGATAAAAAAAGATGTACTATTTATAAACTAGATGATAACCAAATATTAAGCACAAGATGAAATAACTTACAGCCATTGATGGATCTTTGCAAATAGGTGGAGACATATTGCATGGATGTAGATAATATGTGTACCCAGCGTCTGAGACATTGAATTCCACACTGTCATAGAAACAAATAAGAATTATTGTTGACATATTTGCAAATCTAATGTCAACTCGCTCTGTCAGTGTTTGTGTCTGTCTGGCCAAAAGTTTGTCCACATTATTTTTCTGACACCCCAATCTCGGATCAAGCTGAGATTTTGTACAATTATTTCTTTTACCTAAGTTGCAAGATTACCATTACCGATTTGTGGAACAAAACTAGACAAAAGCCCATAGCACAAGACATTACCAAACGAAAATGGAGCTGGATAGGACACACCCTGCGAAAACCAGCTACCAATGTTGCAAGGCAGGCTCTTGACTGGAATCCACAAGGAAAGAGGAAAGTAGGCAGACCCAAGCAAACCTGGAAGAGGTCAGTCATCAGTGAAGCTGAGGGTACTGGAATGACATGGGAGCAGATGAAGAAAGCTGCTCAGAACCGAGTTCGGTGGAGAGGTGTGGTTGCGGCCCTATTCTCCCCTGGGAGTACACAGGATTAAGTAAGTAAGTCAAGTTGCAAGTAGATAAAAAAAAAATTAACCAATTAGTTAATTAACTATTGATAATAATTACTTTGTACTGTATCTCAAACAAGGGAAAGAAATAGTACTTGACTGAGGTGGTGGTATAAGCTAAATTAGTTACCTTTATATTAGGCAGCCATTTTAGGCTTTGTAAACAAACATGAAATAGAAACAACTCAAAAAAATCTAGAGTGTACACATTATTTCGCCCACTTTCCATTTTCGAATCAAGTGGAAATTATGCACAATTATTCACAGTCAATGACAATACATGACTCAATGCATGGTAAAAAAATATTTTTTTATATTGAAAAAGGGAATTGAGCCTTGCAGTAATGAGATATGTGGCAGTGCGTTGGCAGTTCTTTCTATTAGAGAAACTTTATTTTTTAAAAAGTATGTATATGTATATATATAATTCTCTTTATGGCTCTAGAGTTTAAACAAGAAATAAAGGAAAGGTATTTATCCTACGAAAAAAAAAAAGAGGAGGGGGGGAGAACAAGTTGTTTTCACCAGTCACAAAACAGCAGGGCTGGACTTAACCATTATGACCAAGAAGTCATGGAAAGATCACTATTTTTTTATTTCTACCCCACTTGGTTTTAGCAGCGAAAAAAAGAGGTGGGGGGACAACAGCAGAGTTGGAGGTTTTTGTGGGGCCCTATGCAAAATGGATTTGGCAGAGCTCAATTTGGGCGGGGATACGGATAATAAGGGAAATTTAAGAGTATGCATTAGAAAATAAATTCGGCTTTGCAGAAAACTTAAAATTAAGAGATGGAATTGGGGTTTCAATTTAATAGCTTTTAAAAAAAAAAAAAAAAGCTTATATGAAGTGTTTGGATCAGTCATGTAATTAAATCTATAATTAAGATCAACAACAATAATTCTGTTGGATAAATATTATTTTTAGCAATTGTTTTTTGTTAGCACTATTCATGCTTTTAGCATTCTCAATACGCTAAGTAAAAGTGTATTGGTCATTAAAAGAAAGTAGTCATGAAGAGAATGGAAGAATGTTTTATGAGAACACAATTATAATTCCTTCAAGAATGAGAAATGAAATTCTCGACAAGTTGCACACAGGTCATTTTGTTTATTTAAAAAACCACATCAAAATCACAATAAAGTGTCTAAAGAGATATATTTTTTCAACAATAATAAAATGCTAAACTTGTGCAGTGTTCACAAGAAGCACCAGATAACCTCAATCAAATGGTCAAAGTGAGGTGTATGTTAGTATTGTAAAGCATATTGTAATGTGAGCAGCATGGTGTTGAAAGAAGAAGAGAGAGGATCCAAAAGATGGAGTAATGTAAACTATGTTGTTATTGACATATTATTATTTGTTGGATCAAGATTAAAGTACTCATAATCTACTATAGATCAGTATGTTTGGTGTTAAGAGTCTCATGTGTTTATAACACAGATAAAGCATACAAAAGTGGTTAAGATCCATATCTTGCGATGATGGAGTATAGAAATACTCCAATAAGTGGACTGCCGTATTCACCATCACAACTGCTGATGATCAGAAGACTCAGGGACATCATTCCAACTGATACTATACTAATGAAACCATCAGTACCAAAGGGAGAGTTTCTCAAAGAATAACAGATAGGAAGCAAAGTGAAATATGATACACAATACAAGGTTACCTGAACAGTACTCTGTCAGAGAGAATATGAGAGTCACCCAGATTGTGCAACTTAAGGACAAATGATGGGAAAACTAACAGATGAAATCAACAGTTTTTTTTGGGTACAGGTGTTGACACCTAACATCCAACTGTTAGAAATAACAATACAAATAGTTGTAGACCTACATCTAGAGAACTTGTTGTACCAGTCATGACAGCCAGAAGTGGTCAAGTTGCAAGTAGATTATCAATCATAAGAAATTTAAAAGGAAAGATGTGCTAATTTCTATATTACATCATAAAAAAAAAAAGTTCTCCTTTCAGACCTTGTGGTCTATAGGGCAGATGATGTAAAGGCCATCTGATTCTGTGGCCTACGGTTAACTAGGGTGTCATGTGGCCAGCACAACGACCTACCGCCTTTACTTTTCCCCAACTAATGTCAGGTACCCCTTAGAGCTGGAAGAACTCAAAGGCGCCCAAGGATCCCAAAATAAAAATCCCAGCCTGTGCCAGGATTCGAACCCGGGACCCTCGATTCAGAAGCCAAGCGCTTTACCGCTCAGCCACCGCGCCTCCATATTACATCATAATTAATGATAATTGGTTGTGAATATTTTTGTGCAAAGTACTTGAAAGGATGGTTGTGAGAAAGAAAAAACGTGAATGGGAAATGGGAAATGTCCAAGATTACTCATATTGAAGAACTAGCAAAGGAGCGAGATATGAGAGGAATGTATATATATATGAAAATTAAAGATGAAAAGAACGGATTTCAAACTAGATCACACATGTGTGAGAATAAAGATGGTCAGCTTATTACAGAAAACAGCATGGTCATTGAGTAATGGGCTGAATACTTTGAGGAGATTCTAAATACCACTGAAGATGGAGACAATGGAGAATATGAACTGCCATACGGAGGACCAGATCCCACCAACACTCATTGAAACATCAGAAATAATAAAGACCATGAAGAATCACAAAGCACCAGGAGAGGACCAAATTACAGCAGAACTAATTAAATTTGGAGGGAAAGACTTACATTCCCAAATACACAGACTAATATCAAGAATTTTTGAAGAAGAAGTAATACCAACAGAATGGAAACTGCTCTTATAACCCCAATACACAAAAAAAAGGATCCAAGCTTAAGTGCAGTAATTACAGAGGAATATCTCTACTAAATGTGACTTACAAGATCCTGTCTAGGCTTATAAAAAAGAGGCTTGGAAAATATTCAGAAGAAATCTTAGGTGACTACCAATGTGGTTTCAGACCCAACAAATCCACAACTGATCACATCTTCACACTAAGATGTATACTAGAAAAATGCCATGAATACAACATACCAATCCACCAACTCTTTATAGACCATAAAATGGCTTATGACAGTATCAGAAGGAAATATTTATATGACACCCTACAGGATTTTGGAATACCTAACAAGCTAACAAGACTTATTCATTGGCCTTCTTCAGTCGTAGAATGACTATAGTTCATCTCACACACTTCCTCGTGTGGCTGTGGAGCCCTATTTTGGAGAGACACTCCCGTCCACAAGTATTGCAGGTAAAGACTTATACATATGACATTAAACAACTCAAAAAGTTAAGTCGTAATACAAGGAGAACACTCACAGGAATTTAGGATTAAACGAGGATTAAGACAAGGTGACTCACTTTCTTGCATGCTTTTCAATCTGACACTGGAGAGAGTTATAAGAAATATACATATAAACACAAGGGGAACTATTACTAACTACTTCAGGAGAGAAAAAACGGGTCCGCAACAAACAGGGACAATATACAGCCAACCTCTACAATACCTTGCTTATGCTGATTGCCTTATTGGGGAAAGAAACCTTGATATCGCTAGAGCCTTCACACAACTAGAAGAAGCATCTCGACCAGCAGGACTTGAGGTCAATGATAGTAAAACCAAGTACATCTCAATGACAAGAAACAATCAAACAGAGGGAACATATATCAAAATCAATTACCACAAATTTGAAAATGTCCAAACTTTCAAATATCTAGGAAGTACAATTGATTTCAAAAATGACCTACTAACAGAAATAAAAGAAAGATTAGCAGGAGGCAACAGAGCATTTTATAGCACCCATCATTTACTAAAGAGCAAATCAATTTCAAGGAAAACCAAAAAAATAATATACAAAACCATCATAAGGATGTGAGGTAATAAAAAGATAGCTCAGCTTTCAAGGTTTATTTTTATCAACAAGAAGTCTCTGGTATTTAACTCATATTATATGTTTTATTGTCTACAATAATATTTCTCTAAGAAGCACCCTCATTCATGTGTATTTATATTTAATTTAAAGGTAAAAAAAAAATGCATGCTTTAAACTTTAGTACTAGTGTACTTTATCACTTGTATTGTAGCAAAAGGAATACAAAACTGAATTTGTTAAAAATTAGAAACAGATCACACACCATACTACCACAGTTTTTCTTTAAAAACCATCAAAATAAAGTGCATTAATGATTAATAAAGTCAAGATACCATTGTCAGTTGAGATGCTTGTAATGGTATGCAAATGTTTCACAAGGGGGGTATTCCATGATATAGAATGGAAGGCAACTTTACTCTTGAATATAGACCTAGAATAGTCTAGAGAGTCAGTCAATCTTTTTCAATTTGAATTAATGATGAATTTGTCATTATCTAGATCTAGTCAAGGTCTAGACTCTAGAAGTAGAAATACTCAAACTCAAATAATAGTCTATGACTATGATGTCTATATTATATATAGATCTAGATAGATCTATACTAGGCTATAGTATAGAGGGGATAGGATAGGATAGAATCTAGTGACTAATGGACTTCACTACTTTCAGTTTTCAGTATTTGTTGTGTTTTTTTTTAGTAGGTCTAGTCTATCTCAAATATCTAGATTTGATGATAAGATGATCTCTAGTGACTCTAGATATTAAGATTATTCAATCATTTTTACAATGTTAGAGATAGAGTCTGTGAGTGTGAATACTAGAATACCAGTCTGAGTCTCGTGACCACATCACCAGTGCCAACACAAGATTTAGAAGAGTCAAGAAAGTTACGAAAACAGCCTTTTAGACTTAGAGTCTATTATTAGTATTAACTATAAAAAAAAAATAATTAACACTCAGTCTCAGAGTCACGAGAGTGTGTTCAAATTCAACAAAGTCTTGACTTGAGATGATATGTCATAATGATCATACTAACTTTTTTCTGGCAGACATCAAAGGTTTTAAATCCAAGTTATATTCGTCGGTTGAACAAGTACATGGTGGTATAAATTTGCATGGCTTAGAATACGCTGAATGAACTACAATCGCAACCAAAATACAACAAAACGAGTACGGTATTTCTAACATTTTATGTTCCTCATAGACCAGTTTGTTTTCATTCCTAAATGTGTCATGCCAGGATTCTGTGCCTGACAACACTAAATGTAAAGCTAAAATAAATAATTTGTTTTTTCTTGGAAATAATTTGTCAACGTATTTAGTTATTATAGAGTCTATATATACTATATAGGATCAACAAATGTTTTTCATAAATTATCTAAGCAACAATTAGATCTAGATCTAGAATCTAATAGTTATGATAATTTTTATTTTCAAGTCAGTTTTTTTTTTGTTTCCAGAAAATATTTTTTTCTAGTATTCTTAATACCAAAAAAATAAAAAAATAAAGAAGCAAAATTAAACGTAAAATACTTTTAAAAAACAAAAGTTTATATTGAGTGAAATTGTATCAATTAGAGCTAGTTTGGATCAGCCGTGTTATTAAATTTGTAATTTACCTAGAGTAACAATAATAAATCAGTGCGATTAGATATTATTTTTACCAATTGTTTTTGTTTAATGAAATTTTATTCTTTTAGCTTTCTTTATGCGCTATAATACTATCATTTGTCTGGTCCTGTTAGGAAAAAAAAAAGGGGGGGGGGGCATGGACGTATCTGGAATCTGGGTGAATGTTACCGTATTAGTTTTTTTTTAAAGCATTAAAAAAAACTAACTTTAATTTGAGCTCGAGGGCTCAAGCTCGTACAGCATGCCAGCGAAGTGCTTATGAAATTATATTGTTCTAAAGCTATCTATTGTTCATTTCAAACTTAGAAAAGATGACCTAGTTCTCTACACCAGTGTTAAAATTTTCCAAAAACTATTTCGCAGAAAATTAGGGTTCCGCAAGGCCTGAATAGATGTTCCATGACTTACACCTGGCCTATATTATTCTTAGGTATACGGAAACGAAAAAAAATGAATTATAAGTTATTAGTTTTTATGTCTTTAATTTGTAACAAAAATACAAACATCAATCATTATATGATTTCTTGCCAATTTTTCATTTCAAAACAAGATAATGTTATTTTACTTCTGTTTCCTAAAATCTATTTGTGATAAGCCGTACTGTATTTATTTACTATTTTGAATTCAAAGTATATTCTTATCTAGAAATAGGCTGCTTGAAGACACCCCCCCCATATTAGAATTTAGCTTATCAATATCATGTCTGATATCAAGTACCTTGAAAGTCATTACTATATATTTCAACTTGATCAAGTTTGGGTGTGTGAGAAATAAAGTGTTCAACCTTTTTTACAAGACAGACAGAGTGAGTTGATAAAAAAAAATCTTTGAGAAAAAAATTAAATATATATATATAGATCTATATCTAAATTATGAAAGGCTCAAATTGAAAAAGCTTGATGAACATATGGCCTCTTAGTATCTGCACATCTTGTGATATTTTGCAAGCAAGATGCTAGTTTACAAAAAAAAAACTTAGTGCTAACAGTATAAATTTACCCAGCACTCGGCCATTAGAGTCACATAATTCTCAGACTAATATACACTAGAATTGCTAAGGACAAAGTTTTACATTTAAGAACAAAAAAAAATAAGGCAATAAACTTTTGAAAACTCGATAAAATGCCAACCAATCAAGGCTGCAAAATGAACATTTAACATTTTCAATGTTTCTCAACCTTTTAATGGTGATGAAAAGTATGTGTTTGCACCCCATTAGCCAACCAGGTGTTTTTGCTCCTTCAGCGAGATCAAGGGTGGATCTTTTTTCATGCTACAAATTCAGATTTCCAAGGGTATAAAAGTAAAAGTCACCTTTACCTAGCTCACAAAATAATTATCTTTCCTCCCAAATGAAATGCACTGACTTTTAAAGTCTGACTTTTCATGTATGGAGCAGAGTTCTGAAGCATAACAAAGAACACTAAATGGAAAGTACAGGTATTTTCTCAAAGATAATTCATTGACCATACCTCATCAACAAGAAAACCTGACTTTATCAGATGACTGTATTTCTCTTTAAAAAAAATTTGAGAATATATTGAGCTAAAAAGGATACACTTTACACAAATTAGTGTGTCACAATTAGGATGTTGGGCCATCTGATAATCACCAGACAATTTCCTAAGACAGGCTAAGACACTGAAAAGATGTTATGTCTTTTACGGGCATGAAAGTATAACATAAGTATAACATAATATGGAGATGTAGACAAGCAGTTGGTAGCCAACCCATTGAGTTTCTCAATGCTTGAAATATTTAGCTAATTAATAAGCATGTTTTTTTGTTAAAACGTAACATAGGTCAAGCTGTTTCAAATATCATTTCAGTCTCAATGTGTATTATGTGGATTATTGTTTAACATTAGAATGCCTGGTGATCAGTTGATGTTATTTTTTGTTTAATTTTATTTAAAATAGTTTAATAATTAGATTATACTTCAAAAATATGATAAATCATTTAAATTGTTCACCAAACAACTCATTCACTGATGAATGGTTCACTGGCAGCTGGTTCATTGACACTTGATTCACATGTGAAAGAGTTCACTGACGATGAAACATGAGTTTAAAAGTGCCCTTTGAAACCACATACTTTTAACCACAGCTATAAAAAGTCCTGCGGTTTGCGCACTGGACTGTTTTTTTGACATATCAATGGTCCTGGGTTCAAACGCTGGCTGCTCCAATCCCCAGTCGTCCTGTGGGACGTTTGGACTAGAAAGTAAATTAACTTCAACTCTGAAGAAACATCAGAAAGAAGTAAAACAAAGAAACAGACAAGCATAAAAAAAACTTTATTAAATTTGTACATTAAGTAGGCCTACACATAAAATTTACACAACTACCATTTACAATTTTTTTTAAAACTTACCACATGGGCAAGATTTTAAAAATACAATGATTGGCCATTTAGCCAACAAAGTTACTTGACTTTAGTGCACTAAATCTGAACTCATGGGCCTAGCTGAATATCAAAATAAATGGAATGAGTTAATATTAACCTTTCTCTATAGAAGGCAATTAAAAATGTATTAAGCATTTTTTTTTTAGTTTCTTTTTTTGATATCCACTTTTCTGTTAAACTATAAATATTAGGCTATGTCCTTTAAGCAAAACTTTAAACTTCAAAATACTGAAAAGACTGGAAAGACAATGGATTATACTTGAAAGTAATTAACTGATTTTTGTTCAGGACTGCTATCAGCATTACAGATGCTGTAAGGTTTTGGCCTTAAAAATGTTATAATTTTATTTGAAGTTTTCAGGTGTTTCGATTGAAACTTCAAATCATTTTATAAATTTACTTAGTTGTTAGAAGTTCATAATGTACCTCAAAAACTACACAAAAAGACCTAGCCGCTCATCTGTCCTACTGCATTCCTGACCTCTTGTTACCCTGCTAGGCTGACCCATTCAACAGCTGGACAGTTACAGAACAGGGGTGTAACTTAAGGATGACACTCATGCTCCACAACATATACACACAAACACAAAAATCCTTTCACAACAATGAGGTAGATTTACAAGCTGTAACAATTCTACATATTGTAACTAGAAAGTTGACAGTTTAGTTTCAATACAAAAATGATTATTTTCAAAAATCCTAAAAATATACTAATAGAGCTATTTTCTAATTTAGTATTAAAAAGAACTAAATTTAATCATCTGTGAACAATTATTTAAAACTTATAATATAGTGTCTGTAAGCATCTGGACTAATATCTGTGCCCTCTGAGCAAGTAACTCACTAATAGGTTTCTGTGTGTCCACTACTGACTGCAAATTTGTTATTTCCCTTTGCATCTAAAAAAAAAGATATTTAAAAAATAGGTATAAAGTTATGATAAATGAACATTACAATACTTTTAACAATAACTTCTTTCAATGACAACTGCATGCTACAGTGGTAAAATCTCACCATATCTAACTCTTTAGAAGCTTCAATGATGTCTTTGTCATCTTGTGTTTCCAACTGTCCTTGATCTTTCAACCAATCAGAAAGATGCTTGTATTGCTTTTGAAGAGAACTGTAGGAATAGTTTTATAGGGTTTTGAATACAATATTTATATGACCTCATCAAATATGTTCTTCTTATACTTGATTGCTTAGATTTCAGTTACAATAACAAAAGAATAGCATTAGTCTAATACAATCAGAAATAAGCTTGTTTGTTTGTTTATAAAATGTTATATGCGATTCAGATATTCCATCAGAGTAATGTACTTCAAAGTCTTATTGACATATTTGAGCTTGAAATTGTTTGCATGACTGGAAAAGGCTTTTATGGTCCAATCATGTTTGTGGGGAGGAATAGGAGAAATAAGGTGTAAAAGAATCCACCCAGACAAATACTTAGAGTGAGTCAATATAAGCTTTGTCAATGATACTATCTCTTACCTAAGTTGTTTCTTCTGGAGTTTAAAGTGTTTAAGCTTATCTCGAATGTGGATGATCTCTATTTCCAGTGAGGACGATTGGCCAGAAGAATCAAGTTTTCTAGCACTATGTTTAGGTGACATATCTTGTGAATAAAAATATTCTGAAATATTATCACTTAGTTCCTGTTCAAAGTTGTGATTCATTCTAGTCTGTTTAGGTTTCTTATTTTCTTCATCACTTTTCAAACTACAAAAACTTTTATAATCTAATGTTTCAGGCAATTGGATTGACTGTTTGTCTTCTGCAAGAGAGAGATTCTGTTTGTCTTCCATAAAAGGTTTCTTCATAAAATCTTCAGGCTTCAAAAGAATAACTTTGTCCTCAATAAAATGTTTGTTTTGCTGTTTTGGAAAGTTTTTCTCATACTGACTGTATGATAATGGTGACTGATCATTAGGATTAGTCAGATAACTACTGTCTTTGTCACATGAGAAAACATTTTGAACACCTTGGCTGGTAGGATATTGCTGAAAGTTTAGGACACTGTTAGCTACGAATTCTGGTTCTGTCTTCACTGTATCATTTCGGAGGTAGTTTAAAATTGGTGTATTTTTGTTAGGCACTTGGGTGTCTTGAGGAAGACATGAAGAAAGTTGATGAGATTCTATTGGTTGAAATGAACAGCCACTGTGAATCTGATTAAATGAAATATTTTAAAATGCATACATCAAACATGAATATATAAAAAGATATCACATAAAAAAACAACCAATTTCCCTTATTAACTAAATAGGCGTTTTGAAATTCTACTTCAGGTAAAAACTATAAACATATTATTCTATGAAGGGAAAAAATGAGACCTACCTTTAAAATGTGTATGTCTGACTGATCCTCAGTTTCTTTTTGCACAGGACTCTGTGTCTCAGTAATTTTGACACCCGATGTTTCCTGACTCTCATCACTATATCAATCAAAAATTAAAAGTTAACTTTTAAAAAATTCTTTATTTAACTAAGTATAGTGTAATTACAAGTATTTTATCAGACAAAAATTAAAATATCTATAATTCTCATTATAAAAAACATTATTTATAAATGTTTTACTATTGACAATAATGGTTGTTGTTTTTTTTTTAATTATTTCTCCATTAAGTCTTTTTAAAACTACAAATCTTTAAGATCCAAAATGAACATCAATAGGAATTAAAGAAGGTAAAACTGCACAATTGTTAATAAATTACCCATTGTAGATAAATTTACTCAATCCTGCTCGTTTAAGAGAGTTTATTAAGAATTCAGGTCTTTTGGGCTGTGGGCGCCTTAAGCCTTGCATTGACGAACTTGGGAAATACAAAAGTAAAATTCACATACAAACTGAGCTTATAAGTAATTTCATTTTTTTTTGCTTTTATTATTTCAACTGTAGACAATGTGATAATAATAAACAAAAATGTAGGGATACTTACTGGTCATATTTCTGGAAAGGTTTTAATGGTGACAATAAAGTGAGTTGAGGCTGTACATGTTTCTTTTCAGTCACACTTGCAGGTAAAGAAAAAGGTGTAACTGTTTCAGGTGGACAGCTTGGATGACCCTCTTCATGACTAGTCAATGTAAAACTAACACACTTCTCTTTTTTACGTCCATGTCTAGAAATTCTTTTCTTTGTCCAAACTTTCCAGTGCAAGGCACACTTGTGTACTACCTGAAAACTGTCAAATATAGTTTTGGCCTGATGCTGGACTGCCATAGTTGATCTCATCTGCATCAAGCTGTCTGCTGTGGCAAGCCACTGAGAACAGGCCTGTTTCAACAGATTTTCTCTCCATGATACTGCAGCCGCTGCTAGTCGACATCTTTTATGCTTTATTTGTTCCACGTACTCCACCCAAGCCAATAAAACCTATAAGAGAATATATGTTTTTGTTAGCATCATAACAAAATAATTATCAAATAATTGAATTAACAATATTAAGGTCTATCTAAATATCATATATTGTCATTTTTTTAATACACTGGTAGCCAAAAGAACAAACAAAATTGACCCCCCCCCCCGCCCAGGCAATTGAAAAATAGGCATTTAATTCAAATTTTGTTCTGTTAAGAAACTTCTTAACCCTTTTCATTTTTTAGTAACCACTAGCACTAGGTTTAAGGATATACACTCAAAAAAAAAAAAAAGACATTTCTTTAATAAATTAAAAAGAATAAAGTAAATTGTTTTAGTAAATTAAAAAGCAAATTTCCTTAACAAATTAATAGAGAACAAAAAAAAACACTTAAAAATTTTGAAAGGGGAACTTTACTTATACTTTTTTACAGGATATATTATTACTATTTCTCCTCAACATTTTTTTTTAATTATATTTATTTAGTTTTAATTACATAGACAAAACAGTCCAACTTTTGTATACAGAACAATTACTTTTCTTTGCAAGACAAGACTCCAGTGCCATAGAGCTACTTGAGATTGTTGCATCTCTTCTTGTTTTTCTGCCAATCTGTGTTTCCACGTCAAAAAATGTTTGGCAGTCAAGCGAACATCATGAAACCAAGCTGACTGTTTCACTAGCAGCTGAAATAATGCCAAGAAAATAGTTAACTAGTAAACTGAAAAAAAATGCTGTATTAAAAAAAAAAAGAATAAGTCTATCTGTCAATAGTACTAAAAAATGATTGTGAAAAAAAAAATAATTTCAGAGTGAAATTAATAATTAGATGCTGATGCTAGACTTCCATTTCTGTGTTCCAAACATTTTTGACAAGAAACTTTTCCTCTGTATTGGAGTAATCATTCATCTTAAAAACATATATACCAAAAGACTCAGTTGACTTTTAAAATATATGGCAATAATAGAAATAAAAAGATGACTTACTTTTTTCCTTAGAAATAATCTACTATATTCTTTCCAGGAGTTCATTGCTTTTCTCAGATTCCCTTTATTGTAATGATCAACAGCAAGTTGGTTTCTATGGTTTATATTTTTAGATAGGTCAGTGACTTGCACCCAATGCTTGAAGTAGAGCTGAAGTTTGGCTAGTTGATAAGAAATGTTTTGTTTTTTTTTTAAATAAAAATAACAAAACCAAAGATAAACTTTTAAAGTGTAAAAATATTTGTAGAGAAAAAAACTTACTTCGTTGTAAAAAAATCTTTGCTTCACTTAACAACATAAAGGTTTGAGATTTCTTATAAGAATGAGTTGAAGTATATTTGTGCCATTCATGAAAAATCTGAGAGATATAACCATTTTTGCATTAACTTTTTACAGATTTTGTTAAAAAAAAATCATTGACAAACATGGTATAAATAAAATATTTTTTCTATTTCTATAATCTACAATTTCTGTATGCAAGACAGTTGTTTTTCACAAGTCTCTTTTCATAGTTATTCTGAAAATTTTCTTTAAACAAATCTCTCATTTATTTAAGCTTAACCATATAACCATAAAACAGACTTTATCCTCAGTGTTTGATTATCTCAGCGATATAATATCAATGTTGCAAATCAAATTCACATTTGCACTAAAATCTGTGATGGTCTTTAATTTATGTATTTTATCTTGGACAGTGAAAATTTCCCATGTATAATACATATCAAATGTAATACCTTGTGCACCAAATTTCTCTTACGAACACTCCATATCAAGTGGACCTTCTTCTTTTGAGCTGATAAATAGACAGTAACACTTCTCCATTCACAAAACATTTTTCTGTCATTTAGAAGTAAACAAATATTGATCATCACTTTCATGTAAATAATACTGTTATTTATGTAAACATTAAAAAGATTCCCTCATACATGTTTGTCATGTGTGCTTTATTTATGAAACAAACTAAAGCACTTTGCTCTTACCTTAATAAGTTCATTCTGTGAACTTGGTATTTATTCTCAGCCAAAGATTTAAAAACTTTTCCCTGCCCTATAAAATCTTTCCAAGCACAGATGCACTTTTTAAAAACCTTCAACTTCCAATATGACTCTGCCTTTTTCATTGTTTGTTTTTTAGATTTTCTTCTCAACAGCCACTGAAAGTATATGCATTAATTAGCATAATATTTTATTCATAGTAATACATGCTATACCGAACAAAAAAAAATAAGTTCATTAAAAAAGTGAAAAATAAAATAAAAGTTCATTAAAAAAGTGTAGGCCTAGTTTTAAACAAAACAAATAAGTAATAATAAGACAAAATTACAATTCTATAAAAAAAAATTGTGTTCTTTGATTTAATAGCCTAAAAGTACTACCTTCTTCCAATGACTGAGTGATTTGCACATAGTCTTTGCTTTATCAAACTTTATGGCTTTTTGAATATTTTCTTTGCTAGAATATTTTTAAAAAAATATATGAAAATGCATGGTAACAAACTTGGTGATGTGGCAAAATGGTATACAAAAGCAACAATAAAAGATTTACATTTTTTTTTAAATAAAATAATATTTCACTTATAAAAGCATTTTACATTTTCATATTTCTAGATCTACAACTAGCAAAGTGAAACAAATAAATTTTTTTCCATTTGTTAAAACAATAACAATAATTTTGAGAGATTTAGACAACTTTAGACAAACAATATATTATACTACTACTTACTATTTCTTTTTTTGATTCACAAGATTGTGCCAACTTGTCAATACTTTATGAACTAAGGATCTCACATAGTAGCTCTTCACTTCAGTTAATTGCTTTTCTTCCAACAAATGTTGTTGAAGTCTTTGTCTCCACAAGGTGAACAAAGATTGTACAATGACATTCTCTCTATGCAATAAAGCCTGATGAGATATTTGTGATAAAATGATCTTTTTCTAACTCCTAAACATATGTTGTAAACCAAAATTTATTTATATACAAATATAATTCCTCCTCTTCTACCAGAGTTTAATATTAAATATATTTCTTTTGTTTTTGTAGATCATTAACCCTAGACACAGAGGAACAGCTCAATCTTAAAATTGATGGTATTGGTTATGATAACTTTCTCAAAGGTGGATTAGATTTAGTAACAAAATAATGCTGAGAATATAAAATTATATTTTTTGAAAACTGCACCATACTATTTAATGAAAGAATTATTGTCATAACCATGTACAGCATAATTTATTTTCATCCCATTAAGACATAGGACATATGGAAAAACAAAGTTCACTGGTCCAACACAGAGCATGTAAGAGAACAGACTTATCAAGATAGCCTACAACTGGAAAATGGAAACAAAAAAAAAGTGAATAGAATGGTTTGTGGCTATGTGCAAAAAGAACGTAGGACATAATCATCTTTTTTTTTTAAAGTAACGTCTGTATATTAAAATAAGATAAGAACATAATGTCAATGGGATGAGACAGAGAACTGTTAAAATTGTTTGCCACAAAAGATTAAAAAATGGACAAACTTATAACTTTTAATTATAAGAATTTGTATTATGCTAAATGGTCAGGCATTTCATATTAAACGTACCATTCTATTCATCATCCGTTCATCTCGACTTAATTTTTCTGCTTGATGCCACTTTTGGAACATTTTTTGTTGCAGAGTATATCTATTAAAAAAAAAAAAAACTATGTTATTTTTAATTAATTCTTAAAATTAAAAGTATTAATTATTGCTGCTTCTTTAAATCTGTTTAAACATTTGCAGTAGACAATTACCTTAGAAATGCTATAGACTTGATAGAATTAGATCTGTTCTTTTTTTCTTGTACAACAAATAAATGCATGTGATATAAGCACTTAGGTACCATAAGGAGATAGTAATGAGCCTCTGCTTTGGCATACTGCTCCTAAATAAAACAAATACATTTAAACCAATGAAAAGAATGGTATTCAAATAAGTAAGGGTGATAATTTGGGTTTTGTTCTACATGGTAAATACATACACTGTAAGCTGTATAAAAGAATGGGAATTATAACCAGTTAATCAACTCTAGCAAAGAACATGTGATTTCTCTTAAGCCTTTACTAAGTTGTTTTTTAATTAAAATTGAATGATTAAAAAAGACTAGTACACTACACTACTACTTCATTAATTGAGAAGAACATTAAGACCTATCTGTTCATAACATTTTTTGAATTAGTTAGTCAGTTTAGCTCTCGTGTTTATGTTTGCAATGTTATCAAAGTGCCTTGAACGTACATTATGTTAGTTAACAGCACTCAACAAATGAAATTATTACTATTATTACTAGTAACAGTTTAACACATGTAGACAATGGACACCAGGCCAGAAAAAAAATTAATTTTGGGATTCTTCACTAAAAGAAGATCTGCATCATGTGCAAATCTTTTGTGCCCTTCTAATGTGTACATTAGGAGGGCACGGTGGCTGAGCGGTAAAGCGCTTGGTGAATCCTGGTGAAGACTGGGATTTTAATTTCGGGATTTTCGGGCGCCCTTGAGTCCACCCAGCTCAAATGGGTACCTGGCATTAGTTGGGGAAAAGTAAAGGCGGTTGGTCGTTGTGCTGGCCGCATAACACTCTAGTTAACTGTGGGCCACAGAATCAGATGACCTTTACATCATCTGCCCTGTAGACCACAAGGTCTGGCAGGGGAACTTTACTTTTAATGTGTACATTACGCTTCAAAAATGATGACTAGATACTGCATTGACTACAAATATATTGTCTTGACTTATTATTATTTTAAAAAATTATGTTTGATTAATAATTTGTAGTAGTCCTATTATAACTCTTACACTGTCATACATAAAATAGAATTTACCTTTCTATATTTCCTCCACTGTGCATATTTAACCAAAGAGAAAAAACAAAAGCTAATGATCTTTGAACTGTAAAAGAAAAATAGTAATTAGTGTTTAATTTTTTGTTGTTGATGTTTTGAGGTTTTCAAAATCTACACATGCTTCTGAATGATAAAGAGCCACAGTATATTCCAAGCCACAGCATGGCACAATGGTGGACATGTCCATGGATAGATAGAATAGCAAGGAAAAACATTTTAATCTCCAGTGGGCTTCCACACCAGGGAGGCACTTCTATGTTTTTGAGACAATAATGTGTAGGAATACAAAGGACTCTCTCATGGGGCTTGGCTTCTGGCTTAGCAGAGCAGATGTGACTAGGTGTGTCTCAGAGAGTTGTGACCCCATAATAAACAGTTGTGATAAATGACCCTACAGTTGAAGGAAGATACCCAGACAGGGTTGGTATCATTTCTAGACTCGGGGAAGAAGTAATATCCTTTGGCAAAAGTCTCAAGTGCCTATGGCATGTCACTCTCAAAGCATGATAAAGAGAGAGATGCAGAGACATAAAAAATATACAGTGTGTAAAACTTGCAACTACTTATACATACTTATAATGTTTCCTGGCCAACTCAGTTTGAGGTGCTGTCATGATCTCTTCTCTAGCCTCCAATGCTGATTTCCAATTATTCCAAGCTTTACGTTGAATCTAAAATGAATTCAAATAAAAAACAAATGTTTTGCGAATATATTGAAAAACTGTTAGAAATCAATATCTAAAACAAAAAAAATGTTAACCCTTTAATCCTTTCCTATTTTTTTAAATAAATTTATTTTTTAAGTTGAAAAAAAAAATCTGATGTCTAGTTTTTATAATTGGCAATATTTCTTTTTTTTTTAAGTTTTTTTTTTTACTTTCATACTGATGTGAATAAAATGAAATATTGAGTAAAACTAGTAAAGTTTCCCCACCCTTTCCTTATAGGGTTAACTTAAATCACTCAAAGCTGAAGACTAAGAACCTCAAAAGATACAGCATATGGAGGATGGAAAAGATGACCCATCTGATATCTATATCAAAGGCATGTCAAACTATTCTTTCCTTTTCAAGGTTTATTTTATTTACTGCTCTATTATTAAAATTAAAATGTATATATATTAAAATTTTATCCTGTTGTTAACCAGCAACATGGATGTTCCATTATCTATTTAAAACATGTAATAATTAATAAAACTCATGGAAGTAATGAGTCAACAATCAAGCATCCCACCTAAGAAACAATTTCAGTCTTAAGTTGGTCAAACATATTTTGATATTAATTTAATAAATTAACTTTTTCTGACTAGCGAGATACAAAGTAGTAGTTGTTCTTGAAGAAAAATCTGAATGAAATAAAAAGGTTAAAAATAAAACATGAAGTAAACCCTTTATTATTTATTAGACTCGTATCTAGAAATCAACTTTCACAGTATAACATTTCTTCGGCCATAATTAGATATACTTATGTAAATAACTAAAACATCATAACCAACAATCAACAATAAATGATATTAGCCCTTGGACCTTCAATAGATTCAAATAAATTGGACTTAAAAATTATAAAATAAGTCTTAGCACAAACACAAAGCAGTTACACATGATATATTGACAGTCTTTAACAATTTTTCATGAAATGTTAAACAACCAACCTGTGTATTTCTAAGATGACTAGCAAGCTGAACTCTCATCATTTTGATGTGGTTGTGAACAACATTGAGGCGAAGGGCATGTAGACAAGTTCTCTTTAAAAAAACATTAATCAAATGGTTTATTTATATTTGGCAAAAATGCTTACTCAATAAATGTTGAAAATTATATAAGAATTGGAAATTAAAATTCTTTTCTTTTAAATTACCTGAAGATAATTATAATAGAAGGTTAGGGCAAGCTTTTCTTGAGATTTCTTTTCTTTTGATAAGACAACATCTTGAGATAATTAAGGACTAACAACAACAACTCCCACATCTCTAACAAGACTATAAGAATCTTTAACTCTAATGTCAAGGCAGTCCTACTGAATAATGGATAAGATGACCCATCAAAAGCTTTATCAAAAGTGTGTAAAACTATTATTTCAGTTTCTAAGTTTATTATATTTACTGCTCTATTATTAAAATTAAAATGTATATATTCTTAAAATTGTATCCTGTTGTTAACCAGCCATATGGAAGTTCCATTGAAGCAATAACAAAACAAAACAACAGATCTTCATCAACAGATGTCTGAGATATATCTTGAAAATACATTGGCATGACAAAATAGAAAACACCAAACTGTGGGAGATGGGTGGAAAGAGAAATATAGAGGTGCAGACCTTAGAGAGAAGGTGAAAATGGATTGGTCACACCCTTAGATAAAATATCAACAACAGAGCTTAGAGTGGAACTTTCCAGGGTACAAGATGCAGAGGAAGACCAAAAAGAATGTGGCAATGCAGTGTACTAGAAGAAGCAAAGAGGACAGGAAAGAGCTGGGAAGCCATTAAAAAACTAGCAAGAGACTGTGGAGAGTGGCATGTTTTTACTGAGGCTCTATGTTCCACGAGGAACCCAAAGGAATGATTATGAAGATGAACAATTAAAAGGGACGTCCCCTCTCATCATTTGATTTCATTACTATGAAATTATTTTGTCTTATTAAAAAAATAATTTTAAAACAAAAATTTTTCCTTCATCTGAAAATTTTGCTATGTGTTTGCAGTAAGCAGTTAAACAGTCAAGTTTTATAAGCCCTTGCAATCCCACAGAAAATTTAAGCTAGAGAAAAAAATTTTTCTTTACATGGAAAGAACAAAAACAACCTTCCAGCCACTTAAGCTTACAAAATAAGTTATGAATGGAATAGCAAAGGATACACTGCCTCCATCTCCAAAGGATCCATTGACGTTTAAATCTTAGAGACAGCATTTCAATCTTTAAGTGGTGTTGCCGCATGGAACGTATTTGAACCCACTGAAGTTGCATAAACTTAAAACTTTTCTTCTTCAAACTATATTGGTACATTTGTCTTGCAAAGTCTGAAATGTAAGACAAGTTCAATTCAACTGCTAAGCTGTATTCATTCTTAAGTTCAATTTAACTGCTAAGCTGTATTCATTCTTAAGTTCAATTTAACTGATGAGCTGTATTCATTCTTAACTAAAGCTAAACAAAAATGTTCCTTTATTACCTGCAGAAGCCTTCTTAGCTCTTCTATTTTTCAGGTAAAGCACCCAGTTTCTGAAGCACTCTGTGACTACTATACTGTTATGATGCTTAGTTGCAAGATCAAATTGCTTTTGAACATTTTTTCTGTCTTCTACAGCAGACTTCCACATAAGCCAATGCTAAAATATTTAAGATAAGATAGATAAAATAATTTTATTGATCCAATCTAATGGAAATTCAGTTTGATTACAATTGACAATCACACATTCAGATAATAGAATTTTTTATTACAAAAATAAAATTCTTAAAGTACACATAAAAGTGTAAAAGATCTTCTTTTTACATTAATGAAATTGTTAAAAAGATTTATTAGGTGAAAAAAAGAAGAGAAAACAAAAGAAAAACTTTACCTGTTTCTGAAGTCTGTTTGACCAGAACTGTATAGCAGATGACATTTTGCCTTGTCTAACATGAACAGCATTTTGTTGGGCTCTCCACACTAACCAAGCAGTTCTGTCAAATTAAATAATTGTAAATGAATTTCATTTAGAGATGAAATGAAAAGGGAAATAGCTCTTATGCAGGCCGATGTCAAGAATTTCATCAGATCTCACTTTCTGTCTGTTTCATCTATTACAGCTACAGTGCACAATACACT
>JADKLZ010000003.1:40583638-40597045 GCA_021533235.1 Biomphalaria straminea | reverse complement strand
TGTTTCATCTATTACAGCTACAGTGCACAATACACTTTCTCTTATTCTCTCTTACTGCCTTTTATTGCTTTAAATGATTTCTTTGGCATGTAAACCAGATCTTAAAAATAAAAAAAAGTAAACAAAAAGCAGATGACTGGGATAAATTTAATTATGAAAATCCTTTTGAAATAATAATGAAGAAAAAAGAATTTTGTCTAAAAATAATTCTAATGGATGTAAAGTTTTTATGAAGAAATAATATATGCTTGATGAAATCCACAATTCACTAAAGTATACTTACAATATCTACATGAAATTTCAATTCTAGTGTCTACACATTTATAATTCTGAGCTGCACATATAAACCCACTAACAATTACAATATATTATTCTTTGAGAATATACTTCTTTTAAACACAAATTTTTAATTACTTATATGTGCAGTGATAAAAGGAGAACTAAATTGCAACACTGATTCATTGATAATTTGGTTCTAGTTCAAAATTGCAATTCAATTTTCTTTCATAATAAGTATTGTATTTATAATAAAATTACCTTGTCAAACAACCATCCCTGTGTTTATCAGCGTCTGCCAACAATTTTCTAAAATTATGCTTGAAGATAATCCAATTCTTCCATTCACTCCATGCAGATAAAAGCAATTTTTCCCTATCTATATATATATATATATATATAAATATATATGTAATCAGATTATTTGAATGGGAAATATAAATGGCTAAATAATTACATTATTTTAAGTTCAAATACTGACACTAACTATACTCACAGAATTGATCTGCTTTCCTTATTTTGGCATGACTTTCTCTTCTTGCTATTACAAATTGTTTCCATCTCATAAATACACAAAGCCACAATTTATATCTATCCCGTAGAAAAAAAAATTTAAGAGGCAAATAAGAATTTATTTTTTTTTAAATACATTTTATTGCATTTTTAATAAATTGATAAAATTAAACAAAACAATATGTGAAATAAAAAAAAAAAATTAAAAAATAAAGTTATTATTAGATCTAGAATTCGATGCCAGACTCAAATATTTTCTGAAGTAAAATTTCTTTCAATGAGTAAGACCATGAAAACTTACACGAGTATAAAAATAAAAGAAACAATGTTACTGATGAAAGTAAAGCAATAATTGTTAGCCTCCTTCAATCCTAGAATGACCAAGGTTTATCTCATAGAGCATTTCTTTTATGTGACTGTACAGGCCTATTCTGGAGAGACATTCCTGTCCACATATAGCACATGTAAATGTGGCATTGGCATTGGTGGTAGAGGTAGCAGCCATTTTACCTTTGGCTCACATTACTTCCAATTTTTCCCAAGTTGCCAATATAGATCTCAACTGCTTTAAAATTGAGTTTGATGACATCTATAACCACAAAATGACCATAGAGAATGACTTTGGAGATCTGTTTGTTCTCCACAGCTGACATGACCTAAGCCAAAGCAGGTTGTGGTGCTTGAGGGTGGTAAATATACAGGGGAGACTTAGCATGTATGAATCTCAACATTGCTTGTATTGTCTTGTGTCTTGCCATGTTATAGATATGCAGAGACAGCACAAGTGAAAATGGTGTAATTCTTTTCATAAGAAGAAAAGTATGTGTGATACCAATCCTGTTCAGTTGATTCACTATTTGAAGTTCAAAACTATTTAAAAAATGACAAAGTACAAGTAAAAATCCTGCTTTTCAAAATCATAAATTCAAATGGAATTGAAGTACCGGTATTATGATGATCTTTCAATTCAAAGAATTATGTGACATCCTTTGAAATTATTAACATAATACTTAATTGACTTTACTTGTTCCAAATAGCTGTAGGCCTAAGTGCTAATAAGCAATGGGCAGACTCAGAAACATCTTTGGGTGAGTCGGAACACCATGTCATGGATTCTAAACATTACTGTTCTTGCTTCTAAACTTTGGTAGTTTCTGATCCCAATTATTCACAGCAACCAGGTAAAGATTCAACAGTTTTGTTAAGCAACAGACAAAACATTATCATCTACAATTATGTTTAAAATACTATTTACTGTTTACATACTTTTAAAGCATTTTATTTTGCAAAAACTGCAACTGCAATGTTGAAACTAACCTGTAATGACAATCAGCTCTGATTCCAAGCCTCCATTCTTTAAAAATAGTCCACCAATGGTTATACCATTCTGTAAAAGCCCTCTGTATAAGTCTCTTCTTGTAATGGTTTCTATGTACAAACAAAAAAAATTGCTGTTTGATTATTACATTATACTGTGACAAACATACTAGTCAAAAAGTATAATAAATATTTTTCCATTAATATAAAAACTAATTTTGTTTTTTTAAATCTAGGCACAATGCTGTGATTTTGGTTTTAAAAGAATTTTTTGCATAAAAAAAACAACAAAAAAACTTTAATAACCTATTCTAAAAACTTTTATTTAACTAATTAATTGCCTTAAAATTTAGTAAATATTACAACATGCCATATTAATAAAATGATGGAACATTGTAATAAATGAATCAATTTTTCTCACCTAGCTACTGACAGTCTAACACGACCAAATACATTATGACACCACAGTAAAAGAAATTTTCTGGCAAGGTATCTAAATATAGAACACAAAGAAATATAAGCAGCTATTACATTAAAGAAAGATACTTACAACAACTGAATTGTTTAAAATTTTGCTCTTCTAAATGAAATTCACTGATACCTTATACGAAGTTCTTTTACTCGACCTCCATTATTCCAGTTATATCCTGGGCGATAATTTTTTATATTTACAGTAGAGCTTTTAGATATGGTAGGAATTATCCCTCCTGTTGTTGTAGTTTTCAATTTGAGTATCTTGGGAAAAAAATGTTTATTATAAATTTCTAAACAGTTAACCTAATTGATCAATGTCAGCAAATCCTAGTTGGCTGTCACTTAAGTTTCTACACAAAAAAGTAAATATAAAGGGGAGTTAATTAGAAATGAAAAAAATAAATCCATTTCTGCTACTAGAAGTTTTGATTTAAAAACTATGAATAGAAAGGAGAATAACATATTTTTAGGGTCAATAAATCATTCTGTTCAGGCTATAAGTTTGAAGTTTCATGTTAATATTACTACTGTGAATTTATAATTGAATTTGGATTATTATGTCTATTATTGCTTGACATATAGTGCATGTTCACTCTTTTCAATATTTCTACTGGAAGAATTAAAATATTTCCTTTATTTTCTCATTTAGACAAATACCTCTGGCTTAAATCTGGATGTTGTGTCAACAGATTTAGCTTTTGAAAATGTGTAGACAGATTCACCACTAAATTCCATTCCATTGTAATACTGTCAAATCAATTTTCATTAGGATTTAAAAATTAACTTACTTTACTTTGTAATAAGTTTTTTCATTTTAATATAGACTTATTATTTAGAGACTGACTTTAGTAGCAATATATATTTATTATACATACATCAGGAATATCCACAGCAACTTCTTTCACCTGGTGTCTCTTCTGTCTAGCTCTAGAAACTGGAATGTGGCTAGTTTTAATGAGTGGGTCAGATCTATTGCTTTCAACAGTAGCAATGTCACTAAAGGGAAGACTAAAAAAAAAACATTTTCATAGTATTTCTCTAAAATTTTATTTAAAAGTGAGATTTTTCTATAAAGAATCTACTAAGTAACAACATTGCCCAATGGAAATCTGCAAGTATTTCTTTTCACATTTTGCAGTAGTTCATTTTTTTTAATTTAATTATGTTTTAAATTAAATAATTAAAAAAAATATATTTTTGTTAATTATGTTAATTGATTATTAATTAGAAAATGCATTTTCAAGAAAGGTTGAAATTTTACAAAAAGAATTTGAAGAATTACATTAATGGCAATCATATTGAAACACGTCTTTCCACCCAGAAGAATGCCAGATATTAAGAGTAAAAAAAAAAATTACTTACTTTACTCATGGTAAACTTAAATTTAAGTTATATTGGTATAATAATAAATGAAAAGTTATCATGGAATCCAGATATTGATGAAATCGTTGAAAAGTCAAACTAAGCATAAGGTTTTATTAAAAGAAATTTGTGCAAATAAAACAGGAAGAAAACTAAAATGCTATTTAACCTTAATTAGGCCAATATTAGAATATGCATCCTCTGTTTGGGACCCCTAAAATAAAAAAAATTATAAAACGCTATGTGACGTTTTGGCACCATGGTAGTTTTAGACACTGGCGCTGAATGTTTAGCACATTATAAATGTTTAGTTTATTTTGCCTTAAAAGAATGATAGAATTCTAATTTTTTTAATGTGTGCATCTTTAAACATTTCTTGGGGAAAAGAACAATACTTTTTTTGTCCATTAGATTTTGGACTTTTTTGGAGTTTGTTGTGTTATCATTGTTATGTCACTTTCCATTATACTATTATCATTTATGCAGGTTTATGTGTGTAAATTTGTTATCATTTTCTTTCATAAATAAAAAATTATGGCCCAAAAAAAAAAAGCACAAAGCACAAAAAGATCTAAATCTATCAACAGCTTGGCTCCCTTTTGCTGCCTTTTTTACCTATTCCCTCCCTTACCCCCAAAATACAAAGGTCTTTATGCTCACTTGCTGTTGTTCTCGTTTACAATGTGTGGCGTTGCATCAGCCATGTCATTACCAAAGTTGGATTCCATGGTGAGTTTTTCATCTTGAAGACGCAGTCTTATTTTTTCAGCTCGTACAGACAAGACTGAGTTGAGTTCAGTTAATAAATCCTGTTTTGCTTTCTTGGGCTGGGGCAATGGTCTACCCTCTGACTTACTCATTCTTTACTGAAATATTGAAACACAAAAACTTAAACAATTGTGGCACAATATTCAACCACTTTAACATTTAGCTGAAGAAATGCATCTAAATCATATTAATTTAATAAGGTTACAAAGACAGTTTGTGTGGAAATTCAAACTCAAAATTGGCCCCCAAAGTGGTCCACCCTGGCAGATTTGACAGTCCGACATGTACTGCATGACCAATCTGCAATCATACCCAGTTCTTATGGGTATCTGATCTTAGTTTCGGGACATTAAAGGTGGTTGGTCATTATTCTGCCAACATGACACCCTCAATGGCCATCAATCATAAAAACCAATGACCTTTACATCATTTACTCTAAAGATCATAAGGTCTGAAATCGGGTTTTTTACTGCAGTCAGTGTACACTGCAACACAGTTTTTAGTGTACTAGTAGCCTAGTACACTACTCATGAAGCTAATGTATCATTATAAATAGTCAATGTCTTTTTACTGTTATAGTATTCTCTCTCTCTCTCTCTCTCCTACCGTCACAGACCAGGGCGGAGGTGAGAAGTGTACTACTGGTCCACACAAAAACAAAATAAACACCAGAAATAAAATCACGATAGGAACATGGAATGTGAAATCACTAAGAGACGATGGAAAAGTTGAAGAGCTCACACACAAACTTAATCGACTCCATTTCAACATCATAGGACTCGCGCTGGAAAAACATAGGTGAAACAACAACAGAAGAGGGCCACAAATTGTACTACAGTGGACTACAAGATGTTCATGAACAAGGAGTAGGATTTCTTGTACACAGGAACTACAGCAACTGCGTTGTGAGCTGTTACCCTATTTCCAGTCGACTTATTTCCATATGCTTAAAGGCATCACCCTTTAATATCACCATCATTCAAGTATACACTCCTACATCAACATACGACGATGAGGCAGTACAAGAGTTTCATGAGCAATTACAGGAAATGGTCAATAAGGTCCCGAAAAAGGACATCCTTGTGGTACAAGGAGACTGGAATGCCAAAATAGGAAGCGACTCCTACCAAACATGGAAAGGCACATGTGGAAGATACAGTAACCAAACAACTAACAAACAAGGTCAGTGCTTACTAGAATTTGCGAAATACAACAATCTCGTACTGTCTAACATACTAGGATGCCACAAAAAAACGCGTATATCCACATGGCACAGTCCTAATGGAGAATACCACAACCAGATCGACTATATCATGGTGCAACAGCGTTTTAAGACAAGCATCCATACAGCCAAAACAAGAAGTTTTCCTGGAGCTGACATTGGAAGCGACTATGACCTTGTTATGATGACCTTCAAACTACACCTAAAAAAGGTAATAAAACAAGGACCTACCAGGATAAAATTTGACCGGGACAAGCTGAAAGACCCCAAAGTAGCCGCCATATTCGAGGCACAAATAGGAGGACGCTTTGTAGCCCTCAATATCTTGGACCCCAATGACCAGGATATCAACACACAAGTTAATATGCTAAACACAGCAGTCACAGAAACAGCCTGGGAAATACTACGGAAGCTCCGCCCGCCCAAAAAAACCTAGGTAACAGAGGATATACTCCAACTCTGTGACAAGAGACGGGAGCTTAAAGGGAAAAAGTTAGCGTTAGAAGATTTAAATACCTCGGAGCTATATATATATATATATATATATATATATATATATATATATATATATATATAGAGAGAGAGAGAGAGAGAGAGAGAGAGAGAGAGTAGATATAATGATTTATAAAAAGAATATTAAAAGTGTAATTTGATAAAGTGTAGAGTACAAATGTATAAATATAAACTCTGGGTCCAGATGTAGATCTAGATGTAGAATGCCTATTCTGGCTACTTAACTAGATGATTTAGAGTCTAAATATAAGTTCTATTAGACATTTAGATTCTAAATCTAGATCAGTGGTTCCCAAACTTTTTTGTCTCGTGGACCCCTTGACATGTTTTTTGGTTTTCCGTGGACCCCCTGTTTAAGTTATATTGAATTTTTGAAAATTCATCAATTTCAAATTACACATTTTGTTTAAATATTTTCCAACCAGTGACATGAGGAGTTAAAAAATAATTTAAAACTACATTTTAAGTTAAATTGTTTGTAAAATGTTTTACATGTTTCGGAAATTCCTTCAGAGTTGAAGATAGTTATTTCCTAGTCAAAACCTCCCACAGGACGACGGGGGATGGGCAGGGTTTGAACCCGGGACCATCGGTAAATCGATACGACAGTCCAGCGTGCAAACCGCTCGACCAGGCAGCCATCCTGGAATTCACTTTTTACAATAAATTTATTAACAAAATTGAAATTTAAACCCATTATGTAATTGTTAATATGTATCGTTTACTATCACTAAACACATTGGAAACTTTTTGTTTTTAAAGGTTTGCAATCTCGACTTCCATTGCTACGGAGATTATTTTTCATATTGAGATTTGTTGTTTCAGTAAAAAAATTTCACAAAGAGCTGTTTTTCGTGGATTTCTTGAGCAATAATAATTTGAATAAAAAAAATACAACATTACCAGACAAGGTTGACTCGGCCAGCTATATAGAGAAATATATTGTTTGCAGAAATATGTTGTTTGCAAAGACTTACATTAGAAGAAAGAAATATTTAGCTATATTCCAACAGAGCTCAAGGATTTAGTGAACTGTTCTACAAAACCATTGCCCTAATAGAGCTTTCATGGATTGTTCTCAGAAAACCACCACAAACCAAGGAGCTGGAATATTTATTGAATAGCCCAATGGAGAAAAAATAATTTAAAAATCAAGATCATAATAACTGACGAGCTCTATGACAACCACAGAGAAGAAATAGGAGCACTGCATCAAAAAAATGGCACATTAACACTCACTTGTTTGACAAGGAAGTAATGAAGTTCAATTTCAAATACTTAACGCTGCACAGTCTACATTTCTTTTTGTTAAAGTTATAACTAGACAAAACTACACTATGCAAATATAGTTATTAAATTAAATAAAACAATTGTTCACACATAAATCATGCACTCCTTTGTGCTGAGAATTAGTTCTGCTGTAATTTGGTTCTCTCCTGGTGCTTTGTGATTCAACTGATCAATGTTCTTGTCATTTTCTCTTCACATTTGAGCAAGTAATTGCGTATTTAGTTTCTCATAACTGCGTTGATAACAAATTGAAGATATTCCTGCAATCAAGATCTACTACTGCTCCATTTGCTGCTACTGATATAATAGTTACAGGGTTTGCTTTTTCTTCGAACGATTCCTTCAAAACATCAAATGTGTATTCGACTTTATTTTCAATTATCAGTTTTCACAAAACCAAATTTTGTCGTGAATTTCTTTATCCATAAATAAACGAACATGTGCCCAAAAAATGCTTCAAGATAGGCACAACTCGGTTCACATATAGACCTTTGAACTATTTGTTGCTTAGAAGAATTCTTAGCAAATATCAGATGCAGGTTAGTGTACAAAATAGTTTTAAAAACTTCAGCGGGTTGTTAAATCATTCATTTTTTTTTCGCCAATTGTATGTAATTTTCATAATTTTGCAAGATATTTTAAGACACAGCAAACCATTATATTTTCCTTAAAATTTGAAAACAAATATTTTGTCAATTGTAGATCTTTTGTCAACTTTATCATTGAGTGTTCAATAGTTTTTTAAATCTTATCAGGGTGGCTTAAGCAAATTTGTCTCCAACGATGCTCCAGTTAGATGGTTTCATGGTGTCATTACATAAAATGTTGTTAAACATAAGACACATAGGCAATATAAGTTCAACGAGAAAAGAAGAAAATGTTTTTGAAAATTAACACAACCGTCTATTTTACATTTAGATTCAGCCATGTTAAATATTAGTTATCTCTAGACCAAATTTAACTATTTGAATGAGGTATTAAAATTTAAAATATGTATTTCATTCCAATAATGTATACATTATTTTATGGCCTAGCTATAGTAAAGTATAAATAATGTATATTTGTATAATATAATAGGTGATTTCATTAATGTGAGATTAATATTAAACTCAATTCCTTCTTAAATGAGATCCACTCTCGTGGACCCCCATTTGGATGTCATGGACCCCCAATTCTTTTTTTCACTTTCGTGGACCCCCTGGAAGTCCTCGTGGACCCCTGGGGGTCCATATGGACCACTTTGGGAATCACTGATCTAGATCTATGTATCATTTCAACATTTGTATGGGTAATATATAATATATAGAGTGACTAGACTAAAAATCTGCATTATAACTTTTATAATACACTACTAGTTCTATATTAACAATTGACAATTATTGACAATAATGACAATTGAGTAATCATAATTTTATCATATCATCTTTTTTGAACTAACATCTGTATTATTTTTATACAAGATAATAAGATACTAATAACTCATACTAAATAACTTAAACAAAAATTTAAAAAAAGGTTACAAAGTACTTTAATTAGTCATAGTCATTTTAGTTTATAAAAATTTTAGTAGATCTAAATACAAAACGTTTTTTTCTTTTTTTTTAAAGTCAAATTAAAAGGAAGACGTAAGACTTCTAGTTCTATAAATCATCTATAGAGATCTAACTTAATAGTAAGTACCAGATCTAATAAGTATAACTTAATTAAACTAGATTAACTAGAATTAACTAGATCTAGAATCTATAATCATAATAAAATAAGTAAAAGTTAAACAGTTAAACTAAACTTTAGACTTGACTAACTCAAAAACTGACGAAAAGCCTTGAAAAGGTGACGAAAAAAAGTCATTTCGAAAGTTTTTAATAGGCTATGTAAGCTGTAAATCTAGATTTAGATATCTAGTTTGGGTAATTTACGGTACTTGCTTGTAATTTTAAATATATCTAGTTTAAATCTATATATTTGGTATAATTTAATCTATCTATACTGTACCGTTTCTTGTAAATCAAACTCAAGAATAGACATGTAAATTTATGCCGCCATATTTCAACAAAACCATATCTTTAAAGACTTTACTTTTAAAGAGCTAGATACGTATCACAAGCCTATAAATTTCCAAATATAATACATTTCTGAGATTTTTAGTAATTTTATTCAAGGATTTTTTAATTTATTTTTTTTAAATAGATTACTCTATAATATCAGGTGGCCGAGCCTTGCTCGGTTAAATAATTTCTTAAGGAAGGTTTCATACCCGAAGTAATTTTGGGAATATTTTTTGTAATTACGAAAATTAACGATCGGATAAAGACCACTAATCTGAAGAGTTGCTTTAGTGTTATTTAGTTCTAAATGTAATTGTACATGGCGATTAAATATGAAATCTCTTACGTGTAGACAAATCACAGCTTACGTCCGTTTTAAAGTTTTACAATCCATTTTTTTTGCGTAAAACTATTGTAAGCCTACTATTATTGGCTTGGAAGAAAGACTTTGCTCTGCAACTTCTCAGATAGTTACTTTCAGACATTTAATTATGAAATTAGTGTATTCATTCTGGCTTTAGTACGAAAATCAAGTGACTCAAATCTGTACGTTATAGGGTAAAACAGGCACTTTTAAAAATAGACAAAATTGTAATGCAAAGACGAATTTATTTTCTAACACCTTTTACTTATTATCCGTATCCCTACCCTGACTGGACCGCGTGCAATCCACTTCACATAGGGCCCCGCCAATGTTAGGGTCGACCCTATGTTCAGTGTGTGCAAATAAGGCGTAGAGTATAACAAAGTAAAAGTTACTCACGGGTTTATAAAATTTAAGTGTAAACAATGGACCTCATTCATGAATCGCCACTTAATAATATTTATAAAACAATGAAAAAAAAAGTATTGTATGATAGCCTTTATGGTTTACATAATTTGTATATAGAGAATCACATGGCTAAATGTTGTTGGTTAACGATTTGTGAATGTGGGAAGCGTGGTCGAGAGGCCAAGTGCGGCTTGAGCTTGGCTTGCTTGGCTACCTAGAAGGGGGCTCGAGGTTCGACACCCGACTCGGGCAGAGTTGTGTTTACTGAGCGCCCAAAGGCAGCACGGGAAACCAACTCCTAGATACCCCCTCCCCCCCCACTTGTCCACAAATGAGATTGGACCAAAGCGCTCTGAGCATGCTATAAGCATGAAAGTAGCGCTATATAAAAGCTATAATAATAATAATAATGAGGCCCATTTATGAAACCTTTACAACACAATAACTGATCATACATCAAATTTAATTTAATTATTTTTCTTCCATAGTTTCATAATAGATCGATCCACAATAAGATTGTGCGCAAATGTTTAATTAGGTCGATTGATTAGTTCTTGTTGCGAAGTGTAGTGCTGTGAGCCTAGTGTCAAGTTTTTTTTCCCTTTGACGTCATGGGAAAAAAATTTCATTCATATCTCTAAACGCGTTATTGTTCTATGGTAAGCCTAGTGACGTAAGCAGCGTTTTTCCCGTTTACGTCATGAAGAACTTTCATTCATAAATTTTACAACATTGAGACATTTTCATATCGAAATAACGGTCGAACTCGAGTTTTCCCGATGTGGCAAATGAGTTGATAATTTGTTTCTCACTAACATTTAGATACGTTGAAATTTTAAAGAAAATCGTTAGAGCCGTTTTCGAAATAGAAGAAATATATATACAAGAATTGCTCGCTTAAGAGTATAGGATATAGATTGATCAATTGATTCTTAAAAGTGAACATAATTTTTATAATTCTTTCTCACATTTCAAGCAGATTTTGATTTTTAAAAAAAGCATTAAAAAGTTTTTACTTTACTATTTTTCATGTATTAAATATTATAAACTTTAGTAAATTTGTGCTAATTTTCCAAAAATAAAGTATGAGTGCAGTGTTTCAAATGACTATGCAACCCAGTTGCAACCTGCATATTTTTGTGCATCTCAAGCAGACAAAGCCTTGGTAGCCTCTGATTTATTTAAGTTTTTTTTTTTGTCTTCTGCGCCTGTCTTCAATAAAAGCTTTTCTTTTGGTCTTTGTGAGAGCTCTCCTACTTTCTCTTTAAGTGGCCTATGCTCCAAGCTACTTTCATCTATGCCAGTTAAGGGCCAAATAGTGCCTAGTTGATTTTTATAGCGCTTCAACGATCAACATTGGTACGCTGTCATCTCCCACGTGGGATACCTGTCTGACTCAATGCAGCTGTTGTATGGTAAAACATTTGTTTCTTAACTGTCCAAATAGGCCTCCAACAGAACTAAGTTATTTGTAATATAGTCTTGCCAGCATATGCCCATAATAAGATAAGATAAGATAAGATAATTTTATTGATCCAATCTAATGTAAATTCAGTTTGATTACAATTGACAACCTCAGCGTAACTACTATACAAAAACAATGTTAATGAAAAATTCGAACAACATTCACATACAAACACTCAACCAGCGCTTTATGAATTTGACTTCTATGTACTTCTCGATGACAGCTGATCTCGTAACACTCTGATAGAAAGTGGGTAATGGAGTAAAGGCACCTTAGGTGGAAGCAGCCGAGGAGCCTTAAATGTCTTCGGTAGAGCACACAGGTCTCAGAGCCATACAGATGTGGTGAGAGCCACTGCTTTATAAACAATTGATTTTTTGTATTGCTTGGTGAAGAGACGTATTTTGCCATAATCTCAGTTTGAGGCAACAAAGACATTGACTGGTTCTTTACTTTTATAAATATTATTTTGTTTTTTTTAGTTTAAACCTTTTTAATTAGTGGAGGTGGCCTAACCATATCTATCCAAAGCCTCCATTTGGTAAAGACCTCATTACTTCAGATTAGTTACCTATATATAATATTGACTTGCCCCATACACCATCAGGTTTATACCACTCAGAGACTTACAAAAATACACAAGGGATTCAACCTTTTTCTTTTAATGATTATTACATTTGTAAAAATCAATTCCATTTTATGTTTATGCCAGGAATAGGATTTGTTTATTCGCTCACATTAAAGATGTAAATGTGATTCTTTTTATTCTCGATACTGCAAACAACCAATTACATGTCCACATGAACTTTTGGAAATAAGTATCAGTAAAAAGTTTTTATAAGATATGGAATAAGAAAGTTACAACAGTTAGAGATGTAATTTATATTATTAGATTTCAAAGTGCGAAGGATGTTGCACTTGTTAACTGCTCATTGTGATATAGCTTTATATCTTTTTTTAATGTCACTTTATTTTTTTTATGGTTATGGTTAGGAAATGGTTATTTTATTTGTATAATGTTAAAAATGAATTTTGTTTAATAGTGTTCTTAATATTGTAAAGAAAAAATTTTGTCTTAAAAATTCATCAGAGAAAATATAGTTAGATTACAAAGGTGACCCACTCAGCTCTTAACACTTTAATACAGATAACATTTGGAGTGCTAATTTGAAAAACTATTATATCACCACTGGAGTGAATTAAAAAATTATCATTACAACATGTCTTTTTGGGGGTCTCATTTTCACAATTACATTTTTTCAATTATGTAACTCTTGTTAAGCTTTTCAATTTAATTTTAATTTTAATACATTAATATATAATAATACTTATAATTTATATAATAATAATTATAATATATATTAATAATTATAATATATAATAATTATTA
>JADKLZ010000003.1:40569884-40583538 GCA_021533235.1 Biomphalaria straminea | reverse complement strand
TAATAATTATAATATATATTAATAATTATAATATATAATAATTATTATAATATATAATAATTACTATAATATATAATAATATTAATTATAATATATAATGATAATTATAATATATAATGATAATTATAATATATAATAATTATAATATATAACAATTATAATATATAATAATTATAATATATAATAATTATAATATATAATAATTATAATATATAATAATTAATATATATTATAATATATAATAATTATAATATATAATAATTATAATATATAATAATTAATATTTATTATAATTATAATATATAATAATTATAATATATAATAATTATAATATATAATAATAATTATAATATATGATAATAGTTATATTTAATAATAATAATAAAATATATAATTTTTAATGTTCTTAATATAATACTCTCATGTGTTGTTTTTTTTTTACTGAACATGAGGTGTGAACAGATGTGAATTAAATAAATTAAAAAGTTAGCCAAAATAAATTAAAAAAAAAATAGCCAAAATAAATATATTTTTTTTTATTTCCATGAATTTTATGAATAATTTACAATAACAGTTATATTCTGTTTAATTATACATTAAGTTGCATTTTGTTAAACATTCTGTTGCATTTGTTGACAGTTATTAATAAGCATTGATAGTGTCATTAATCCATGGTAAATAGTCTTGAACCTTTACAAAAACTGCTGGAGAACTCTCTGGACTAAATCTACTGGTGAATGATGCTATCCCTGCCAGAATATACTGGTCATTCTTCTGACATACCAATGGACTGCCACTGTCACCCTATGTAAAAGAAAAATTATTAACACAATTGAGATGTCACTAATAAAATCTAACATTACATCACATTTAAAAGATATGGCAGCCTCCAGTAAGTAATTTTTACATATCTACAGCTAACTAGACATTCAAAGTAAAATACCTCTTTCAGACCTTGCAATCAATGGGGCAGATGATGTAAAGGTCATCTGTTTCAATGTCTCATGGTTAAGAAGGGTGTCATGTGGCCAGCCCTATGATCAAATGCTTTTACTTTCCCAAACTAATGTCATTTACATATTAGAGTTGGGTGGACTCATGGGCATCCTAAAAATCCCAAAATTCAAAATCCAGGTCTCAACAAGATCTGAACATGAGATTCTTGGTTTGAAAGCCTTGCACCTTGCCACACCCCAATTTTTTGTTATGAAATTGAAGCCCAATTGAGTCAATTTATTACCTTACAGATTCCAACACCCTTTTGGTGATATCCAGCACAGATTCTAGACTTCATTTGTTTACTATAGAGCCTTTCACACAGTACATTGGGTAATACAGGAATTAAAATTTGTCGAGCTTGGCTTGAGAGACCAGAATCTGTAATAAAAAACATTGAAGACATGTAAATGGCATCTATTAATTATCATTATAAATATGTTGTTTTTTTTTTTGTTTTTTTTTTACATTTTCAAAAGATTCTGTTAAATTCTATCAGCATAAAGACCATAGGGACCAGCCTAGTGAACCAAATGGAAAGAGAGAACTTTCTTAAAAAAGATCATAGTAACCTTTGAATTTCACATTTCTGCTCAGCAGAATTACACAAACTTTAACAGAGAGGCAAAGTTATTTTTTTTTATTATTTTGGATTTAAGGATGGTATATTGTCAAAGAAGGGGAGCTTGGCGACCAAGAAGTTATTTGACATCTGAACCAGAGTATCACAAAACTTATTTCAGGACATCCCTGAGTTCACCATATTCTAAATAACACCAACATTAGGTTGAGAAAGCAAAGATGGCCACAATTTACCTTCATTAACAGTTGATCATACAAAAATATGAGCCCCATTTGTTCCATGGACTGCAAAGTCCTAAAGGGGAACTTTATTAGTATGTTTAAAATATCTCTGTTGGGAACATAAAATAATAAATTCATTGTCATATCTGCTGGCTCCATGAATATCCTACATCTCTGATGACATACATAAATATATAGTATTGCTAGTTAGAATTAACATGTCTATTGTGCATAAAGCCATAAGACCATAATAGTGTGCTGTAAAAAGGGAAACATGTTATTGAATTTATATGATTACGAGGGCCAACCAAAATTTAGATGTATAGATGTAGAAACAGATCTGCAGCAAGCATGAAGATAAAAATTGTTGGATATATCAGAATAACAAAATTCATGTAAGCCGTACTTCTCCATGGTCTTTAGAATCACTAGGCTGGATGAATGGAGTGTTATGAAGGTTTACATGGCTATTCTCATCATTCTCAAAAAACATTAAGTAACAACTGCACACCTCCTTAAACTAAAGTATGTCAACGAGTTCAAGAGAGGAGGGCATCCCAGCAGACATGATCAAGAAACCATTGGTAACAATTAAAAAGTAGGTCCTATGTTTAAAAAAAATCTAAAAAAAAAGTTTTAATAAAAAAAAATGTGTGAGGTGTGAGAAAATTAAAAAATAAACTAAAGATTAGTGAACAGTCAAATATTGCTTACTTAAAGATGTGCACCCCCAACCTTTTGTTACACACTGTAATCCAGGTTCTGGGAAGTCAACATCTTTCTCACTTGGAAGTGGGACACTTTTGATGTTAGGAAAATGACCTCCACCAGGCATTGAACGTGACAACTTGACCATTGCAATATCATCCCCATAGAGGTCTAGAAAGCATAATAGAGTGAACATTATAACTTCTATGTAAGATAATCATGGAATAAAATAGTTAAGATGTTGATAAGAATTTTAAAATGGGTTGAGAAAATGTGATATGTTGTGACATGGGGGGGGGTAGCGATTTTGTGACATCACAAATTTAAAATTCAGAAAAAAAAACACAAATAAATTTTTTAATCTTCTAAAATTGAAAAATAATAACATTTTATAGGTACTCATTTCAACATGAACATCTCAGGTAGTTTTATTCTCAAATCAAGAGCATTGAAAATATAGAGATATTTCAGTCTTGTTTGAGGAGTTCAACTGAAAACATCATGTTGGTACTGCCGACTGAGAATTTCATGTTGTTCTTCTCAAAAATATGAATCTTAAATTTTGGAAAAATAGCGTCAACATGTTTTTTGAAAATACAAATCTCTAACCTGAAAACAAAATTTTTGAGTGTGGACTTTACTTTGCATTGTTAACTCTTTTGATAAATCACAAAAAAGTTCATTCAAAATCCCCAAAACACGAGCACAGAAAGCCAAAAGAATTATTAAAAAAAAAAGACAACGAAGTCCTTGTAGTTTTGGGAAACGCAGGTGAGGAGAGTGTGGAATGGATAGATGAAGATCTCATTGAAGACAATTTAATTTTTTAGTAAGCTCCTCAAGCAGAAGAAGAAAATCTTCCTGTGTAACCTATCATTGAGCACATGAAACCTCTTTGTTAAAACATTGATGAGAAATAAATAATTTTTTTTTATTTTGTGACGTGACGCAGAGGGGGGAGGGGGGTCTGAGAATTTGTGACAAAGGAGGGGGGGAATCATTTTTTGTGTGAGGTCATTTACGAATGACCCCTTTCATGCTAAATGTCCCTTACTCTTGACAAACTAACCATTTTTGTTGTAACCAGGATGAATGATGATCTTTTCTATTTTTAACAGCCACTGTTTGAGTTCATCTTTATCCATGATATGCCCCACAAGATGCCAAATTTTATCACTAACAGAGGGCTGGTTAAAAAAATAGAATAGAAAAAGTTTGAACAAAATGGTTTTAAACAATAATAAATATTGAGTTTTCTTGAGTTTAAAAAAAGAAAAAGTAAATGTTTTTTAACCATTGTAAAGAAGAAAATACTAAATTACATTATAAGCATATAAAGTAGGTTAAATTTAGACCAATGCCTAATTTTGGAATTGTTTGTGTAATGTTACCAATGGTACACTTCTTTGTCTAATCCAGCTTATCAATATTTTTTTATGAGCTATCTATACCAGTCTTAATGGGTGTAGATTCTACATTGCAGATTTACATTTACATTTTGTAAGAAAGGTATTTTTCATTAAAAGAAAGTTTTGCAATTAATATAAAGGACTTCAAGTTTAAAAAAATAAATGTCATTATATAAAATAAGTTACTTTAATATTCTTATGATACTGATGTAAAAATGAAAAAGACAATTACTCACTCTTAATCTTACAGACCCTAGTCTGGCCCTCCAGCTCCTTGTAGCAACTGTGCTGCCACTATAAGAAAAAAACACATTTTTAAAAAGCATTTCTGAAACCATTAATTATTAATAGTTTGTCTTTCAAGTAAAGGTAAAGTTCCCCTTTCAGACCTTGTGGTCTATAGGGCAGATGATGTAAAGGTCATCTGATTCTGTTGCCCACGGTTAACGAGGGTGTCATGTGGCCAGCACAACGACCAACCGCCTTTACTTTTCCCCAACTAATGTCAGGTACCCATCAGAGCTTGGTGGACTCAAGAGTGCCCAAAAATCCCGAAATTAAAAATCCCAGTCTTCACCAGGATTCAAACCCGGGACCTCTGGTACAGAAGCCAAGCGCTTTACCGCTCAGCCACCATGCCCTCATAGTTTGTCATTTTAATTGGAAAAAAAAAACAATAGAAAAATATGTTTTGTCTGCTTATTCAACATTTAATATACAATGAAATCTTATTGAATTATTACAATCACACTTACACATCTTTGAAGCAATGTGCTGCTGTTAGTATCCACTGCTTGGAGATCAGGACTCCTCCACAAGTAATTGTGTTATATCTTATGGGAAAAACTCCAAACAATCTTTCTGTGACAATTTTTGCTTCCAAGAGAACCAGCCATGGCCAACGACCTTTAGAAAAAGTTTCACCTCCTATAGCTCGCACATGACGTGCTGGTAACAAAAACATAAATAAAAGTATTAAAAGCTGAGTGATACATAACCAGTAGGTTAATAGTTATAAATATTAATTTTGTATTGCATACTAGAATTAATGAGATTTTATACATCAGCAGTATATGAGTTTGTCCATCTGTCAAAGAGATGATAACAGTTGGACAACTTACTCCATCAATGTTGTGAACACATTCTCATGACATTACACAAACCAATTGCGTAGCTAGGAAGGGGGGTATGGAGGGGTCCAAATTCGGAAGTCCCCACAGGGCTTCAATGATTTTCTTTTACATTAAATATTATTCTACCGCCATGTAATTTTGCTATTCACAAATTAGACTTATTGATGATGCACTACTTGAGGCAATATGAATTAATATTTGTCATTTGTACATTATCTTGCCAGTATTATTCATTAAAAGAGTCTGCATGATTTTTTTTTTACTTATAATACTGTACCTATTGGAATTTAGACATATACCGGTATTTATTAATTACATTATCTCATGTCAAAATGCAAGAGCCCCTAAAATGGTAAAGCCCCCCAAATCTCTAGCTGATACAAACATAGAAAAGTAATAACAATTACTTTACCACACAGGTGAAATTTAAATGGTGCATTCATCCCTAATCTTTGAAGATAATATTACATTATTGATATCCCAGTTTCAACCACCTGTACCAATATTGAAGATCTTAAATTCTTTATTTTATAGACAGTGACAAGATAATTTAATTTTTTGTAAGTGGCATTCAACTCAACTAATAGATATAGTGGTTAATCTGTCCTTTTGTAATTTCTTTTGGTTTTCAAGAATAAATGATTATTTAGCACACACTGCATAGTCCATTATGTTAAAAAGAAAGGTAGCCACATTAAGCCTAAGTACAAATTATCATTACATTATTATGCAATACAATTGTATCTTAAAAGAACATTTCCTTTTTATTCTGGGGTGTTAATGCAAGCTAACTAGGTTATATTCCATTTTTTGTTTAACATGTCAGTCAATTCCCAAAAAATTGTTTTATAAAAGCCTGAAATGGTGTTAACTTGTAGTCTATTAATCTCTTCTGAAATCATATATACAATTGTCAAATCTTTTCATTAACTGCAACTTAACCATCAAAATGTAATGTATTCTCACCCTTGGGTTGATCAAACTGCAATGTTAGAGTGATCAGACATAAAAAGACCAACAATGTAAATGTAGAGGAATTCTTCTGCAAGTGTAATGAAAAAAATAAATAATTAAACAATAAAAAATTAAAAGGAAGTGGAAGGGAGAAGGAGGAATAAGCCCTTACATGGTGGACCATGCTCATTCTAACTCCAAAAGAAGAACTATTATTTATTATATGTATGTATGTTTCTATTGTTTATTCAACACTAGCAAACAGGTAACCTGGTCAAGGTTAGAAAGATTCATAAATAAGCATCTACAAATAATACTTGAAAAAAACAACAACTGAGTGCACCTAAAGACTAGCATTGTCATGTAGTGTCTTTATAATTTCAAAAAGATAAGATTGTTAATTATAAAGATAAAGCCACTTTTACCTTGTCAAACATTAAATAGCATAAATGTGCTGTACTAACGCTTCAAATCAAGAAACACTTGCAGACACACTAAATTTTTCACATCAAGAAACACTTGCAGACACACTAAATTTGTCACATCAAGAAACACTTGCAGACTCACTAAATTTGTCACATCAAGAAACACTTGCAGACACAATAAGTTTGTTTCTCAAACTTTCATGAGAATCAAAGAGTTCCTTATTGATGGCTCTACAAAATTGAAGGAATTTTTGTTTGTATGTTCTTTGTAGCTTAAGTGTTTAAAATCCCTGGTTTCAACCAGAACTTGAACTATGGATCATCATGTCAGTGGCCAAACGATATGCCATTTAAGCTTTTGGGTGCTCTTGATTAAATAAAAGTATTTAAAGCAGACATTGTATGTAGTAACTTATAGATAGTTATATGATTTACCAAACCTCTTTAGAACTAAAAATAACAATATTGTAAATTAAATATTATTTTCTTAACTAAATTTCTTTTAAAACCAATTACAAAACATATAGATTCATAAGCATCCACTTTAAAAATTCATAATTACTTACCATTTTAAAATAGGATTGATACTGCCTTTGAATGTTTAGTTTATATTTAATTCAAGAAATAAACCAAAAAAAATGGTTACAAAATCATTCAAGAAAAAAAAAATATTGTTCAAAAGCTCTTTTAATAGACCTGCTATGATGTCCACTCTAGCTACTTAAACAGGGTGTCATCTGGCTGAACCCACTTGACCCTACACTATATTAATTGCACACACTTTAACTTTAATATTATATTCTTTTTAAAGTGCAGTTTTAAGAGGTCATCATCCCATAAGTTTGTTCAAAAATGCTTTACATAAATCAAGAGTTACAAGAGGGGAATTTTTCTTTTAAAGACACAATTGCTTTTTTTTTTTCATTAATAAGACATGTTTCTTAATAGACTTTGGTTGCTTACTTTTTATAAATCCTAACAAAAATGTTTAATTTAATTATTAGTTTGACTTTCTCTTTTTTTTTTTTTTGTATATATATATATATATATTTTCTTATCTTATAAAATAGATAATAATATGGATATTTAGCTTGTACTTTCAAAACTGCCCTTCCCTTTACTCGACACAAAATTCTATAATTAACAGTAGGCTATGAATACAATGAATTTTACTTAGCCATTGGAAAAGGGAACTAAAGCCTAACCCAAAAAAAATTTTTTTAATGACATCAAAACAGACAAGAGTAGACATTTCAAGTTGTCAATCTAATATTTGCAAATATTTATTCTTTATCATTGATGATTGTATATAAAATTTTGAATCACTGTACAGATTTAGTATTAATTTAAAGTAGTAATTATTTAAACTAGTGATTATTGATAAAAATAAAAACACATTTTAAATGAAATCATAAACTGTTAGAAATAGCTTTACAAGGATTTAAATGACAACTCATTTATGATTTTAAGACAAGCAGAAGTGAACTTATGACCTTCTCTACAATTTTCTTCTTCTTCTTCTAGCCAGCTTTATTGCTGCTGAGCTGTGAGCTCTTTTGCAGACTGTGCCAAGGAAAAAAAAGTGTGCTGTTTTCTTCAGTTGTTCAGCACTGCCATACAGGGTGTTGGTTATGTTGGACTGTATTTTGATAGTAGGGTCTGCCTAAGGTGTATTAGGAGGGGGCATTAAAAAAGGATATGATTTACAGTTTCATAAGGGTGGGCGCAGTGTCTGCAAAGGGGGAGTTGTGTGGGGTTTATTTTATTGAGATGATAATTTAAATGAGGTGTATGTCCTTTTCTTAGTTGGAAGATTGCACATTGCTCTTTGCGGGGGAGGAAGTTAATACTGTCCAGTTTGTTAGGCATGTTGATTTCTTTGTACATGGCTCTGCCTGTGTTTCCTGTTACCCATTGGTTTAGCCACTCCTCTTTGTGGTTGTTGATTAGCATTGACCTTAGGGTGAGGTAATTGACAGGTCTATCTGGTTGTTCCATAGATGATCCTGTATTTCATTTCCCATGACACCAATGTGTCAAGGGATCCACTGTAATGTTTTGTTGATGTTTAATTTGGTCATCATCTGGTGTATTATCATTTTTAGTGTTGTCAACTCTCTTGGGCTTGTTGAGGTGCTGCTGTTAAGTGCTTGAAGAGTGGATTGTGAGTCTGTAAAGACAACAATATCTGATGGTGCTTGTATTCCTTCGTGTAATTTATTTTCGACTGTCTGCAAGGCTATGGTAATTGCCTCAATTTCAGCTTGGAAGTTTGAGCAGTAGTCGCCACAGGGTGCACTTATTTCAAAGTGTATATTTTTGGGGAAGACCAGGAAGGCACCAAGACCGGCATTGATGGTGGCTTTGAAGGCTGATCCGTCGGTGTATATATGGATGGTTGTTTTTGGATAGCTTTCAATTGTTTCAAGCGTGCCTACTTTGAGCTCCAGTGGATTGGATTCTTTTGTCAGGGTGTTATTTATTAAATGTGTTTTAATTGTTGGTTGTTTATAGTTAAGTCCAGGAGTTATGTTTGGGAATCTGGTAATTTTTTCTCTGTTATTGGGTAGATGGTGTTTTAAGGCTAGTTCGTCAGTAAGTTGAATCAGTGTTCTTTGCTTTTTTTTATTGTTTTTCCTATTTCTCTGTGTTAATAGTTTATTTGGATGGTCGTCCTCCAACCTTCTGTATCTCTCAATAGCTTCTAAAGCTGCTCTGTTGCGCCTTAACTTAAGAGGTTCAATATTTGAGTCTATTTCACAGGCAGCTGTGGGAGTGGTTCTCATACCTCCACTGATCAGACGCAAGGCTTGGTTTTGGACTGCGTCCAAAGCTGACTGGTAGGTTTTGTTGGCGGCTACTTGTATGGAGAGACAGTTATCCATGACAGATCTGACGTATCCAGTGTATAACTGTCTTAAGGTTTTCTTTTCAGCTCCCCAGGATGTTCCTGCTAGGTGTTTCATTATGTTTAATCTCTGAGATGCCTTTTCTTTTAAATCAGCCATAAAGTGTTTTAGAGACAGTCTTTGGTCTAATTTTACACCAAGATAAGTTGGATTTTCTTCTTTATTTATTGGCTGTGAGTCTATTTTTAGGATGTAGTTTCTTTTTGCTATTTTGTTGCTGTGGCTAAAGATTGAATAAACTGACTTTTCTTTGTTTATTTCCATTTTCCATAATTTTGAAAACGTGGAGATAGTTGTGAGGGCTCTGTTTAATTTGGATCTAGTCAGCACTGGATATTTCTCTGTTGTCCAAATTAGGAGATCATCTGCGTAAAGTGCCTTATTGACTGAAATGAGGTCTGGGAGGTCATTCATGAAGATTAGAAAGAGTGTACAGCTAAGGGCTGAACCTTGCGGTAGGCCTTCTTCCAAACTTTTTTTACTAGAGATGGCGCCTTCAAATCGGGTTTGGGTGGTTCTGTTTCTTAGGAAAGCCCTGATCCAGCTGTACATTTTTCCATGGATGCCCATTTTTTTCATCTTCAAAAATAGACCTTTTCTCCACACTCTATCATAGGCTTGTTGCAAATCTATAAATACTGCTGTAGTGTGTTTGTTTTCGTGGAACCCTTCTATTGTGTCCTGGATAAAACGAAAGAGGTGGTCTTCTGTTCTACTTGCTTTCCTGAAGCCAGCTTGTGAGTTGTGGAGTGAGCAAGTACTTTCTAGCCACCAATAAAGTCTGTTATTAATCATTTTTTCTGCCATTTTGCCAATGTTTGATGTTAGAGATATTGGTCTATAGCTTTTAGGGTCTCCTGGTGGCTTATTTTTCTTTAGGATGGGTATTATGTTTGCAGTTCTCCATTCCTGTGGTATGTCTCCTGTTCTCCATGTATAGTTGATAAGATTGAGTATGCAGTTTTGGGCCTGCCATCCTAGTCCCCGGATCATTTCATTTGTTATTTTATCTGGTCCAGGGGATTTTCTTAACCTAAGGTTCTTTTGGGCAGTTTTGAGCTCATATAGAGTGAAGGGAGCGTCAAAGATATGACAGCTGACAGTTGGAGCTTGTTCTTCTCTTTTTAGGATATTGCTAAAAGCCTGGTCCAGTTGTTTTCTTGGTTTCGACTTATTGATGCTAGCAAAGTATTTATTGAAGGTTTCTGCCTTTTTTAGATTTTCTGTAATTAAGTCATCAGTGTCTTTTAATGGTTGGGGGTTAGTAATTTGCTTTTTTCCTGCTAGCCGATGCAGAAGGGTCCAGGCCTTTCGACCATCCTTATTTAGGTCTAGTTTTTCACATGTTGTGGTCCAGTTTTTCTTTTTTTCTATTTTAATTTTGTATCTAATTAGACCTGTTAATTTATTGTACATGGTCTTGTTCTCTCTAGTGGGGTTTATTTCTACAGTCTTCCTGGCCATGTTTCTCTCTTTTACTAAATTGTTCAGTTCTGGTGTCCAAAAAGGTTTGTATTTTCTGACTTGACCTCGAGGAATGTGTTTTTTTGCTGCTGCTAAGATGTTAGAGACTATAGTTGCATAGGTTGAGTTGACATCTGTCTCGATTATGCTTGATAGTCTTGAGTCTGTTTCTTGTGAAAAAGCTGCCCAGTTTGCTTTTTTATAGTTCCATCTAGTTGTTTTTCTGTGTTGGTATCTACCTGGTGTTCCAATATTGAGGAGTATAGGCCTGTGGTCGCTACCTATGTCTTCAAGAACTGTAAGTTTAGAAAAGTTGATAATATCTGTAGAGATAAAGGTTAGGTCAGGTCTGCTAGTTGTGTTGTGTGCTCTATGAAGGAATGTTGGAGGTGATGTTTTATTTTGCAGAAGTTGGAGGTTAGAGGCATTTGTTACATCCTCTATTTCTTTGCCACGTTTGTTGTAGTGTGGGTAGCCTAGGGATGGTGTGTGTGCGTTGAAGTCACCAGCTATTATTGTCCTTGTGTAGTGTGGTAGTTTTATGTCTATTTCTGCTGTTGAAGATGGTGGGCAGTAGAAGTTTTTGATAGTATATTTGGTTCCTCCTCTCCAAAGAAGTATTTCTTGCATGTCTATGTCGGTATTGTTCTGTACATGTTTTACTGTTGCTTGGGTGTCGTTTCTAATGAGGGTCATAATTCCCTGACATTTGGTGCAGAGGCATCTGTACTGTGTGTAGCCTGTAATATTTATTTTTTTCTTGGGCAGTAGTGTTTCTTGTAGTATCGCTATGTGAATATCTTGTTTCTTGAGTATGTGTTGGAGTTCTGTTATCTTGTTTTGTAGGCCTAAGATGTTGAGTTGCAAGAGGTTTAAGTGTTTGCTGTTTGTCTGTTTTTTATTTCCGGTAGCTGACTTATCGCAGGCTGTCCCGGAAGAAACTGCCATGCGCAGACCTTTTACGAGGCGACGTCTGAGCTCGTATGAATTTTTCTTAATTTTTCTTGGCATTTGATGTAGGCTGGGTGTTCCCTCAGGCTTTTTATATATTTTCCCCGCTTTTTAAGGGAGTTTTCAGTCCTGGCAAAATCTGCTCCACTACCGAACTAAAAGGACATCTGGGTTTGAAACTGTATAAAACTGGAATATTCATGGGACAAGGTGGGGTTGGCCAATGGTCCATTCTCCGCCATCCACGGGGCTCTCCAATTGAGACTATTTTGTAAAAGAGAAGCTTAAGGTGGACTGTGCCCTGGGTATGCCCTGTGGAATCGTCACATCCTGGATCCAGGCCCCTTCACGCTATCACATTCACCAGTTCCAGAAAAAAACTTAAATGATGGGTTTATATCCAGCAGTAGAGTGTGTTGGGACATAGACCTCTGTCTGGAATAGTGCAGTCCAGACCTCCGTCAAAAAGCACCTAGAGGGGGGGAAGCTCCACTATTATTCGTCCTAGTGAGATGAAATGCAAGTGGAAAGGCAGTGGGGTTATTATTTACTCTTGATCATTTCCAAGCCCCGATACCCACACGGGGAAGTCGCCACAAAGTGGAGGTTTGGATTCAGAGTTTTCCTTCTCCTAGATGGGTTGCATTATTCAGGCTGACGTGCCCCATCATCACGAAGCTAAAACTGGTTTTGAGGCGCCAGTGTTCCGCCTTTCACCCCTTCTCCTGTCAGTTTGTAAGAACAGGTTCCGCCGGATTTTGGAAAATCACACGTGAAGGCCAGGAGCTGGATTTGACCGTCAGAGGCATTTAGAGACGCAAGCCATGGGAGCATTTCTTGGAAAGTGGGAGCTTATCCCCACTTTCACCCCCGGCATTGACAGCCCTTTGGAACCCTATAAACTCAGTTTGAGGCAACAAAGATATTGACTGGTTCTTTACTTTTATAAATATTATTTTGTTTTTTTTTAGTTTAAACCTTTTTAATTAGTGGAGGTGGCCTAACTATATCTATCCAAATCCTCCATTTGGTAAAGACCTCATTACTTCAGATTAGTTACCTATATAATATTGACTTGCCCCATACACCATCAGGTTTATACCACTCAGAGACTTACAAAAAGGGATTCAACCTTTTTTTTTAACGATTATTACATTTGTAAAAATCAATTCCATTTTATGTTTATGCCAGGAATAGGATTTGTTTATTCACTCACATTAAAGATGTAAATGTGATTCTTTTTATTCTCGATAGTGCATATAACCAATTACATGTCCACATAAACTTTTGGAAATAAGTATCTGTAAAAAGTTTTTATAAGATATGGAATAAGAAAGTTACAACAGTTAGAGATGTAATTTATATTATTAGATTTCAAAGTGCTAAGAATGTTGCACTTGTTAACTGCTCATATTATTGTGATATAGCTTTATATCTTTTTTTAATGTCACTTTACTTTTTTTATGGTTATGGTTAGGAAATGGTTATTTTATTTGTATAATGTTAAAAATGAATTTTGTTTAATGGTGTTCTTAATATTGTAAAGAAAAAATTTTGTCTTTTTGTCAGAGAAAATATAGTTAGATTACAAAGGTGACCCACTCAGCTCTTAACACTTTAATACAGATAACATTTGGAGTGCTAATTTGAAAAACTATTATATCACCACTGGAGTGAATTAAAAAATTATCATTATGAAATGTCTTTTTGGGGGTCTCATTTTTACAATTACATTTTTTCAATTATGTAACTCTTGTTAATCTTTTCAATTTAATTTTAATTTATTAATATATAATAATACTTATAATATATATAATAATACTTATAATATATATTAATAATTATAATACATATTAATAATTATAATATATATTAATAATTATAATATATAATAATTATTA
>JADKLZ010000003.1:40531649-40549455 GCA_021533235.1 Biomphalaria straminea | reverse complement strand
GGGGGGGGGGATGACCTCAATTCCAATTCATGGCTTATGAGTTCATATAGGCTTTGAAAATAGGCTTTTAGTTAGCTTTGAAATTAGACTCATTGGAATACATGTTGTTACATTAAGCAATAATAGGCAACAACTATAAATGCTATAACAGGCTTATTTAATGAGGAGTCTATTTTTTGTGTGTGAAAGATTGAAATTTTGAATTGAGCACAGATAAACTTATTAATTGTACCATTATATTAGCAATAATGATAATAGAAATGAAAATTTAAAAACAAAAATTTACACATATTAAAACTATATACAGCACAGGAATAGAAATAAATTCTTCACAATTTATTACATAATTTAGTTAATTTTTAAAATGTTAGTTTGTTTGATAGTTCACAGAATAGGTAGAACTGGCAGAAAAGGGCAAAGAGGTGTTGCTACAACATTTGTGAATAAGTCAGTTGGTAAGTTTGTTAAAAAGAAATATGGCTTACAAAGTTTTGTTTTATATGGGCTAGTGCAGAATCCTGAGAGTTCATATCAAATCTTAAGGCTCTTAACTGTTTTTTAGATGGTCAATATAAAAACCAAAGCATAGTTTGTTTAATTTCAAGACAATAGAAATACACTAAGTTGGCTTTAAACTTATATATACATATATTTATGCTGGTATACTAGCTCAGTAAGACCTGTGGGCCTTAGTTTGGGTATTACTGATCTACTGGACTGAATGTATATCTGTGTCAAACTTGGAGAATGTTCCCTTCACATTTTCTTATTTTGCCACAAAAAGAAAAGTAGATCATGAAAATGGGTTTACCCGTTCAGCTGACATATTCCTATCCAATATAAATTTCTATGAAAATGGGTTTACCTGATTTATTAAAAACTTTTTAATAGAGAAACAATTAGGTACTAGTTTTCTATTTTTAGTGCCCTCTGGTTGTGAGAGGGACATTAAACATAAACTACAGTCTTTGCTATGATCTAAGGATCTTTTGTGTCAAGTTTTATCAAGATTGCAAATGGATTAACTATGTTTTTTTTTTTTTTTTTTTTTTTTTGTTTTTTGCAGATGAATCAATATTACTTGATTTAAAACATTTACTCAAAGAGGCAAACCAAAAAGTTCCTGCTTTCTTAGCAACTATGGAGTCTGAAACTGAGAAATACCTGGATATTTCAGGTAAGAGAAACAGATTATTTTGTTATCAATTTCAATATACTGTACATTTTAAGTTAGAATACAAATTTGTTTATATTAGATTCATGCTTAATGCTGCATCTCATATTTAGCTGAATATTTACTTTGCACAGTGAATATTTTTCTATTATGAAAATACAGACCTATAGAACATTTTCTAACTTGTTCAAAGACATAAAATTAATTTAATTTTTTTTACATAGAAAATAAAATGTTCCTCTTTATTAAGTGACTTGTCTTAGCAGGCACTATTGAATTAAGTCTATTATGTGTATATATTCTGTATGTTTAAAAATATTTTATCAAAATGTCGTCCCTCTGACACTTATCTTGGTTCATACAACCAAAGGCAGCGTACAAGGAATTCCTGTAGTATATATATTTAGTGGTGACTGGTCATTTCATCCCTGGTCATTTCATTTCTTATTCATGTGCTGTTAAGGCTTTGACTTTAAGCCCTCATTTCATCTAATAACTAAATATGATTATGTAGAATGCTTTTTGTTTTATATTTTTTTAAATGCTATTAATACGTTTATAGTGTTTCCCCTTCCACTTTACATTCTTGATGAGAAATCTTTTAAAACATTGTAAATCTGGGTGGGTACTTAGCTAAAGTGCTTCTATTCATTGTGTGTGTGTAAGGTCTAATATTATAATATTATCCTGCGCTTGACATAATAATCAAAGGCCAAGGTGTGGTGGAAGTAGTGGAAATCTTTTGTGAGATAAGAGCGATTAGAATAATTATGACCATGCCGCCGATAGCTTATCATCAAAGGCCAAGGTGTGGTTGAAGTAGTGGAAATCATTTAAGAGATAGAACGATTAGAATACTTATGATCATGCCGCTGATAACTCCTGCAGACCCTCTTTCACCTTATTTTATTTTTCTAACCCTCTTTCTTGAAAATATGCGTGTCATTTGTAGCCTTAAAATAAGGTTGTTGTTTTTTTTTCTAATAAAGGCTGACTTCACCCATCCTCAGGATATCATGTTGCCTATATAAGTTTTGCTTTAATTCCTTTTAAACTTTAAGTTGTAAATTGTGTTTTTAGTTATGGGCAAAGAGAATTACACTGTTCAGCAATATGAATCGTTGGATCGTCTTGTGTACTTAAAATCAATTGGGCTAGTGGGTCTCTGCTCAATCCTCGACTTTTGGAAACAAAAGACTGAGATAAAAGTTTAGTTTTACAATACTACAGAATAACAGAATGGAATATCCAAAGTTTTGATTTTTTTAGTGTTATTTTAAGTTGTGAAACAGCATGTTATCACCATTAGATGAGGCTTATAATATAAAGACAAAATCACATCAGATATATATGATATATATGATAGTAAAGATATTGATTTTTGTATTAACTTTGCATGAATAAAACATATGTACTTACAACCGTGAACTTTGATAGTTAATAATAATTTTTTTTTTCCATTTGAACAGGTGAGGTGGGCTGCTCGTATTGTGGTGGTTTGGGTCATAGAATAGCAGACTGTCCTAAACTACAGGCCATGCAAACCAAACAAGCCCAAGGAATAGGTCGAAAAGATTATCTGGCCCACAACAGTGCTGATTGGTAGAGTTAGTAGTATGTTAAATAGTTCTAATTAATGTTGAAATATAAAAATAAAATTACTTGTACTTTTATTTTATTTGTCTGTTGTTTTTTTTATCCATGAGGTCCTTTTTGAAGTGGTGGAGTCTTAGGAATTAATGTATGGAGGCCACTTCAACTATTTCAGTATTTTTAAAACTATGAAATTGGCCATTTTATTACTAAAGGATTTACTGATTACAATGTCCTCCATCAAATAGATTTTTTTTTTAAATACTATAGAAGATTTCTATATTAAAATTTAAAAAATATTAATGATGCTGTCAAACTTGGTCATAAACTGCATGTGCCTGTTTAATTTATATTCAGCTAATCTTATTTTTTCAAAGTACTAGACAAGTGCAGTACCGGGTAATAATGAATAAGTTTATCTGTCAATTAAAATTGTGTTTTCTTTATTTGGACATGTATAGAAATGAATCCAAGTATGTTGAGATCAGTAGCGTCAAATTATTGATTTAAGGGATGTTGTTTCATCTTCAAAGTAGAAGCTTTCTACCTTAGCAACAAGATAGATTCTGAAGGTTCTTTTAAAGAAAACGTAATGCCTCTTCACCAGTGCAATTCTATTCTCTACATTCTTTTTACGGCACAACAGACAAATTTCTTCCAACTATCAAACTACTGAAGTTTTTTTGCGTGGACAGAACAGGCTTGCTTCAAGACGTGTAGCTAAACAAAATGATCTTAAGGCAAGCCCATTACAAGATTTCTAGCTAGATGCAATAATGTTATGACAAGCCCATTACAAGACGAATAGCTAACCACAATAATCAGATAAACACAATGATCTTAGGGCAAGCCCAGTACAAGAGGTCTAGCTAAACACAATGATCTTAGGACTAGCCCATTACAAACTTCTGTGATCTACTACAGCTTTTTTCAAGCTGTGGAGAGCATCTCATGGTGCTGACCAATGGATTCAAAATTGTTTACAAAGGTAAAATTAAACATTAGTATTTTCATTGTAGTTATCAGTCAACGTTTGAATATTAACACAGCAAGATGATATTATTATCAACGTTTGAATTAACCCAGTAAGATGAAATGATAATAAAACGTTTCAAAAGCTCAACTATTGTAAGTTTAAGACTACATATCATATTCTAATGTCTAATGTTTTTGAGGAGGCGTTAATAAAAATATTTTGATTCAAATTTTTTTGAAGACATTTCAACACTTCTCCACTTTTGAGATTCTCCTCTAATGGTGGGAAAGGTCAAAATTCTTTCATGTGTTAAACATAGTTAAGTTGAAGACCTTTGTGTAACAAAAAAGTTTGTGGCAAACTTCTTACTTAACACAAAGATTATCAAAATTTGTCTTAAGACGTACATGCGCTATATGTACTTCAAACATCTATCACATAATAATATAGACCAATGGTGCCTCTTTCTATTCAGACTTAATTTTTTTTTTACTAGGATGATGTTGTGTATTTATATTTCTTGTTGTGTGTTGTGAACTGATCTGTTCTAGTGTGTCAAAATGTCATGGTGTCCTGGTCAGCTTGTGTGTGTGTGTGTACTGTGTTATTGTGAACTGTTTGGTCATTCTTGTTCAATAAAACCTAGAGTCTAGACATGCTTTCTAGTTGTGTTATATTAGGTTACTACAATTTATTGAACAAGAATCCTGTGGACTAATTGTGCTTCATACATTAAACATGGATCGTTTTCTAAAGCCTGAAAGATTGGTTGTGGATCCTAATGATCCGGATGCTCAAAGGATCTGGAAGCACTGGCTTCACACTTTCGAGAAATTCGCATCCAAACTCGCTGCACCAGAAGGTGAGAAGTTCGATCTTTTATGCAACTTTATCTCGCATGGTGTTTACGAACTGATATCGGATTGTACTGACTTTGAAACTGCCGTAAATACACTCAACGGACTCTATATCAAACAAACCAATGAGGTTTATGCTCGCTATCTCCTGTCCAATTGTAAACAGGAATCAGGACAGAGTGTTGACAGGTATGTTCAAAGGTTGAGATTGCTGGCTAAAGACTGCCATTTCAGGGCAGTCACTGCCCTCGAAAACCAGAACGAGGCCATCCGAGACGCATTTATTAGTGGCATGTCATCACCAGAGATTAGGCAGAGACTTTTAGAGTATCCATCTCTGGACCTCGCAAAGTCATTGGAGGTAGCTAGATCTCTGGAGATGGCACAGAAACATTCTGTGACATATAACTCGCAACAAGCCGCTACTTTCCAAACACCACAAGCACAACAATCCACTACGTCGGAATTGCCGCTTTGCTCTGCTGTAGAAGACACAATTGATTCGACACCCGTTACCATAGCTGCAGCTCAAGGCAAGTGCTACTTTTGTGGAGGTGCTATCCACTCTCGTAGCAAATGCCCCGCTAAAGATGCAATCTGCAATAAATGCTGTAAAAAGGGACATTACAAAAAGGTATGCAAATCAAAAATTTCTACAGTTTACAGCTCTAACTCTAACTCAGCAGCATATACAATTACAGCTGCCTCTTCGTTTTCTCTATCTCGAGCTGTAATGAAAATACAAGTTAACAACATTACCCTTGATGCCCTCATCGATACAGGTAGTTCAGACAGTTACATTTCTGCTTCGGCTGTCAGAAAGTATAGATTCAAAACTTTTCACTCATCAAAACTTATATCTATGGCCAACACTAACTTAACTGGTTATACTCGAGGCCATGTTATCGCTGACATTAAAAGTAAAGGCTCCACTTATAAAGACTTCAAACTACACATACTTGACAACCTCTGTGAGGATGTTATTTTAGGTCACGACTTCCTGGAACAACATGAGAGTGTACAGATCACTTTTCAGGGGCCTAAACCATCAATGGTCTTAAATGGAATGAAAGCTGCTAGTGTCGAACCCGCTCCTCTTTTCCAAAACATGCTTAAAGAGTGTCGACCTATCGCCACAAAATCCAGACGTTATTCTGCAAACGACACTCTATTCATCAATTCAGAGGTTGAGAGACTCTTAAAAGATGGCATAATTGAGCCCTCGTCATCTCCATGGCGGGCCCAAGTCTTAATAACAACTAACGAACGACACAAACGAAGAATGGTAGTGGACTACAGCCAAACTGTTAATCGGTTCACACTTAGGGATGCTTATCCCTTACCTCGCATTGATGATATGGTCTCTCAAATAGCTAAATATGAAATATTTAGCACCCTTGATCTTCGCAACGCATACCATCAGATCCCTCTAAGGAAGACTGATCGCCCTTATACTGCCTTCGAAGCTGGAGGGAAATTATACCAATTCTGTAGGATACCCTTTGGAGTAACTAACGGGGTAGCCTGCTTTCAACGGACAATCGACAAGATCATAGAACAAGAGTCACTGGAGGGTACATATGCTTATATTGATAACATCACAGTTTGTGGTAAGGACAGAGAAGAGCATGATAAAAATCTGCATAAATTTCTTGGGGCTATAAAAAAATATGGACTAACTCTTAATGAGGAAAAGTGTGCATACGCTTCTTCAAGAATAAGATTACTAGGTTATGAAGTCTCCCATAATGAGATGAAGCCAGACCCTGACAGACTACTGCCCTTGCGTCAACTTCCTCCACCCGAGAACCTGAATGCACAAAGGCGAGCAATAGGTCTATTCTCCTACTATGCCAACTGGATAAGGCATTTCTCAGACAAGATCCATCCTTTAGTTCACAACAGAACTTTCCCACTCCCTGAGAGAGTCAAAGATGCATTTCAAACTTTGAAAGGAGAACTAGAAATTGCTGTTGTCACTAATGTAGACCACAAAACGCCGCTGGAGGTGGAAACAGATGCTTCGGATATCGCTATATCCGCCACCTTGTCACAGAACAAAAGACCAGTTGCTTTTTTCTCCAGAACACTATCTCCTAGCGAGAAACGTCAATCCTCCGTGGAGAAAGAAGCAATGGCCATCGTGGAATCGATTAAGAAATGGAGACACTTTTTATTAGGGTCACATTTTAAACTCACCACGGATCAAAGGTCCGTATCATTCATGCTCAACCCTCGTCACCACGGCAAGATTAAAAACGACAAAATTCAGAGGTGGAGAATAGAACTATCAATGTACAGTTTTGATGTGTGTTACAGGCCTGGAGCTGACAACATGGCCGCCGATGCTCTTTCTCGTGGATTCTGTGCAAGTACAACTACCACCCCTACGTCTTTGAAAGAACTTCACAACACTCTTTGCCATCCTGGCATAGTGCGAATGCTCCATTTCGTTCGGTCAAAGAATCTCCCGTATGCAGTTGAAGAAATCAGAACTGTAACAAACAATTGCCCCATCTGTGCAGAGATAAAACCTCGTTTTTATCAACCATCTGCCGGCAGCTTAGTAAAAGCCACATCACCATTCGAGAGACTTAGTGTTGACTTTAAGGGACCACTCCCTTCTACCACTAAAAACAAATATTTATTGACAATTATTGATGAGTACTCAAGGTTTCCTTTTGCATATGCGTGTCCTGACATGTCTACTCAAACAGTAATTAGATGCTTCACAAACTTATTCAGCATTTTTGGCACGCCCTCTTATATACATTCAGACCGGGGATCAGCCTTCATGTCTGAAGAGCTACGATCTTTCCTCAGAGGTAAAGGCATAGTAACAAGCAGAACCTCATCATATAATGCCAAAGGAAATGGACAAGTTGAAAAGTTGAATTCGACTCTCTGGAAGTCAATTCTTCTTGTCGTCAGGTCAAGAGGGCTACCTATTACACAATGGGAGCTAGCCCTAAACGACGCTCTCCATTCAATTAGATCGCTACTATGCACTGCTACCAACATGACGCCTCATGAAAGACTATTTTCCTACAAAAGAAGGTCCGCCTGTGGTGTCTCTCTGCCGACTTGGCTATCTGTTCCAGGGCCTGTCCTAATGAGAAGGCATGCGAGGCAAAGCAAATATGAGCCGCTGGTAGATGAAGTGGAACTTATTGAAGCTAATCAGAACTATGCCCACATACGTCTTCCAAATGGACGGGAAGAAACTGTATCACTACACCATTTGGCTCCGAGAGGCGACTCATCTTCAGAGACCGTAGTACATGATTTCGCTCCGAGAGACTTTGAGACATCTTCTGAGGTCTTTCATCATCAACTGGCTCCTGGTAACACTGAGACTTCTCCGGGTGTCTCCCAACACTCAGTGGCTCCTAGAGGTGACATAGAGACATCTGCAGAGAACATGGTTCCGCCTGCCTTAAAAGCAGAGGAAAACATTATTGAAAATGGACACAATTCACCTGCCAGAGATACGCCCTTACAGCACACGTATAATCTCAGAAGTAGAGCGAAAAGAAACTAAACGGGGGGTGAATGTTGTGTATTTATATTTCTTGTTGTGTGTTGTGAACTGATCTGTTCTAGTGTGTCAAAATGTCATGGTGTCCTGGTCAGCTTGTGTGTGTGTGTGTACTGTGTTATTGTGAACTGTTTGGTCATTCTTGTTCAATAAAACCTAGAGTCTAGACATGCTTTCTAGTTGTGTTATATTAGGTTACTACAGATGACTAGTAAGCTCCGATTTCAAGAAAATATTTCTTTATCGGAACGTCCCCTTACTATATACCGGTGCTTTACAGTTGACACGGGCTCTCCTTACTACGAGAAGAAAAATGCGTTGTTGACGCCAGAGAAAGAATTTATAAATCTCAGAACGCAGGAAAACGCTTGATGGAACTAATAGCACTTCCCCAGTTTACCCATTGCTGGATGGAAAGAGAACCTGATGCTTCTCTGGTTATACAAACTTTACAACTATCAACAAAGCACTATTTCTGTAAATGACTTAACATGTAGTGGGACACAAAGGTAAAAATTTGAGAAACACTGATCATTTGCCTTGGTTGACTTTGGATGTCTCTCACACTTCTGGTACGACCATTCCCACCCTTTCTTAATTTAATAGGACATCCCAATCTTTTTACTAAAAAGAAATAGTACAAGCTCGATTGGAGAATAAGCGTCTGAAGCTGAGAAATGCTAAAAAGCGCTTCAAGTCTCACCCCTCTCTACAGTGGGAGCTTTAAGATAGTAGTCAACAGCATAATTGTATATGGTACAGTTTCAGTCTTAACAAAGGAATCATGTACAGGTGATGCACCGGTATATTTCACTTGAATTTTCTTTATATTCTTGGTAAAATGGACCATTTATAATACCCCACATTCATTTATACAAATAGACCCCTTCACAAATAAGGATAGTCAACGTCATACTAAATTAAAATGTCAAGATGAAAGGCAAACAGACTTAGCGAATGGTTTTATTTATCATCAATTTCAGATCAACAAGAAACCAAAGGGTACAATGTTAATGACAAAATAAATATATTTAAATACATAAAACCTTTCCACAACTTTCAGAATCTTAAAAGATTTGTAACATGCAATGACCACAATATAATTTGTAAATAAAAAGCCATGCAAATTCTTTAATTTACAGTTACTTTATCTCCTGGAATGTAATTTATACCTTGAAATCTATTATATAAAAACAGAAGTTGATAGTTATCCTGGTGCACTGACTTCAAAAAATAAAATATAACAACACTACTTTACAAAAGATCAAAGTTTTCCTGCCAATACAGAATTACTATTACTAAGGTTATAATGAATCCACTTAGACAAAAATATGTGCACTCATTTTAACAACACAAATGGAAAGCAAAATTTATCACAGTTTATAATTTGGATAACTTGAATTATGGCATGGCTAAAAATCTTTTTGAACAATGCAAGTTTCTTTTTTTCCCCTAAATAAATCCACACTAGCGCTACATATAATCTTTTGTTTCACACTAGCAGTTTGGCATTCATGTTTGAAAAATAAGTGAGACAATAAAAGAAAGCAGTGACAAACTAATATGTACACAACAAATAGAATTGGAAATGAAATTGAGTACACCATTAAGGCAGATATATATGAACTGTAGTGATTGACAAACTTCTCTTACATTGAAGAGAATAACAACACAGCTTTAGTATTAGATCAATTTCTTTGTCAAATATTCATTGTAAAGTAGTTTTTTTTTCTTTAGTTATAGAAAATATTTTTTATATTAATAACTAAATGTATGGAGAAACAGGAGAAACAAAAAAAAATGATGTCACAAAAAAAATTGGTTTGGTCATAAATTGCATAAATCAAAATCATTTTGACAAGAGTGTAAGCTGTGAAGAAACTTTATGCTGAAGTACAAGGATTATACAATACACAAAAAAATAATTAACAACTGAGTATTTTGTACTACTTCACTGCTGTATGGAACAAATTCTTCTGGAAATTGTTTCATGAATAAAGCATCCTACAGGCTTAAATATACATGTCTGGTATAATTATTCCACTACTGTACTCAATCTACTTTAATATTTGTTTTTTTTAATTCTGCACCAATTATTCTTTAAGTTTTCTATTTTGTTACCAACCACTTCCACAAGTAAATGCTGCAGTGTAAGAACTGCTAAGGACATCTTTTTTTGGATTTCATATATACATACCATATTGGTTACTATTATTATGATGATCCCAGGAAGAAAAATAAGCAAATTTGAAAGAAATTCATATATTGCAAATATTTAATAATAGTGAACCGGTGGAAAAGATAATTTAATTGTCAATAGCAAATAGCACATTTTTAGTTTAAATCTGAGTACACACACATATATATTATATATTGAAAATGTCATTTATGTGCCCTGGGCAACAGAATGTACAATAACAGATTTTATGAACTAAAAAAGAATATAAAAAAGTAACAAAGATTAAGAAAAAAAAAAATGATAAAGTAACACTCACTAAAAACTAACTGATTGAACAAAACTTCTATAATTTACTTGGTAAACAAATAAGTAAAAAAAAAAAAAAAAGTAAAAATTAAACAAGAACATAGAGGAAAAAAACATGACAAAACTTCATCACAGCCAATGCATACATTTTCTTACAATTTACCTTTAAGAAAATAGAGATTAAAAAATTTACAACTGCCTCTTGAGAAACAAATGACTTCATACTGGACTTGAACGTCAAAGCTTTCAAATATTTCTTACAAAATCTCACATGGAGATTTCGCCCTTGCTGGTCAAGGTGCCTCAGTAGAGAAAAGGCAAGGACCATTAAACAAGTGTAGGCCTTATTTGATCACATCCTAGTGAAAAGCCTTGGTCTTTAGGACAACACAGGAGTTGTCTAGAGCAACAATTAGGTTTCAGCAACAAATGCAAAGTCCTAAAGTCATGCATCCTTTTGGCAGTAAAGTTCTTTCAGAGCTTTTAATTCCTCAATTAATGTTTTATTTTGATTCTCCAAAACTGCAACTCTGTTTTCCAGACATTTTACATACTCTTTTTTTTTCCGTCGACATTCTCTTGCTGCTTCTCTGAGTAAAAAAATGTTAATGCATAGTTTTAAAAAAGGGCATTTGGAGTTTCAATTAAGAAAGTTAAATGTATGCATTTTAGTGCACCATGAATCAAAAGAGTTATTTAATGAGAGAAAAATTCATTGATGAGTTGGACAACTGTTTCAAGAGATGTACACAGCTTTCTGTGTGATGATTGTTTTTTCGCTAAGGCTTAAACAAAATGTTAAACAGGAATAAAACAGGGGTGAGGAGAAGTGTAGAGGGGGTTAAAACAAGGACTAAAAAAATCAATTCATTGATTAATAACAAGAAAATTTTATATAGGTTAAATAAAAATAACAGTAACTAAGAAATAGTATCAGTAGGGCTATTTTTTTTTGTCTTACTGTCTCTCTCAATTGTGAAAAAAAAAAAAATTTCAGGAAATACCACATTCAAACTTGAGAGCCTGCAGTTAGGAAGCAAAGCCACCACAAGCCTCAGCTCATATTGTATATACATTCACACACAAATAATTATGTACTGGTACCATAAATGAGCAATCAAATACCTATTTTTTAATAAACGAAGTTCCCTTTTACGTGAACCTTCTTCTGACATGTGCTGCGGGGATGAAATAGGACTACCAGTAACACCAGTCATAACAACACCTTGTGCTAAGGAACCAGGTATCTGATAGGCCTGAACATTTGTACCTCCAACTGAAAATAAAGGAAAATATTTAAATCCATGTTATGGATATACCAGTATATTTTTATACTATATATATATGCTATATGTATATAGCAAGCATAATTGCCAATAAGAATAATTAATTTCTTTAGTATTTATTAAAAATAATGCTTTTTTTTATTTACCTGGTATATAAAATTGGCCATCTGGTCCTTGTGCATACTGTACAATAGTTGTTCCACCTGTAGAGTTTGAAGCAGAAGTGGGACTTGCATTAGTCATTGTTAATGTTTGTAAACCTTGAGTAGCAGGTGTAGCATCACCATGTGCAGTTAACTGTAATGTGCCACTTTGAACATCTGTTATGTAAAGTGTGTTGAGTAAAAAAATTGAAACCTTGCTGTGTTTTGACAATGGTTAATTCGGACAAGTAAGAGAACCAGCTTTAAAAAGCTCAAGTGGGTGGAGAAATTGTCAAAATGTCAAGATTTTTACATTCAAATGATGGGCACATATACTGCTGTTAAATCCACACCTGATTTTTACTTAGTAGCTATTTCACATTTTAAGTAATAATAAAATGATCAAGTGCTTGCTATGTTCAAAATCTTTTACAAAAAAACATTTTAAATTCAACAATTGTAAAACATATAATTACATTCTTCTCCTTCCTTTAGCAATCAACAGTATATAAGAATGTATTTGTACACTGTACAGTAATAAAAGTGTTAACTAGGAAATCACAGAAATTGAAGAAGTAAGTGTGGAAATTACAACAACTATCTTTACACTTCAATCAGATAAGCTGTTATAGAACTGGGCAACCTCAAGGAACAAACCTTCATAAAAAATCAACTCCAGATGCTCAGTTTGGCATACAATGGATGTACAAAGCTAAAATTAAAATTTCTAAGTACAGTGCTATGTATTCACTTCTTCAGAAACTGTACTTTAAGAAATTATGAATATAAATAGATCCATTTTTAAGTGCTCATATATATTAACATGCTTGGGGAAAATGGGATGGGGGAGGCAGAGAAGAGTCCAGCATACAATTATGTCTTAGCTTAAGTTTTTGAACACAAAAGTTCAGTTTGAACTCAGGACAGTTCAACAAATAAGAGCTTTGAACCAGATGTAATAAAATACAGTGTCATTTAATATTATTATCAACAAAGACCAAGTCAAAAACTTCTTAAACAGCTCTTTGTCTCATGCCTAGTTTTACAGCAACAACAACAAAATTTTGAAACTTTTTTTTTAAATGGTGGATAACCACATATTTTTTAGCACAAATTAAGTTTGAACAAAAGTTTATTTAACATAATACATGTCAATAAACACAGAAGCACAATAAAGAAACTATTATATTCACGAAAAAAGCCATTGAAATTCAATTTTAAGCAAGTCATTTGTTAGAAAATAATGCAAAAATTTAAGATAAAATATACCTAGAAGATACTAGTAGCACATTAGACTTTAAAAAGTGACTTTTTACTACCCTCTGAATGTAAGTTTTACAGATATTTCTTTGTACATAGACATTGAATGCTCAAGTGGACAGTATATTTGTTAACTTTGCTATGCAAGTCTTTTAACAAGTAACATTAAAACTTATTTTAAAAAGAAAATTCCTCCTTTATAAAACTGACAACCATTTTTAAGAGTGATTACTCTATTCTTTTAATATGTAATGAATGTAAAAAAAAAAGGAATATTTTTGTACCCCACCCCTGAATAAAATCCTGGTCAAAAGCATTTATAAATCTACTCAAAAGTATATAAAATTCTACTTTGGTGATACAAATACAGCCATGGCAATATTAAAAGACAGTAGTCTAAAATTCTGGATCTAAACATTAGTATAGAAGATTCTAGTTTGGTGATAGGCCTATAGATCTAAACTTAGAACATGATGTGCAAATTGTACAATTTATTTATTTAAAAAAAAAAAACAATTTCGAAGCATAGCCTGAAATTTAATTGACCTTTGAAATAATTATTGCTTAAGCAGATTAGTTCACAGATCTGTCCACTTGAGCTTCAATGGATGGATCAAGGATTAAGTGAATACAGAGTGTAAGTAGGAATACTTACATTCTTGGCCATCTTGACTTTGACTGCTGTTTGAATCATCTTCCATTTTATTAACAGGAGAGGAAAGATCATTCAGAATTTTCCTACAGAATGAAAAAAATTAATGGAAAATGTTTAAAAAAATGCTCAGACTTTTATTTTGAGATTGAAAGTAATTTTGATGCAAACTGTTTTCATTGGTTCAAGTAATTTGTTTTTGTTTCTCTGAACTCCTAGTAGTAAACTAATTAGTACTGTATACACCAAACAAGCAAGGTAGTCATAAAAGTTTGATTTGCATTACTAATTAATCAAATAATAAAAAAAAAGAATATTAACGGGTAACATTTATTACGTGAGAAAAAAATTATACAATTACTTGTAAGTAGACTAAAACAAAATTACCTATAAGATGGTCTTCTTGCTAGGATCTCCCTTCTCTTTTTGGCATCAGAGTCATCAGATGACAAATCGTCATCAACAGTTGCAACCTGTAATTTGAATAAACACATTTTTTTAGTACAAATGTACAGTATAATATTATTGAAAATATTTTCAATTAAGCAAAAAAATAACAAAATCTGAGACAATCTGATGCCAAAAAGGATATTTCAACAATCTTTAAGGTATTAGTTTACTTTTTTTTTTTTTTTTTAGATATGAAACATTTAACTGACAATTTATAGTCAAATTCCTAGCCTTGAAGCCTTGGTCACTTATCGCATGTATCAAATTAAAGCCATTAAGCATGCAATTGTATTTACTGAAAAATACCCCTTCAATTTTTGTATTTTTCAATCTATTCCTAACCTCCATAACAGGTATGATAGAAATAGACAATTTACCCTAACAACTTGGATTGTCTGATAATTGCCTGCGCTGTGAATGACAGTTGGGTTTGCCTGAATGACAGGCTGAACCTGTATGGCTTGGTTAGGAATGCTCACATGGACCACTGAAATGCCCTGGGTGCCATTTTCAATGTCAGCTGTTCCAGGACCATTTCCTGCTGACATGTCTGAGAAAAAGAAAAGAGGATGATCAGAATGAGAATGCTTTTTTTTTTAAATACTTTTATGTGTCCCTTCCCACTGCACAATTCACAGACTTTTATTAATACAGAGATGAAGACCATAAATTGTCAGTCAATTATTTCATCTACCCAGGAAGTTAAAACTTTTTTTTATCTAACGACCTGTCTAGCCAGTAGACTCTTACTTGACAAAGTACACATTTTTTTGGCAGCTAATTCAGTTACTTTTACATTTCACCTGCCCAAGTACATATCTTTACCCTTTAATTTAAATACACAGTTTTGCACATGGCTGTTTAGAGTTAAATGACACATCAACACAAAACTATGAAAATAAATAGTATGTAACTTTTATTTGACATGTCTTACTTTGGAAAATGTCTTAAATGCATCAAAATTCAACAAGCAACACACAAAAAATAAAAATAAAACTGAAAACTTTTTTAAAAAAATGGTAAAATACAAGTAATGCTATTAAAACAGTGTTTCCCAATACGTTCCACGAGGTCTGAATAGGTGTTTCACGAACTAGTGGAATAATTAACTAGTAGTTAACAACGTAAATTAATCTAAGAAAATATGCAAAGTGTACAGAAGGTGTGAAGTGTTCCGTTAAGGTGAGTTTGGAAAACATTATTTTAAAACATTCTTGCACTGATCTTTTTCATAGAATTCAAAACTGACCCAGGATAAACCTGCAGTCAAAGATTTGACAGCATGAGAAAATCTCATACAGATTTGTGGATCATTTATACAAACTAGCTGACTATTGATGTTTTGATTCATACAAAATAAATGTATTTTAAATAATATTAAGAAAAAAAATAATTTAAAAAAAATTAATACTTTGTTTAGTACCAATAGTGTTCATTGTCTTTTAGATGTAAGGATGTGTAAACTTTAGGAAAATGATTTTTTTTTTAAAATACTATTCTTTAAAAATAACAAAGCTTATGAAAAATGATTATATATCAATTAGTTGGATCAGCTTATACGAAAAATGATTATATTAATTAGTTTGGATCAGTCGTGTAATTAAATTTGTAATAGATCTAGACCAACAACAATAAATCTGTGTGATTAGAAGTAAGTTTTACCAACTGTTTTAGTTTAACACTATTTCATGATTTTAGCTTTCTCAATACGCTATCCTGTAACTTATCTGGACCAGTTGGGAAAATAAGGAGAGCGGAAAAAAAGAAAGGGGTATCTCGGTTAATTTTACAGCAATGGGCTTTTAATACCATTTATTTAAAAAAAAAGGAGGGGATCTGTATTAGAACTCATGGCTCAAGTCTCCCCAAGTTCACATTCTAACCACTCTTTTACTGTGAAGTACTTATGAAAATAGAAGATTATATAGTTATCTATTGGTTGTTTCCCATTTGTTGGAAAACACATATCAAACATGTTGCAATGCCTTAGGTTTGCCTATGAAACAATTCTTCAAAATCCCCTTCTACACAATTTAATCTACACTCATACTATTTTGGATCACCACTTGGATCACATAAAAGGGTTCAAACTACTTTTAAGAAAAAGGATCCCAAATCGTAACAAATTTTTATACCTGCTCTCCCCCACTTTGAGGTTATGAAATAGCCTTCCCTTCTCTTATAGTTCTCCATTTGTACAAACTTCTTTGCCCAGTCATATATAATAAACTATTATGCGCCACACCCAACCAGCCAATGCATTGCTTATTAACACAAAACTGCTCTCAACAAATATGTATACACAATTCCTTGGTTTCTTAACTCTGATCAATATTTTAAAACATCTTTGCTTTAATTTTTCCATTGGATTCATTTGCACAATTTAATCCTCACTGTTAAATTAAATAATGAAAAAAAAAATTCTTTTATCAAGTATTATTGATCATATGGACCAGCAGTAATGGGCTGCATATTGATTGGAATATTAAAATAATTATAATTGTTTATTACAATTTGATAAAGAACTATAATTAATTCAATAATTAATTTAATTATTTAATAATTAATAAAAAAAATAGCTCTCTTATACTCTATAGTTCTGTAATTTTGTAATCCCATTTCATTACTACAGTGTTAAGTCAACCACTCATAATTGAAAAATGTTAGGCCTTTTAAAAGTAACAATCCTGTTACTATGAGGTGTTAAACATAGTTAAATATAGTGTAGCATTATCCATTATAGTGCTAAAAAAAAAGTACTAAAAGGTTTAAACTATTGTAATTAGTAAAAAAAAAAAAGTTCCCCTTTCAGACCTAGTGATCTATAGGGTAGATGATGTTAAAATCATCTGTTTCTGTCCACAGTTTACAAGGGTGCCATGTGGCCAGCACTAGGACCAACCACCTTTACTTTTCTCCAACTAATGCCTGGTACCCATTAGAGCTGGGTGGACACACCTGAAATTAAAAATCTCAGTCTTCATTAGGATTCTAACCTGGAACCCCAGTTCGGAAGCCAAGCACTTTAATGCTTGCTTCAAAAGCTACGGACTGTGGGCTTTTTCAGTTCACTGACCAAAGGTTTGGAACTAACTCCCAATTGATCTCAGATAGACAACATGCTTCACCACTTTTAAGAAGAACCTTAAGACCTATTTCAGTATTTGTTTAGAACTTTTTTAGATTAGTTTGATATGTCATATGTTTGTGTTTGTAATGTTTTACAGCGCCTCGAGCCTACATTTTTTTGTTTTTTTTTGCTTTATAAATAAAATTATTATTATTATTACTATTATTATGCTTAGCCACTGCACCTCCTTTACACTATTTTAGTTTATCAAAATATGTGTAACAATTTAACTCTGTATCATACTTCAAAATATTATTTTATT
>JADKLZ010000003.1:40498474-40531549 GCA_021533235.1 Biomphalaria straminea | reverse complement strand
TTATAGAAGGTACAACCATTAAATGAAAATTAAGATTCAATCTGTTTACTTATTAGTTTTGATCTATTGACTTACTGAATAACAGAAAACCATAAAGTAAGGTTTACTTAGTTTACTTTCGAATAAATGAAATATATCTTCGTCTATGCAGTTAGATCTAGATACTGTAAGAAAAGAAAAAATGCGTATTAAAAGTAGATTTACATGTTTGACCAACCATGGCAGTGTCACCAGTGTGTATTTTCTCACCTGACTACTCAACACACAACAAACACTATCCCTTGGTTGTCTTTTCACGACTGACTACACATAGTCTAGACTAGCCTTACACTGACCAGTTTAGGCAGTTTGTTTGAATCAGACACACAATTATTCACAATATATTTACTTCTTGGGATAGGGAGAGGCTTCTATTTAGATGAAAATTTACTTTTTTTTTTTATCCTAAGCCTAATGCCTTTAGGTCTCTGGCTATACTGCTCTATAGTCTTTAGTTAGTCTATATATATACTTAGACTTAGTCTTAATAGGTAGAATCTAGCATAGAATAGTTTATAGATCTAGGTAGACAATCTAGTAATAGTATTATATTATAGTATTATATAATATAGATTATATGATTATAGATATCTAATTCTAGAATATTTTAGATATAGACTCCATAGTGCATAGTATAGTCTATTATTAATTATACTCATTTATTATATACTAGACATCTATATAAAGATGAGTATAATAATCTTGACTGACTTGTCTTATTTAGATCTGATCTATCTAGTTATTCAAAGTTATTGATCATTCTTTAATCTTTGTCTAGTAATTCTAGATTTCTAGATCTTATCATCTAGATCTAAATCTAGTTATTTATAGTTATACTTATAGGCGATGTTTAGTGCCTTTAGACTTTAGTACTTTTAACTTTAGTGAGTCACTGACTTAGAGAATCAGTCTAGAGAGTCTAACTAAAGTCTACACTAGCTAGAGTATAGATTATAATATAATAATAGATTACACCTGAGATATATTTTGACTATCTTTGATTACTTTGAATTGAAGATCTATTAAGGACTATTATTTATTATTATAGTATAGAGTATAGAGTCTAATAATAGATCTATAATTAAAATTAAAGTTAAAAAAAAAATCTAATCTATAAGACTATGTAGAATTAGAATTATATCTAGAGTAGATCTATATTTAAGGATCCTAGATTCTATTCAATGTCTCTAGACCTGATCTTAGATCTAGTCTAGAAAAACTGACAAAAAGTGACATTGTCCAAAAATCTAAACCGAAAATAGGGCACTGTCTCAGTCGGACCAACCTCGAGCTGTAGTCGCTCCATTTGATAACGTTCATCATGATTAGATTATTTCTCAAAATTTCCGATTAATTAAAAAATCTGAATTAAGTTGCATGGATGTATTCCAGGACAATCACCATGCTTGAATGTTGTGATTCGTCAATGAGTTCTTACCAATTACGTACTTTTCGTCACCAACTTTGCTGCAATCGGAGTGGATAAATTTGTAGAATACGTAGTCGCCACGTCAAAATACACCATCAGCGTCACAGGCCAAAATTACAAGGCCGTTCTACTTTCCAAATACTCCCATATTCATACGCTTCACTATTTTGATTGGCCAAATTTTAACGAATGACGTCAGTAAAATCACTGCTGACGCTTGAGGACTAAAAATAGATAAAATAATTTGATCTTCAATCAAATTACTACCTAAAAGTAAAAGTATTTCACATTTTCCAGATTTGACATTACTTCATTTTAACAATATCACAATATATAATTTAAATTATGAGCATAATTTATTATTCTTTGAACAAAGGTTTATATTTTATCATGGAAGTATATAACACCACAGACCGACTGTCATGTCAAGGGTACTGGGCTAGGTTGGTTTGGTATCATACAATTGCTGGTAATAGAAAGTCAACATAAATAAATAAATAAATAAAAATATTTAAAAGATCTATATCGGCTCCACAAGTAGTTTACAGACAAATTGTTAATTATTCGACTGGTTCACTGATGACAGACAACGGGGTCGTCTAAAATGTTTATCAAGAGCAGTGCTTTTTTTTTTTTTAACTTTAGGTGCTCATGATGGATTGCCTACATTTTTACTACTAATAAATTGCCTAAATTTTTACTACTAATAAATTAATAATAAACGTTCAAATACAAGAAAGGTAATATTTTCCCCCACATTAAAAAAAAGTGCCGGTACGCCGTCACAAAAAAAAAGCACCGCGCAAGACCGGCGTTCAGTGGCGTAGCTATGGTGGGGGGAGGAGGGGGAAGAATTTGAAAATCCCCCACGGGCCCCCACTTGAGAGGGGCCCCCAAATGATTGTTATTTTACATTAAAAATTATATATTACGAAAAATGCAGGGGCCTCCAGAGAGATCAAGCCCCCCGTGCCCCCGAGCGATGGAAAAGTCCTAGCTACGCCCCTGCCGGCGTTTTGCCTCACCGACAATTAATTCACAATATGTTTATTGTAAGCCTAATTTATAGTTACAAAGTTTATATCAATAACTCACCCTGTCTGTCTGGTAAAAAGTTTGTACACTTTATTTCTTCAATACCAAATCTCGGGTCAAGCTGAAGCTTTGCACAATCTCTTAACTTGACCAAAAAAAAAAGAACAGTCATAGCTATTGGTAGGCTAATTAATCATTGTGTTCGGTATCGCGACCAAGGGAAAGAAGTGGCTCTTGACTGGAGTGTTCGTGTAAGTTGAATTATTTTCCTTTATAGGTCGTCGCTTTAAAGTTTTCTAATTTGTCGTACCAATGTATTTTTAATATATTTCTCAGACATCTGTTGATGAAGGTCCTTATTTTTGTTTGTTGTTGATGCTTCAGTTGTTCTCCATGTTTCAGAACCATATAGGCCTATATACATACAGGGGGATCGCCTTGACTTTAGATTCTTATTTTAGACTTGTTTGAGATGTGTGGACATTTCCATCTTGGTTTTAGGTGTTTAAATGTCTGGCGCACTAGATTTATACGACGCTTAATGTCTTCATCAGTTCCACCTTATACACTGACTACACTCCCAAGGTAGGTCAATAAAACTATCTACTTGGTCTATACTCTATGTCTCCATTTTGTTTGTTGTTTACTTTAAGTACTTTTTAGCGGCCCCCGAAAGGGGCAAAGACGCTATTATTTTTGTGTGGTGTGGTCTGTCTGTCTATCCGTCCGTCCGTCCCGTTTAGATCTCAGAAAGTAGAAGAGAAAATGAAAATCGGACATCACAATAATTTAGATCATTCAAAGTTCTGATGCAACGGCTACTTTTTTTTTTCTAAAAGCTCAAAATCTAATTTTTTAAAACCTTTATGGAAGCAGTTTTTTAAAGAGAAAAACCTAATTAGTATGCATTATAAATCTAACCTATATTAAGACCATTAATATTTTGTAAATCACTTTTTTTTCACGTTTAGGGGAGAGTAACCAGCACAAAAAGAGGCAAAGAAAAGAGGCCTAATGCCTCTTACTGGGGCACTACATAGGATCTGTCAACCTTCTAACTGCATTCTTATAAGTGATTTGTCTTTGATATAATTTCATTCGGATGTTCTTTCTGAAAATATTGAAACCTGCCTGGGTGGACCACTTCGGGGGCCGATTTTAAGTTTGTGTTTCCACACAAACTGTCTTTGTAACCTTGTTTGTTTGTTTTTTTGGTGGTTTATTTTGAGGCCTACTCTTTTTTCTACTTCCCATAAAGCTGTGACCTTTTCTTGCATATTATGTAGTCTGTGTGATAATAAGGCTATGTCATCTGCGAATTACAGATCTTCCAGCTTTTGTGTGAATATCCATTAGATTCCTTTCCCTGAATTAGAGTAAGCTTCTTTTGTGACCCAATCCAATAGGCCTACTAGAAGGAACAGGAGTGGTGAAAGAAGACATCCCTGTTTGACTCTTGTTGTGGCAGGAAATTCCTCTGATAGTTTGCCCCTCTGGGCTACTTGGCAGTTAAAACCATCATAAAGGTTTTTGATTATTATTACTTTATTTCTGGAGAGTGTGCTGCCAAGATAGGTGAATCTATCCACTGCATTTACTTCATGTCCTTTATTTTGATGCTTGGATCTGAGTAGGTTTTACCTGGAGCAGGCAAATATAGGACATCAAATTGCTGAGTAAAAGAGAACAACGCTGGCAGAAGAAAAACGCCAGAGAAGAAAAGCAAGGCCAAAAACACTATCTCCAACTGGAATAAACTGCTCAGTTTGCAGCCGAACATACCGGGCTCACATAGGTCTCACCAGCCACACGAGAAGTCACAAAACCCCAGTGCAAAGCCCTCAGCCCCCCTGGATAACAAAAGTGATCATCATCGAACCGCGATGGACGAACTATGGTTACTTTATTTTGGGATTCCGTAATGTCAAATTATTGTCCAAATAGATTCTCTATCGATACTATCAAAGGCCTTTTCAAAGTCGACAAATGTTGCATAAAGAGGAGAAAGCCAATTGACACATTGTTCTACAATTATTCTGAATGTTGCTATTTGGTCAGCACAAGATCTCCCTTTTCTTTACATCAATGTTTGTTTTTTTTTTTCTAAACCAACAGATCGTCTCCCTCTTTCATTGTAACACTATCAAAAGGTATTGAAAAAAAAAAAACAGTTTTACGAGACGTTGAATGCCAACAACATCGTTCACTTAAGGTGATAATGTGACAGAGTACAACAGTCCAGCTCAGCATTACTAGGCCTACTATAACAATAGCAATATAGATGCAAACATGTTCAATGTTCACACATACATAAGTAGCCTATAGGCATTACGCGCGCACACAGGGCCGGTCTTAGGCCACTGCAACCTATGCGGTCGCAGTGGGCCCCGCGCCTTCATAGGCCCCGCACTAATTCTATACGAAATATATAAGAAAAATTCCTGGAAATGTTTTGCACTTATTAAGAACTGAAAACTCATAAAAATCTCATGAAAAATAGACAGAATTGTCATTTGTGGTGTCATTCATTGCGGAAAACACCTATCCTAAGCGCGATAAAAGAAAAAAGGCATTGTCAGCTTTCATGTTAAAATGTAATAGACACAATCAGGCAACTTTTCCCCTTAACAGGACGTTCCCATACCTTATTTTCTTTAATAGTCACTACCATATAAATATTCCATAGGTTACAACTAAGATTCGTACAGTAAAGCTAACTTAATCGCAATTTTGTACTTAGAACAGAAAGAAAAAAATAGGAAAGCCGAATTTATTTTCTTATACAAAATCTTAATTTTTCACTTATTATCCTTATTCCCACCCAGACTATAGGCCCCGCGCTATCAGTTACGCATAGGGCCCCGCAAGCGCTAGGACCGGCCCTGCGCGCACACTTACACACACGACCAGTGTGCTAATATAAAATATATTACGTCATTGTTTGTTGTCTTGTCTATGTTTTTGAGTGAACGTAAAAGAATGAGCGGAAATAAAAGAGTTCTCTATGTTTACCTTGATGAAGACAGTCTCGTTATATTATTTATCTTTATTATTAATGTCTACAGTAGTTTATTAATCTGTGACAACAGAACAACCAGTGCTTTTTGAATGGACCCCATTCACTAATCGTAAACAAACAACATTTAGTCACGTGATAGTATTGAAACCTACCTACATTGCTCTATGCCTCAGAAACATGGACAGTATACAGACGACATGCCAAGAAACTAAATCACTTTCACGTGACATGTCTGAGAAAAATACTAAATGTCAAATGGCAGGACAGCATGCCAGATACTGAAGTCCTTCAAAGAGCGGGTCTGCAAAGCATCCACACAATCCTGATGCAGTCCCAGCTGCGATGGGCAGGACACGTATGCAGAATGGAGGACCACCGCATCCCAAAAACGTCTTATGTATGGCCAATTAAGAGAAGGAAAGCGCTCGCAAGGTGGTCAAAGAAAGCGCTTCAAGGACACCCTCAAAGCTTCTCTAAAGGATTTCAACATTGACCCAGGCACCTGGAAGACAGAGGCACATGACAGAGTATCGTGGCGCCGCGCTGTGAGATCCGGCGCACAGGTTGCTGAGGAAAAAAGAACAACGCTGGCAAAAGAAAAACGACAGAGAAGGAAAGCAAGGCAAACGACACTAGCTCCAGCTGGAATTATCTGCCCAGAGTGCGGCCGAACATTCCGGGCTCACATAGGTCTCACCAGCCACATGAGGAGGCACAAAACTCCAGTGCAAAGCCCTCAGCCCCCTGGATGACAAAGTGGTCATCATCGAACCACGATGGACGAACTATAGTATTGAAAAAAAAACGTATTACATGACAGCCTATATGGATTACGTAATTTGTATAAAATAGATAGAGAACCATGTGGCTAAATGTTGTTTGTTTACAATTGGTGAATGAGGTCCATTAGGCTTCCATGTACTTCTCGGTGATGAGAAAGTGACTTTATAACACCCTGACTGAAAGTGGGATAAAGGAGTTTTTAAAATCTTTCTGTTCTAGACTTAATGGAGAGGAGCCGACCACTTCGTCTAGATCTGATGTATTTGTTGTTTTATGGGTGCAAATTGTCTGAATTTCGTGAAAGGCATCTTTCATTAAAAAATAAGTTCTTTAAGAGGATAATAATTTGAAGAAGAAGAAGACGTCTTTATGGGCATAATCACGTTTTCACAGAACTGGATTGAATTGACGGTTGTGGTAAGTTCATCTATGTCAGGGCAATTGTTTACAAACATGTCCCAATCTGTCTGCTCGAGACAACTTTGTAGTTCTAAAACAGCGCCCTCGGACCATGACTGGATGGACTGTAATTCGTGTTTTGTTGTTTTTAAAAACCGGTTCGTACGTGGATGTAAGATGGACCATTGTGTGGTCTGACTGAGAAGAAGATCGTGTCCATTCTGAATATCCAAAGTTGATGCTGACGAGTAGGACTAACCAAATTTAATAAATTACCGCTTTGTGTTGAAAGAAACGATTTTGGCTTTATTTTGATCCACCAACATGGAAATAACGTTTCAACATTTTCACTAAGAAGTGTCTTCTAAACAGGTAGCTTATCAAGAAGATCTTAACATTGGTCAATAATGCTAGACGCTAGAGTCACAGTAGAGACGTAGCATAGCTCCACTTGCCAAGATATATGTTTCAGATCCAAGTTTCATTTTTTTTTCTTAAGTGAGTCCTGTGCGACACCTCGCCAGTCAGAGGCACTAGACGGCTGACAAGTTTAATTTTAGGCTAATAGCCTGATGGTCTCTTCTATGTCAGTTAAAAGGTTGAGGCGTGTATAAAGTGACCAGACTTTCCGACAGTTTCTCTATAGAGCGACTTATATAGGCTACTATGATCTACACGTGTCCCGCTTTCTCTCCCCAATTATCTAGTCTCTTTAGTGTAATAAATTATTGTTTTTTTTTTTACTAATAATATTATTTAATATTAATAGTTTATGGCTTGTTTTCGAGTCCGAAGATTACTCAGGAATGCAGTATATTTCCCGTGGCTACGCAATCCCAGCTGTGACCTACATATTTTGTCACATCCAGGGCAAGTATAACCATTGTCCGCCGGTGGTCGATTAGGATTTTCTTTTCGTCGTCTGTGTCTGTCCTCGGCAGCGTATTTTCTTTTAGTCGCGAATGTGTATCCCGTTACCTCTTTAAATGACATCCAGTTGGCTCGTTCTGAGGCCACATGCAACCAAGTGCTCTCTTCTATGTCAGCTAAGGCAAGTTGGCGTTGTGCACCTCTGTTACGCCGACCACCTTTTAGCTCACCAAAAAAGACTGCTATGGCAGTTCCATACGTGCCCATACGGAATACGTGCCCTGTTCAGCGTAAGTGTCGGACAATATAATCTATCTATCTAAAATCTATATATATATACATATATATATATAGGTCTGTGAGTAAACTTAGTAAACTGTTGTAAAAAAACTGGATTGCAATTTTCGAGTTCCGGCGAAATTTTTACACCGAGTTCCACTCTGTGGTTGTAATAATCAAGTCATCTTTATCTTAAACATGTCGGAATGTAATGTAGACGATGCTGCTTCTAATGAAGCTTGGGTACCATTTAAAGACAGACCAGAATGGAGAGATTTGAAACCTATTCCACAGGATGATGGACCTGATCCAGTGGTGCAAATCGCTTATTCTGAACAATGTAATTGTACTAAGAGTAATTCACATAAATGTAATTTTTAAAAATCTTTGCTTTACTTTACTACTTTACTGGCTTTACTTTTTATTATTTATTAGTTATGTGAATTAGTATAAAATACTATTATTAATATTACTTCACTTAAAAACTTAAAAAATAACTTTAAAAAGGTTTAATAATTTAAAATAACTTAATTTAAGGTAAGACGTTAAATTGCATATTATCATTATCTAAGACGACTAAGTCATAAATGAAACCTCAAAACACATCATCATCATCATCTGCTAGTGTTTAATTTGCATTTCGAGGCTGAGGCATAATTATCATAAATATGTCACGATAATTAATAAAGTTGTCAGCATGCAGTGTATTAATTAGACATTAAGTAGCTAGACAAAAAAAAACAGGAAGTGTGGAAGTAAAAAATGACCGAAAAAGTTGAGATTGCGTTTTTGTCATTTTTTACTTTTTTTTACATAGAGTCATAGACATAGGACATAGTGTCATACTAGTCATATGCCGTATTTTGAAATGTATTACACTTATGAATGAAATGTGAGAAGTTGTGTCATTGATTACTTTAGACAATGGCCTAGGTAATGCTTAATTACTTTTTTTTTTAAAAATTATTTATCATTTTAAAATTTATTATAAAAAATGTCCCTTTTTTGTTTTTACCAATACAGAGTCCAGGAAAATGATCACACATCTATTTTTTTTTCTACGCTAGATATCATGCCTGGCTCTACTTCTACTACCAAGTTTTATCACGATTTCCTATGCCCATTATATGAAAAGTTGAAAGTACGGTTAGCATTGTTGGCATGGGATTTTACAGTTTTTGATAAAGTTTGATAAAAAAAATTTGTAAGTTTAAAAAAAAACACTAAGGCCTAATATCCTGCATATATTAAAATAGTTTTTGTGTACTAAAAATATGCCCATTAGTCTAAAATTGCATATGAAAAAAAATTGTTTCGGGCAATTTAGATCCCAATTTTTAAAATATTTTGTTATTTTCTGCCATCACAGCTCAGCCATTTTGTCCACACCTCTTTGACATTGCGTGTAGATCTAGACCCGATAATTTGTTTATTTCACCAATATTTACATTTTAAACAAGTGAAGTTCATAAATATAAATTAAATCAGATTTGTGAGCTATAAATTTACTACTAATACTAGATCTACTATTAAATTTCTTATCTAGTAAGTAGATTTTTTTCTCCATGAAACTCAAATCCAACTTTTTAACTTTTTGAGCAGGAGGTGTGTCTCGCCAACTGAGCAAGGCCATAACGCATCATCTTACTTGTTCCATGTCAACCAATGTTATGTCAAAACAATACAAAAAAAAAAAAATTATAACTTTTTAACTGTTAAACATACAATCATAATTTATACACCATTGGAAAGTTCTTTTAAAGTATTTTAATGATGTACTAACAAAAAATTGTTTTTTCAAAGATAATTTTTTTATTTCACCTCCCTACATTAAGTCTGATTAAGTTAATTAAGTGGGCAAAAGAGTTACACTAAATGTGACGTAATCAGCCCTGGTGAGAGGCACTTTTTTCACAATGAAAAAAAAAAACAATCTGAAAAATAAAATGTGCAAGGAGTTTCACTAGTCGACACAGGTATGTCAGCGTTTTGATGTAGATGTAATCTAGATCTACTACTGACTGAGATACAGGGTGTCCGCGGCCTCCTTAGTCCTTGAATATAAAAAAAAACTCAAAAAGTCCTTGAAATCTCCTTGAATTTTAAGATATCTCCTTGAATGTCCTGGAATTTCGTCGATCGGAGAAAAAAATCGGCGTTAAAATAAATTCGGCACCGTTGCAGCGACTGCCCATCCGCTGCAGTATCGAATAGTATCGAAATGAGCGTTACTGAGTTTGCGCAGAATGTGTTTACTGCTCCTTGACAATAGATAGGTCTAATCTATTTATAGATATTGGCTGTGTCAATAAGCTGACCAGTGACGCGTCTACACCGCCTTTCACCCACTTGTGAAGCACATTCTCGTGATAGAAGATGGCCTTGGCTCAAGCAAGCATTTCACCTGGCATTATTTTTCTGAAGGGCCATCCCTCACCTAAAATCTTGTAACAGAGTTTCTTTGCGTGAATCATCTAGATTCTAGCTAGAAATACTATCTAGATTTACGCTAATCACTAAAATAGAATGTAGTGAAGATAAGCCTTGAAAAGATCGCAAATTTTAGTGACTTAAATTATATCTAGAGTCTGGATTTACGGTAGATTCGGTGAAAATAATTCTCACATAGCCGTGAAAAGTCCGTGAAATTTTGTGACTTAGATCTAAAGTTTTGAGTTACGGTAGTTTTAGTGAAGATAATTGTCACACATCCGCGAAAAAATCCCCGAATTTTAGTGACTTAGATCTCGTGTCTAAATTTGCGGTAGATTTAGTGAAGATAATTCTCACCCATCATTTAAAAGTCCGCGAATTTAAGACTTAGATCTAGACTCTAGATCTACTGTAGATTTAATGAAAAATATTTTGCACACAGCTGTGAAAGTATTTTTGTTGTAAAAGACAGGGAGACTACATAGTTGAAAAAAGAAATTGTGCTTGAACAAAAAAATCGTTAGGTCTAATACCCTTTCCCCCCCCCCCCCCCCCCAAATAATCCAAAAGCCATTATTTAGTCAGCAAATGCCAAACAACTAGGCCTGTATGTTACAGGCTCTGTTTGTGAGGATTTAAGCACAGTTAATAAAACAAAACATTACATACACATAGGAACTAAAATTGTAGCCTACATTTCCACCTCAGAGTATGCAACTCTAAAAATGTTTCTTATTTAAAAAATAATGGAAAAGCTATCATTTGTAATGTTCTTTAATACATCTTTGAAAAGAAAAATGGTTGTTTTAGGTTTTGGGATGACAGTCAATTTAAGTTGTTATATATATATATAATAAGGCTTGTCTTGAAGTCCGAATATTAGTGAGCAATAATAATAATCAACTTTGACTATTGTTATGTAATATTTTAATATTTCTGCGCGAATTTTATGTCCTTGAATTTTTAAATTTCTCCTTGAAAACTCCTTGAATTTCATTTAGACTTTGGTGCAGAAACCCTGGAGATAACATATTATCATATATCAATATCTGAAAAATTAAACTATAGTGATGCTCTACAATGAGTCTACAACCTTTGCATTCTAGATCTACTACTGACTGAGATAACATATTATTATCAAATATCAATATCTGAAAAATTAAACTATAGTGATGCTCTATAATGAGTCTACAACCTTTGATTTGCTATTAAAATGTTGCATCAAATACAGTGTAATTCTAGTCTAGATTGTAGATCTGTTTTAAATTTACAGTTGATTTGTTATGCACATTGGGATCCATTGATAATACATTTTCCTTGCTATTATAATTATAGATTTAAATGTAGTGTAGTTGTGTAAGTACTCTCTTGATTGATTTGATGTAAGACACATCTTGAATTTTTTTTTGTAATGATTTTAAAAATAGATTTGGTATCAGTCAGGAAAACCATATCTGACTGTTAAGTATTTGTGAGTAGTTTAAAAGGTAGCTCTATTTGGTGGTTCTAATGTTTCCATCTGTGCTCTGTAGCTAAGGGATTTCTGGTGCCTATGAGTTTTTCTAATTTTCTCCATTGCGACATTAATTTTTAAAAGGATTTTTCAGATGGTCTTGTGAACATTCTTACCCATTGCCATTGCTTTCTAAGGTAATGAATTTGTAGAAATATTTCCGTGAGATTTTTTTTTTATTGTTTTCAATAATGTTTTATTCTGTTCTAGGCAGTTTCTTATTGGTATTTCTTTTAAGGCTCATTACTTCTTGAATAAAAATCATGTTTTTTTGTATTTGATGTGCCAGATGTAAAGTTAGTTTAAAGTGTGTGCTGAACGTTTTCATTTTTGTGCACTTTACTAAAATCTCCTTGGTGATGGGATGTCTTGGAATTTTGAAACAAAGCTTTGAAAACAAATGTGGATATAAAATATTTTGTGGCATAGTTAATGAAAAAGGTAGTAGTTTGTGAATGGCGGTAACATAATAATTACATCATGAAATAGTGGTACCGTTACATTTATTTTGTTTTTGTGATTTAAAAAACAATTTTTTGTTTTTTTTTCAGTTCGAGAAGTCTATGACTACTTTCGGGCAATCATTGCTGCTGATGAAAAGTCAGAACGAGCCCTTAGTTTAACAAAAGAAGCTGCAGAACTGAATCCTGCAAATTATTCTGTTTGGTAAATTTGAATATATATTCAAAACTTAACACTAATTATTGATGTAAGCCATTTTTATTATAAAAATATAACATTTTCTTCCTTCAATGATATGTATTATTTAATAGGATTTTTTTTGTTATTGTCATTCAAAATATAAAAAAAATGGTATTATTGTTAAATAATAGGAATTACCGTAGAAACATTCTGCAAGAGCTGAACAAAGATCTTAAAGAAGAACTGAAATACATATCTCATGTCATTGAAGACAATCCCAAGAATTATCAAGTCTGGTCTGTATTAAAAACTTTCCACTGTTTTATAGCAAGTAAAAATGTTTAGATACATGTCAATACATTATTATATTTTTACAACTGTTTCTTCTACAAATTTTTTAAGATAAATAATCATTTGGAATATTGGAATACTTTATTATTATAATTGTGTAGGCACCACAGACGTGTTATTGTTGAATGGTTGGAGGATGTTACAGATGAACTCAAGTTCACAGAAAAAATTCTTAAAGAAGATGCTAAAAATTACCATGCTTGGCAACACAGGTATGGTTTAAAAAAAAAAAATTGTGATTATATAATGGATGCAAGATTGATGACTACAGTGGGCATGCCGGAAAAATTAAAGTAAAAAAAAAAACAAGCTAGCCAGCAAATGCACTTGCAATAATGTTTTTGGTCTAGTAGAATTAGTTGGCTTTCAAACAAAAATTAATAACAAGTCGAATTTAAAGAAAAAAAGGAAGTTACAGTTCGTAAGTTATGATGCATGCATTAATTTCCGTACTTTCACTTTAAATTAAAAATGTAGACAAAAGTGTCTGAACAAATCGTAAGGCTACAACGCCTAAATAGATCTAGTAAGATAATAATTTTGATCTGCTGGCATGCAACATTCAATTACTTATGGAAATTTCCTTTTTTTTAAAAAATTAAAACCAGACCTAGAAGCTAGATGTAGTCTAGAGTCATAGATCTATTTCTACATTTTTTTATGATTTTATTTTATGATATTTACCAGAAATTACTGTATACTAGATGTCTTAGTTAGATCTAGATTATTAGAATAATTAGTTATAATCTTACAATCTACCACTACATCTAGTACAAAGGCAGAAGCAGCATATATTATAATTAGATCTAGATCTAGTAAAGTCTGTATCTAATTAAAAACTTGTTTTAAAAAAAAAAGGTTAGAAAAAGAAGGCCTAAAGATTTTTATAATTCTAGAATATTATTCCAATTATTATATTGAATTTCTAGATCTAGATTTGCCAGCTTCTAGATCTAGAATCTATGAATTCTAGTAAATACTTTAAATAGACTAGAAAAGTCTATATTATTTATAAAATCATAGATTATAATAGATCTACTAGTTTGTGCTATATAGTCTTGTCTAGTTCTAGACTATCATCTAGCATTACAAGTGACTATTTAAATTACTAGCTCAAGACCTAGATCTATAATACTTGGTAGTTTTAAGTAGTTTCTTTATTAGACTTAGATCTACAATCTAGAATCTAGATTTAGATAGGTGTAAATTGATGGATCTACTCTATTATCATAGATCTAGAATCAAAGAATATAGGTTATCTAGGACCTAGGTTCAAAAACTAAATTATCATAAAAAAATGCTAGAGTTGTTGTTTTTTTTTTAGATATACACAATTAATAATCTAGGCGACAAAGACTAAAACAAATAAATAAGCTAATTAACTATATCTAAAACTAAGTAAAAAAAAAACACACAACATCTTGACTAGATCTAGTACGCAAGTCTAAGCTACTATTAGTTAGAAATTCCGGTTAACTAGTTCTAGATCTGATAAGATCTACTGACTACTCTGTTAGCCAATAACTATTTATAGATGAAATAAGAGTTAACTTTTAACATAGATGCTACAAAGTTTGATTTATACTAACTGTCACAGATGCCATTATAGATTTATTTGTATTTAAAAGCTTGTGTGTAAATTAAGTATTAGAAAACCCTAACTGAGCCTCAAGAATTACACAAAAGGTCTAGTCCCTTAACAGAGCCGCAAGTTTAGCTCAATGACGTCACAATGATTGTCGCAAGTCTATTGGTTGATTTGAAAATAAACATTCTTTTTAAAAGAGTTAAGTCAGCTGACATAGGGCGCGTAAAAGACCAGTCTGAGTTTTGCCTTCGAAGCGATAGGTTCTGTCTCTAGTGTGTTCTATAATAATATTGAAGAAAGAGCCTTAGTATTGTATTTTCATTTTTTATATGTACCTTGTACATAAGCTGTACTTAAGTTGTATTTGAATAAAAGTTTCTAGTGTTTTATTTCTATGAGGAAGTTATTCAATTTGATTCCTAGATCGTCTGTGTTCATAATTACAATCTAATTCAAATTAGATTCCCCGGCAACACAAGTATACTCTCCTATCGGACAACAAATTTGTTATTACATCTCAAGATAAAGTTGGCGAAGTCAGTCATTCATCCGCCATCATCAAATATTGCTACATCTGGCATCTAGACGATAGGAAAGGGCATGTGACATCTGGCACTCTCCAATATTGTAACATTTATGACACCTTCGTCGAATAGAATGTTTGTGGACAACTTCTAACGGAATCATTCAAGATCTAGGAACAATTTTCAAACACTTCAAGGAAACTTTATTCTAATTTAACGAAGGACAGAATTTCTGTGTTTAAACAGGTCAGTTGGTTATCGATAATTATTTTACAAAAGATTTTCGTTCGAGTTACGTTTAACTCACGAAATCTATTATATGTAATTGGCAAAGGCAATAAGACCAATATACATAATTACTGGCATTATTATTAAAAGACCAGTAAAGCAAATAACTGGCATTATTACAAAGACCAGTAAAGCAAATAACTGGCATTATTAAAAAGACCAGTAAGGCAAATAACTGGCAATATAAAAAAGACCAGTAAAATAAATAACTGGCATTATAAGGAAGACCAGTAAATAATCATTGTCTGGCACAAAGTAAACGGAAGACCAGATTTAACCAACTGTTAAACCAGAATAAAAGTACTCGGCTCAATAGATTTGTAGATCAAGACTTAGACTCCAGTAAAGTACAATTTTACTGTCAAGAATTATTAACAGACTAAGGCTTCAAGAACTCTATTAATATATTATAAGGATATCTGAGATAAGACAAAATCAAGATATCGAACATTTTGCTCTAATACAAGAAGAATACATAAAAATATAAAATGGCTACCAGTTCCAGTTATAGGACACAACGATACTTCGAATTGGTGGAACTAGCAAAAGAAAAGCAAATTCCCAAGCCAGACTTATGGGCAGAGAGACAAGAAGAGAAAGAAGCAGAAGAAAAACGCATGCAATTAGAAGAAAAGAAATTGCAAGACGCCGAAAAACAAAGGCAAGAAGCTGAAAAACAAAGGCAAGACGCCGAAAAACAAAGGCAACATGAAAGAGAAAAAATGGAATACGAAAAACAAAATAAAGAAAACAAAGAAAGTATTCCGAATCAAGGCCAATCAAATATGACAGATAAATACAGACTGATGAACAAAATACCGGCATTTAATGAGAAAATTGATAACATGGACTCATACCTCATTAGATTTGAAGAGATAGCAACCACATCCGGTATACCTGAAACACTTTGGTCAAGCTCACTCCTCACTCTCTTGACTGGCAAAGCTGTTAACATTTGCTCCCAACTGTCTCAAAATGAACGCAGCACTTACCATGATATCAAAGAAGCTTTACTGCGCCAATACGGAGCAACCTCAGCCAACTATAGAAAGAAATTCTACAATGAAAGGCCACAACAAAATGATGATCCTCAAATATTTGTAGCCAATATGTCAATGTGGTTTGATAGATGGGTATCCATGGCCAAAGTAGAAGAAAGTTACCAAGCTCTTCGTCAACATATTATCATTGATAACATCACCCATGCTCACTCAGAAGATATTCAATCCTACATCATAGAAAGAAATCCCACTGACATCCAGACATTAACCAAGATCATCAGACAATATAAAGCAGCCTATCCAAACAAGTCAGTCAAACCATCTAATGAAGAAAACTTTGTCTGCTTCGCTCAAGACAAAAATGCAAGATATAAGCCAGATGACAAAATCAAATGTAACAAATGTCACAAACTAGGACATTTTACTTCTCAATGCCGCAGCAAAACCATAGAATGTTCATATTGCCATAAAAAAGGTCATCAAATTCATGAATGTTGGAAAAAACAGTCAAGTTCAAAAAATCAAAATTATGATAGACCCACATCGCCAACTCAAAGAGAGCAATACAATTTCAACAAGGCACCTGGAAATAATAAACCAAATAACAATCCTCGCTACAGAAGTCATTCACAAGACTCCAGACCACAATATGTGCCAAACAGAAGCTCATATAACAGAAGCTACTACAATGAACATTCAACAATGACAGTCATTGCTAAATCCAATGGTCTCAAATTTTATCCAGGCTTCGTAGGAGACATGAAGGTGGAAGTTCTTCGCGACACCGGAAGCACGTCAACATTAGTACATGAACGCTTTGTACACGCAAACCGCTTCACAGGCAACCATGTCCAAGCCACTGCCTTCAACGGAACTGTCAGCAAGTTACCTGAAGCCATCATTTATGTTACTACATCATTCTTCAGTGGTCAAACAAAAGCATTAGTAACACCCAATCTACCAGTAGACCTAATCATTGGAAACATAGAGGGAGTCAAAGAATGCACTTCTCAAGAACTTGATGAATGGACAAATGCCATAGAGCAAGGTCAAAAATGTCTTGCAGTAACGACAAGATCCATGTCCAAACATCAAGAACAGTTGGCACCTGAAGAAGTTAGCCAAAATCACCACATGGCTACCGTAGTCACTCAAGCTATGCAAAATGTAACAGAACCAGTTACTAGTCCAGTAGCCAGCAACAATCAAGAACATTCAACATGGACACCCCCAGTTACATCAAGCCCATCCCCACCGGTCGTACGTCCACCTCCAATTCCCGAATGTCCATTGTTGAATTTCGATGAACAAGACGACATGCCCAGAATCTCTAACAATGATATAAGTAATCAAGCTGTCAACACTGAAGTCCATCAAGACAAGCCATATCTCCTACACGATGACTTCAAAGAAGAACAGAAACGAGATCCGACATTACAAATACTTTATCAGAAGGCGCAAGCAAACAATCAGCTGAATTCACCAAATACACCATATTTTCAAGATGGCCTCCTGATGAAGAATGCCATACACAAAGGCAATACCATTCAGCAAATAATAGTGCCACAGAAATACAGAAAACAAATAATGGCCACAGGACATAACATTCCACACGCCAGCCATATGGGTGTAGTCAAAACTAAAGCCAGAATCCTCAAAGAATTTTATTGGCCAAGTATCATAAAAGATGTTAAGAAGTATGTGAAGTCATGTCATATCTGCCAAGTCAAAGGACCTAAGAACAACAAATCACAGGCACCAATTCAAGACATGGAATTGACAGACAAGCCATTCCAAAAAGTCTCTGTTGATTTGATTGGTCCCATGCCAATAGCTTCAGCAAGAAACCATAGATATGTCCTGACACTGATCGACACATGTACCAGATGGACAGAAGCAGTACCTCTAGTCAACATTACAGCGCTTGACATCACCAAAGCTTTGTCAGAGATATTTTCCAGAATTGGTTTCCCAGAAGTTATCCTATCTGACAGAGGCACACAGTTCACAGCCAACATTACCAAAGACTTCATGAATATGTACCACATCAAGATGAAGTTCACAACGCCCTATCATCCCCAAGGCGAACAATTTAACGGTATTTTGAAGAGGTGCATCTCCAAGATAGCACACGAAAATCCGCAGAATTGGGACTTATTGCTACCAGCAGCTCTGTTTGCATACAGAGAAAGTCCTCAAGAAACCACAGGATTTTCTCCTTTCGAGATGATTTATGGCGCCAACCCACGAGGACCTATGGCAATCCTCAAAGAATCAATCATTCGCCAAAACTCAACTTCATCAGAAACCAAGACTGCATTCCAACATGTGCAAGATACCAGAAACATAATCATATCTGCATGTGAGAAAGCAAATGAAGCCACAGCCATAGCAAACTCCAATACCAGAATGAGAGTCAATAGAAACAGAACACTAAAACAATTTGAACCAGGAGATCAAGTATGTCTGTTACTACCAGACAAAAGCAACAGACTATTTATAAAATGGCAAGGTCCATTTTCTATACTCAGAAAAATAACAGATGTTGACTATGAGATAGACATTCACAACAAAAAGAAAATCTATCATGTCAACATGCTACAAAAATATAATACAACAGAAGATATCACTAATCCAGAACACAATGAAAGAGCCATATCATGCCTTGCAGTCATACCAGAAGAAGATGAAAATGACACGTCTGAATTTGACGACATCAATATGCCACAAACAAGTAACAAACAAACTGAGTTTTGGCAAGACATAAAACTCAACTCAATGCCACCGCAAAAACAAAAAGAACTGACTAACATTCTCAAAGAACATTCAGAAATATTTACAGATGTTCCAGGCAAATCTTCAATTGCTGAACACAATATAATACTTACTGATTCCAAGCCTACAAAAGCAAGACCTTATCCATTACCAGTACACTACAGAGACTTTCTTAAACAAGAAATTGACTTACTATTAGAGCAAGGAATAATTGAACATTCCGACTCTCCCTATGCTGCACTAATAGTTCTTGTCAAACGGAACCAGACGACAAATCCAAGAATGTGTGTCGACTTCAGACAATTGAACAAAATAACCCAACTCGACTCATATCCTATGCCAAATCCTGAAGATCTTATGACCAAATTTTCAGAAGCAAAGTTCTTCACTAAAATAGACCTATCCAGAGGTTATTATCAAATACCAGTCAAACAAGAATGCAAACAATTTACGGCATTCACCACAGCTTATGGACTATTCCATTTTAACTTCATGCCATTTGGTCTAGTCAACGCCAGCAGCACCTTTAATAGAGCTATCCACAGCATACTAGGAAATCACTCTGACACAGTGTCATATATAGATGACATTTGCATATTCCATAAGACATGGAATGAACACATCAAAGGTTTACAAGAAGTTTTCAGCATACTGAAACAACATGGTTTTACCATAAAGCCTAGTAAGGTAGAACTAGCCATGTCAGAAATATCCTTCCTGGGTTATAAAGTCAGCTATAATTCGCTGAGACCACAAGAGAACATTATTCAACGCATAATAGACATCAAAGTCCCCACCAGTAAAAAGCAAGTGAGAAGCATTTTGGGTCTGTGTAACTTCTACAGACATTTTATACCAGGTTATACAGCACTCATAGCTCCTCTGATTGAACTCACGAAGAAAGGACAACCAACGAAGATCCCATGGTCTACAAAGCTACATGAGACAATTGAGAACATTAAAGCTGAATTTTCAAGAGACACTATTCTCAAACTTCCGAATCCAAAGAAGCAATTTTACCTCGCCACAGATGCTTCTTCTTCAGCTATAGGTGCATGTCTAATGCAGAAATACCAAGACACTTCACAGAAATGTCAAGAGACTTTGCACCCAGTATTTTTCATCAGCAGGAAGTTATCATCAGCTGAAACCAGATATTCAACCATCGAACGTGAATGTCTAGCCATTGTATGGGCCATAGCCAAGTTTTCCAGATATCTACTAGGTGCTCATTTCACACTACTAACTGATCACGCACCACTAGCATTTCTAAACTCAAAGAAGTTAGCGAACAGTCGTTTAACTCGTTGGAGTCTACAACTCACTGACTACCAATTCGAGGTCAAGACAATTCCTGGACGTGAGAATGTCTTCGCTGACACACTTTCCAGATGTATTTAATTATTTTCATAATTATGTATATATTTTTCTTTTCCTCAGGTGTAATATATCAGTTTTGTATTGTCATATTTTATTATCAAGTACAATAAAGAGAAGTAACTCATTCAAAATTTAATTCATATTTCAACGCATGTTATGCCTTGTAAATTTTTCCATCTACTTAGTTAGAAATTTTTTAACAAATTTTCAATAATTTTGTTCACATGTTTATGGCACCATATTTGAATTTTATTGTCAACAAGTTGCCACATTTTCATATCAAGTTTTCCAGAGCATTGTAATGTATTGCCTTTACCATCCTCTAAGTTTTTTATGTATGGTATTTTCTATGTACAATTTTATATTAATTCTAAACATTTTTTTTCACTACTATATAAGCATTTATATTACCATACAAATGCTTAAAATGGAGGAGGGGGTAATATGTCACAGATGCCATTATAGATTTATTTGTATTTAAAAGCTTGTGTGTAAATTAAGTATTAGAAAACCCTAACTGAGCCTCAAGAATTACACAAAAGGTCTAGTCCCTTAACAGAGCCGCAAGTTTAGCTCAATGACGTCACAATGATTGTCGCAAGTCTATTGGTTGATTTGAAAATAAACATTCTTTTTAAAAGAGTTAAGTCAGCTGACATAGGGCGCGTAAAAGACCAGTCTGAGTTTTGCCTTCGAAGCGATAGGTTCTGTCTCTAGTGTGTTCTATAATAATATTGAAGAAAGAGCCTTAGTATTGTATTTTCATTTTTTATATGTACCTTGTACATAAGCTGTACTTAAGTTGTATTTGAATAAAAGTTTCTAGTGTTTTATTTCTATGAGGAAGTTATTCAATTTGATTCCTAGATCGTCTGTGTTCATAATTACAATCTAATTCAAATTAGATTCCCCGGCAACACAAGTATACTCTCCTATCGGACAACAAATTTGTTATTACATCTCAAGATAAAGTTGGCGAAGTCAGTCATTCATCCGCCATCATCAAATATTGCTACATCTGGCATCTAGACGATAGGAAAGGGCATGTGACACTAACATAGTATCAGTGTGCATATTATATAAAAAAAAAACTAAATGTTGAAACTTAACAATATTTATGTAAATTATAGTTATTTAAGTAAAAGCATAGTACTTATAGTTTGTATTGCAAAAATAGTGGTAAATGTTTTATATGTCATAAAGATAAAAGAGGCATCAAGCTTGCAGGCATTTTGGGGTTTCTGGCCTTACAGGCAAAGTGAGACACCGTACAATGTACATACTAGAAATTATTTAAAATAATTTTGGTAACTTAATTTTAAAAAATCTGATTTCTGGTTTTAAATAACGCTTGTAAAATCCTAAGCAAAGAGAGGTAACTTTGAATAAATAAAATTTCAGACCAAAAAAATCATATTTAATACTAATAAATAAAAAAAATAGAATAATATGTCTAGTATGGGCATTTTCATTAAAAAAATTTGTAGGAAAAAAATAATTTAAAAAAGCCCTACCCTTAAAAAGATTGATCACCCCTCTTTTCTCATTCTGAACTTAGGGGGGGATTTTAAAATTACTAAAGTTCTAATGATCCTTAAAACTAGTTGGAAAATAAGTAAAAGGAAAACTGATGGCTTTTCAAATTTACACTTATTAACACATTTAAATTCTGCTGAAAAAGCTGTAATAAAAAACATTTTATTATCTTTTGTTTAGATGCCTAGAAACATTTATATTTAGTAAATTGGAAATAACCAACTTTAAACAAAAAAAGAAAACCTAACATTTTCACTCACAAACCTTCCTTCCCAAAAAGCAAGTAGGCTCAGTGTCCGACCAATTTTAGCAAAATGGTCAGATATACATACACATTCATTTAACCCTAGTCCAGTCTACTATTGTGTGTAATCAACCACTTTGACATCACATAGAACTCGGTGAGAATCTGGCTATTTTGGATCTACAGAAAAATTAAGTCACAAAACATCAGTTATTAATTATTACCTGTAAATGTAAAAAGAATAAAATATTCATTATCTTTTACATCAAAACACATTTTATATATACAAAAATATTTCAAAACATTAGTTTCCCTTTCAATGAAGCCTTATAAGACTTTTTTTTTTTAAATATATTCCCAAGCCCATTCATCCAAAGATTAATATATTCCTTTTTTTAACTGTATTGTCATAGACTTGACTTGTTTGATGGCTGCCTGGTCATGCGGTTTGCGCGCTGGACTGTTGTTTTGGATTTATTGATGTTCCTGGGTTTAAACTATGTCCGCTTCCATCCCCCTTCATCATGCGGGAGGTTTGGGCTAGAAAGTAAATTATCTTCAACTCTGAAGGAACATATATGAAACATTTTACAACAAACATAGTGTCAGTTCCATTGTTGTTATCAATTATCATGTCCTGTTTCCACTCAAAGTTACCTTCCCTTTTAAAACATGTGTTAATCTGTCACATATAATCAGACCAGAAGATCAATGTAATACACTGACACAGCATCAGACCAGAAGATCAATGTAATTCACTTTCACAGCAATGTTTGTATTATTGATATGTCTGGAAGTCAAAGTGGGAACCTTGATATACTGCAACCTGAACTCATTTAGTCACCATCCCTTTGAATTTACTTTTCATTTCCCCCCACCTCCCACCCCTCACTAAATTGCTTTGCTCCTTTTTTCTTTCAATTTATTACCTCTTATTAAACAGTTTTCTGTGGAGAATATTTCAATTAATGAAGTCATTGAATAATACACATGTAAAATATAGTGTAAACAATATTGATTAAATTCTTTTATCTTTGGTTTACTTAGGCAGTGGTGCATTCAACAGTTTTCACTGTGGGATCAAGAATTAGATTATGTTGATAGGCTTCTTAAAGAGGATCTTCGTAACAACTCAGCTTGGAACCAGAGACACTTTATTATAAAGAATACAACAGGATACACAGATGAAATTATCAAAAAGGAATTGAAGTAATGGAAATAAAGTTTGCATAATAACTAGCATTTTTTTTGTTAATGAAATTACATGAAAATCTTTTATTTAAAAAAAAATAAATTAATAGAATTTTGTGTCACACGTGACTTGATATGCCATTTTGTTAATAGGTATTCACAAGATTTCATTAGAAAAGCTCCCAACAATGAGAGTGCATGGAATTACATGAAAGGGTAATTTATTTATTTATTTATTTTTACAAACACAACTGTTTGATCATGATGATACTGGAACACTACAAGGCAGGATGGCTGTCTGGTTGGGTAAACACTCTGTGGATTGATGTTCATGAGGGTCCTGAGTTCTAACTCAGCCTGCCACCACACCCAGCTGTAGGTTTGGGAGAGGATGTACTCATCTTTAAATCTGAAGGAACATCCAAAACATGTCAAACAAAACAAAAACCTAGAAAAATTTGTTGGTTTAAATCATAGAAGTAATAAAAGCTAATCAAACATTGAATAATTAAGATTTACAAAATAAAAATTCAATTTTTTACTCACATAGTACAAATGGTGAGAGAAAAGTGCCTAGTTGTAGATCTTTATCTGATTTAAAAACATTTTAATGTTCTCGTAGCCAGTATTTTATTTTTCATAAATACCAATTGAAGTTTTTTAAATGCTTATTTCATTTTGCATGTGGCTAAAATGTGCATCTTTGACTTCATCATCACATATAAAGTATTGTTTCATCTGAATATTTTTGCTACTATTTCATAGTATTTATTAAACTTAATTACATAGTGGATTTAGTTGTCCATTTCCCCAAGGCAGTACTTTTAATCTTGTATGAAGAAGAAAAAATTAACAAACATTTCACCCCCATTCCCTTTTCTTTTTTTTTTCCCTTTCCCACCAGAAACTCTAAAGTGAAATAAAACAAAAAAAACTTCTAAAATCTGCTATTAAATAATAAATATTCTATTAGCTTCTTTTTGAAGCTGTTAAATTGAATAGACTTTCTGAGAACACCAGATAGGCTCTATTGCAGTTGTAATACTATACATATAAAAAATATGCTGTCAAAAAAAAAAAGAACAGTTATACTTAATGTTCACTTGTCATATATTCTTTAAAAAATAGTTATTTTGTAGTTTAATTTTGTTATTTAAATCTTTAAGTATATTTCTATACCCACAGAGTTCTTCAGGAGCGCAAACTATTTGACTTTCCTGGTGTATTAGAATTTTGTCATGAATTATATTCTAAGCAAATCAGATCTCCATTTCTCATTGCCTGTATGATTGATTGCTATGAAGAGATGCTGGAGCTGGGAAAGCCAAAGAAAGAAGAAACTCTTCAAAAAGCTACCCAGGTAACGTGTCAAGTTGATTGTTTTTTATATCACTTTATTTAATAAAAAGCTGAAAGCTTGATAAATGAATCTCTTGACATCATCTTGTGGTCCCAATAACCAGCTTCCTCCAGGCATCTTGATTCTAGGCAAGTCTCCAACTGTCCCCAGTCTAACCCATCTGCATCCAAATGGGAAAGTAAAGTGGGTCAGCAAATGTGCTGGTCATATGGTCAACTGTTGGTTATAGAAATTGAGCTTAACAACACTAGCTTTAACTCTTTTACTCCTAACTGACTAAAGCAACGTTGATTTGACCCTATTAAATTAAATTGAATTTTGGTTTTATAAACTTTAATTTGTGTTATATACAAAGAACATGCATTCTTCTATAATTATATACCTTATATAACATTTCCAGATTGCATACAAAAAGGTATTGAAGTTTAATCATAATAGGGTAGTGAAACAGAAATGAGCAAAATAAATAGTTCCATCGAAACGTGGAAAATAATTACGAAGAGAAAGAGTTAAGGAAATTAGTATTTGAAAATGAAGATATCTGTGAAACATTTATGTTTAAAATACATTAGGTATACAAATTGCTTAAAACCAAGTCTGTCAAGTCTATTTAATAGAAACCTACTTTTCCAGAAATTTTTTGTGTGTACTAATGTATTTGGCTCTTTCATCTCATAAATGTGCTCGCCTACTAGATTTGAGGAAGAACAGTTAAAGCATTAACAGAAGAATGTTTTAAACTAAAATGTCTCATCTTATATTTGCATCTTTTTCCATATTTCATTTCAGTTGTGCAATGAGCTAGCTGAAGAACATGACACCTTGCGTCGTGAATACTGGCAATACATTGCTCGGTCTTTGGCCTCCAAGTATGGTGCTGATGTCTCAGGTGACTCTTAGCTGCCCACCAACAAGCACTTAGCACTGTTACGCAATGAATGTGATAAGTACTAGCAGAGAAATGGCTTCATGTGTTCCCAACCTACTAAAGGTGCTATCACTTATCTTTTGCATTCCCTGATATCATACTATCTATCTAGTATAAATATTTATTTTCTAATGTTTTCAACAGTTTTAAGTCCAACCTTTATACCAAACTGTTTGAACAATGTGAAATACTTACCAATGAGATAGAGGAGAAACAGAACTCCTGATCAAGCTAAAGATATGTTTTAGAAATGACACCATTCATACTTTGTACATACTAGCATTTTTAAGAACATAAATGTTGGAATAATTTTCTGTCACAATGTTTTTCAAGTTGGATGCATCGGCTTCTTATAGCTAAATGCATGTTTGTCTTTTTATTTTTCACAGCTCACTTGCTCAGGTAGAAAACCAAAGAAATGAAATGTTTAGTTGTCTAGGACTTATTTCCCCTCCATTTTTTTTTGTAGTCATTCTTCCTTCTGTTTGTTTCCCCCCATCCCTTCTTTTTTTTCATTTCTTGTTTTCAGCTATGGGTCTCTGTATCAAGTAACAACAGGATATAATCATGTGTGCAGCCCTTCAGAAATTATTGTGCAATAAAGCTTATGTCCCTTAGCTTGTGTTTGATTTTAACAAATATATTCGTCTTGTGATTCTTTTCCATAGAGAGCTCAGTAGTTGTTGTTTTTTTCTTAAATTCACTTCCTTTTAGTGGTTAGAAACTTCAACCAACCAATAGATTTTGTTTTATACAGATGACTTTAGAAAGATTACATAAAATGTTTAACATTAAAGTTAGATGATTATGTCAAATTTTATAGGATTTTATATTCAGCAGTAAATGACAGGATGATCAAATGTCAAATTTAGCAACTTTAATTAATTGATTTTAAAGATTTGAAATTGTTTTTTTTTTATTGTATGAATATATATATGTTTTTAAGTTTTGTGTGTTGAATATTAAGATTGAATTATAATTTGTTTTTTTTTGTGTGTGTCAATAAATTCTGCTCATTTGAACAGTTCAATAATGAGATTTGTAAGACATACTGATGTTAATATTATGAAAACAATCTTCATGTAATAGAATAGTTATTTGTTTTATTAACAGATTCAATATGATGATGGCTCACTAACTAAACAGTATATTTAATTGAACATATTTATTAAATTAGTATTCATCAGATAGTGAATTATGTGGCTCAGTTGTTGTTTATTTTTGTCAATGGATGGAGTGTATTTGTTTTTCCAAGATATCTACCCATAATTTATTTTGTTACATTTATTATATTAAAAAAATTTTATAACGAATTATTTAGCTGCCATCAATATTTTTGACCTCTACACAACTGAGCGCCCTTTTCTTTTGTTAACCCTTAAATATGTTTTTCCATTTAAAAAATATTTGTAAGCTGTATTTGAACTAATTAAAATTGGTTTTAATGTTTTTTTATTGAATACTTGCATTGGTGCTTCAGTGAGATGTATCTTTTGTATGAGCTGTTGCTATCCCAATAAACTTAGTGATGAACTCTTGATGTGTTAGCAGATTGACAGAAAATAACCTTCTCAGTTTTAGATACATCAACTTCATTGGTTTACATATTGATGTTTGCATTACTTTATTGGTTGTTTGCTAACAAATAACACATTCAATTTTTTTGTTTTACTTTATGTTAGTCTATTGCATGATTACATTAGTAAGATGGTGATGATCACATTTCAGAACTGCTTTTTCAACATTCTGGCCAGAAGGCTGTTGAAATGGCTTGTTTTATAAGACAAGATCTACAAATACACTAAAAAAAAAAAATAAAAGTGGTTCAAATAATTAATTCTTTATTCAATTCATATTCAGTAAGGCAAGATGACTACTTTCATTCTTACATAAAATACACATGCAGGTTACATTAACAATAGTTGTAACATTTCTCAATAATAATTTTTATAACCTTATAAATGAGATTATGGAGGCTAAAATACACTTTAACAATGGTACTGATGATAGTTTCATATAATCAGTAGAATGAATGCTTAGAATTTGAACCGATAAAACCAACCTAGTAAAACGTAAAAAAAAAATTGCACAAAGCCAACTCCTTGGGTTTGACAGTATGAGGCTAATGCATATTTCATTATTAGTGAGAACATAAATCATTCAGTTGATTATAACTAAGAGTCAAGGCACAAATAGAAGGTCATAAATATTTGTACAAAATCAAACAGAAATAAATCTTGCTTTTCAAATGGTGCTAATTGAGAGGCAAAGTCATAGTGCATGACATCGCAAGAGATTTCAAGCCCTGTGTCACCTAATAGGGATTGCTCCCCTGTCTAATTAGAAAAGTATTAAAAAAACATTTGAATACATGTTTTTATATTTGTTACACAACTAGAAGATTAATTGTAACCAGCTCAATTATTTTTGTTATTTGTTTAACAAAATCCATTCAATATTGCACAGATGTGGTTAAGTAGGTCAACTATTGACATTCAAGTAAAAAAGAATCAAATTAGTTTGCTTAATAAAGAATTCTGGTATCATTTAATAGTTTTCCAGTAAATTTTTAATTAGCATATAAGTTTATGAATTATATTTCCCCTAAACATGTATGAATTATTTTCAATGGTCATTGCAAAATAAAATAAGTCATGGCATATGACCAGAATCATGCTTTCCCCAATCTTCCATGTTGACAAACACAATCTGTCAAGATAATACTGTAAGCATTTGACTAATAGAATAGTTTTTTCATGAACTTATTTATGTTTACAAAAGTGACTAGACTTCTTGCAAATGCCATTTAAAAAATATTTGTTTCAGCTATGTTGAGAAAATCTTAAGGATTAATATATTTTGTTCTTTTAATGTGGCTGAAATTCTAATTTATTTTCAAATTGAGGTCAGATGAACCATTAAAAGTACCGGTACTAAGACTGAATCTTACATTCATTGACAGAAAATCACATGTTCATATAATAAGAAAAATAAATGCCAACTTTATTATGATTGCATTTTTTAAATGTGCACAAGTAATGTATGAAATAGATATATATACATGACAGCAAGCACACAAAAAATCACAGCTTTCACCATAGTATGCCACCTTATTGTAAAAATATTGAATAATACAGGCACTTTCTTAGAGACTATGTAGTCAAGTGAAATGAAATCTTTGTTATTTTTACTAACTAATACAACCTATACATTGCATTATAGATATTTCCAATCCATATGTTATTTTGTTTTACATTGTGTGGGCCAAGTGGCAAAAACCTTCAGGAAGCAATGAGAGGATTCTTGACTTAGAAGGAGGAAGACATTCTGAATGTCCATCCAGATTTAATGAAAACATCTGCTGGGAAAAAAATCACAGAAATAAGTTCTGCTACACACATGACACTGTCATGAACTGGTATATGAACAGAAGCTTCTCTTGTAATATGAAAAATTACCTTTGAAAAATGAACTTTGATTACAAACATTAATGTTTGGTGACACTTTTTATTTTTAATTTATAGACACATTTTAGCTGGCTCATTAAAATATATTTCTGAAACAAATACAAAAAGAAGTACCAGATTCAGAAGTTCTGTACTTTTTTTTTTCTTCACACATTTAAAACTCTCTTTCTTTGTTTTATTCCATTAAATAGTTTGACTATATTACAAATAAATATCTGTGTGAATCTTCTTTGGTTTAAAATTTGTAAAAATACAACACTTTGAAGTCTGCAAGTTTTTTTTAAATCAAATATCTACCAAGTAGTTTCCTCTATTTTTATTGTTTTATAAAATAATTTGTGTATCCTATTACCTTTAAAATTGTAACAAAAAAATTTAATAGATGAAAAAAAAAAAAGGGTGACTATCAAAATATATAAAATTGGCTACAAAGACTTTCTATGTTAGTACTGATGGATTTAATGAAATAAAAGAAAGATTATCAGAAAATAATATTTAGATTAGTGTGTGTGTGGGGGGGGGCGGGCCCTATTCTTCAATGGAAGTTTTAAAATGAAAACAACCTTTCCAGTTTATGCTGCACACCTGGACTAATGTTTTTGTTTTTAAACTTCCTGAAGGAACCTCTTCACATATTACATGGTAGTGAAACATTTAAAATTGTAAAATGAAATTTAAATGTACATAAATACAGAAAGATATTGAACTATTTCAGACAAAAATTGCTAAAAAAAAAAGTTATTGACTTATAAATAAATTGTAATTAGTAAGAATTGTGGACTTAAGGCAGACCAAGTCACTGAAGTTAAGTGACATAAGATTGGGTTAGTGCTAAATAAATTTTTGTTTATACACAAGAGTCAAAAGATATGAATCAGTCAACACATCCAGTGTGATATAGGTCAACATATACAGTCAGTCAGATCCTACTTTCACAGAGACAGCAGACATCACACAAAATGTGTGGAATATTAGCTATCATCACATACACTAGATATTTTCTTGAGTGTGTAGCTGAAATCAACACATGCTCTCCTCTTCCAATGTTATCAGTTTCATGTCTCGGCTCTCAAGCTCCAGGGTCAACTGTTGAACCTCATTCTCCAGTGTGGCATTCTTTCGCTGCATTTGGACATAGTTGAGCTGGAGCTGCTTCTGGTAGCGGACCACCTTGTTCTTTTCATCCAACCACTGCTCCCTCTCTTTCTCATGTTCTTCCTTCAGGGCAGTTAGCTGGGCTCGTATATCCAAGAGCTCATCCTGAAGGTTGTTGATGGTCTTGTCCCTCTCTCCTAGCATTGAAGGCTTCATATTCTCTGAAGTCGCTACTTCACTAGGAGCATGAGTCTGAGAGGCTGTGTCTAATAGATCAGGAGGATTTTTTAAGCGTGAGATCTCATCTTTGAGAGATTTTAACTGATCAGTTTTGTTTGAGATATCTCTCACTTTATCAGCTAGTTCTTTATTTTTCTTATCCATGTCTAGTTCAAAAGAATGAAGCTGTGATTTGACAGTTATTAGTTCTTTATTCTTGAGTGCCAGTTCCTGCATGAGGTTCTGACTGTCGGAGGGATTACTGAGTAGAGTTTCACAGCCAGCCACTGAATCCAGCCTTATCTTCAGCTGTGATATTTCTGATAACTGATCTTCCACCTGTTGTCGTAACATATCTCTTTCATTTGCGACCTTGGCTTTCTCTTCCTGAAGCACTTTCTGTTCTTGTTGGAGTTTGTAGACTTGAAGGGAGAGAACTTGTTCTGTTTTGTAAGACTTCCTGCTCTGAATTTTAAGTTTGCGTTCATACTCCTCCCTCAGCTCCTGGGTGTCCTGGAGCCAGTTATGTCTTCTCTCTTCATACACCTGGAATATTGCACGCTCATTTCTGTCCATGACTTCACGTAAAGTGTTGATCTCAGCATCTTTCTCACGCAAGATGGCCTCCAGCTCTCCGACACCGCTGTCACTGGGCGAGGGTGTCTGCAGCACCCCTTCAGCCCCGTGTGAAGACAGCCTGTTGGCTGAAGGTATGGCATCAGAGGGCCAATCTAGCGGTTTTGTAAACTCGTTGGTAAAGCTGTTGTCTTCAGTGCCAGAAAAATGTGATGAGTTGGCAGACAGGTTATTCTGAGAGGGGAGATTGCTGTAAGAGTTTGAGGAGATGTTGTGGCAGGACCCAGAGGAATGCTGAGAGCTGTTGTGTGAACTGTTGATGCTGGAAGGATGGGAGTGGCTATGCTGAGGGTGGTCTGAGTTGTTCAGATGCTGACCACTGGGATTAAGATGTAGACTTTTGGTCATGCTGTTGAAGGCCCCAGGGTTGGACTTGTTGTGGGCTGAATCAGGGCTACCTCTGACTCCCAGCATGCTGACCCCTAACTTCAAGCCATGAGGTCTGTTGACTTCATGGGCACCAGCCAGTCCTTCATCTGGGGCAGAAGTTCTTCTAGTAAGGTGAGACACTGGACTGTGGTTTGGACTCATCTGCACAGGCTTGAAAGCAATGGGTCGGATCAGGTTTGGTCCAGGCTTCTGAAACAAAGTCAAGAGTTACACATTACAAGTAAGTCTCTTTTCTACATTATTCTAAAGAGTTAAGAAAAGCTGAAAAAAAAATGTTTTTTATTAATCCATTTTAAAAAATCTCATTTAGCTGTTCTTAAAAACATTAAATGATTGGTTGAAATATACCTTGTCTACAATCACTATCATTAAATGAATGGTTGAAATATACCTTGTCTACAATCACTATCATTAAATGAATGGTTGAAATATACCTTGTCTACAATCACTATCATTAAATGAATGGTTGAAATATACCTTGTCTGCAATTACTGAGACTGGTCAGTTCAGATTGTGAGACACTTATTATATGTCTTTTTGGGGAAACAGTATTAGGTGTAGGCGTTTTTAGAAGTGTTCTATAAATGATGATTTATAATTAAGTTGATTGGTCAATTTATAAGTCCAATAAGACGTTGGCTAAAAATCGTTATTCAGTTAAGAAAATAACGACCACACAAGTAAAATCTATATGTTCGTCAGCGTAGGCTACTAGTGGCTACTTTTGTCAATGGTCAAGTCTGGTTAGCTGACTGATTGACTCACGGTGAAGTAACTCCCACTGACCACGGGCTAGCGTCAAGTGTCACATTAAAAGACTGTACCGGGCGATGAAAGATAAAAGTTGAATTCTATAGAACCACTGCTGGGATTCGCGAGAAACAAGCATATCTCCAGTTTCCGGTGGTCATAAAACTTCACTGTCCCGCATTGTTGGACTAAACAAGAAATACATAGACCTTCCCTCAGGCGTCCGGGGATAACTAAGTTTAGTGTCGGTAGCTGGACAATGTAGCCGCTACGGTGCTGTGTTTTTTATTTTTTCCCATTTGAACTTGAATAGAACACTAGAACTAACGGAGCAGAGACAAACGTTGAGGGGGAGGGGGGAGAGAAGGGACAGCATGGCGCGACCATTTGGTAAGGTAAAAGTGAACATGAAAGTAGAAGCCGTTGAGTCCACTTGAGACGGGGATGATGTCAGCATTTGTTCGTCCCACACACAGCCCAACAGCCAGCAAACACAAAGGATATTGCTCTTCTTTCACTTTCACCTTCGGTCGAACAAAAAAAAAAAACAAGAAAAGTTTTTAAAATCTTTTCCCCGATCCAGTGGATTGAAAGTCTATGCATAGAACTAATGGCCGTTTTTTTTCCCCCAAACTGCATGCTATTGATCTATGTTGTGAAAAGAAATCAGTGGACTCTTCCACTGATGTTATTGAAAACAAAGCTTACAATACTTAAAACAGAAAACCAAAGGTTTTATTGAGTGAAGGAAGGCCACTGTTCAATATCTCAAATGTTGCAAGTTTTATCTCCTTTTTATACAGAACAAAATTGATTAATTACCACTAATTTATTTTTGTTTTGTCTTTGTAAAGCGTCTAGTCCAGCAGTAGTTTGAACATCTTTATCTCTAATTCAATAAGCAGTAGTTT
>JADKLZ010000003.1:40484410-40496883 GCA_021533235.1 Biomphalaria straminea | reverse complement strand
AGGAGGTCAATTAGACAGGGTCAGGTTTCAAACTTGTTTTCAGACAGGTCGGAGACTTGCTGTGTTGAATGTGTCTGCTGGTGGGGGGGGGGGGTCAGATAAGTGGTGTCACAGATGTGGGCTATGGAGGCAGTGTTTGTATGGACCGTTGCTATGGTAACACATAAGACAGAATGACAACACCATCTGGGATATTGCTTATACTTCTTAGATATTTGCTCAAATTGTATTTGTTAGTAAATAGAAAAAAAATGTATAAACGTCAACGTTCAGTGAATAAGTGTGTTAGAGATTTAAAATCTTCATACCAAATTTTCGGTTTGAACTTTGAAAAAAAAAAAAAAAACTTACCACAGATTTAGACCTGATATTTATTGGCGCTGGGTTTAATTTGTCAAGATGATCTCCGGATGAAATCAAGCCAGGATAGAAAACGGTTTGTGTCACAGCGTTGTCAGGGTTACACCAGTGGCCATCAGAAGGGGACCTGCCCCTGTGTCTAAGGTTGCTATCAATTAATGTTAATTTCTCTGCCGTGTCGGCCCAAGTGGCCTGGGACAAGTGGTGGCTTGAGTTAGAGGCCGAACTGACTTGGTTGACCTTTCGGCTGACCTGCACTTCAGGCTGGCCTGTTACGAAAACCTCATCATCAAATCCCCTCGGTCGGTGACACCGACGCTGATGAGAAGGGGCGTGTCCGTTCTTGTGGGGGTATGACATGGCAGTGGCCAGCAGGCTCTCAAACTCCATGATGGCGTAAGGCTTAGCACTGAAATTAGCCATAGTGGACGCTTGGCACAACACATCACTGGCCATAAGTACTTAGTCTATTAGTTGTTGCTTACGGAAGATCAAAGTAGGCAGGCTTATGCTAAGCTAAATCCAAACAATAATCTACAACAAGAATATAGATCTAGTTTTGAGCATCATTCCATATATATCACAAACTCAAACATTCTAGTGTTCAAAACTAAAATTGAGCGAAAAAAAAAAGAAAGTAGTTCGTACCAATGGTCAACACTTTGGAAACAAGTTGATTTCAACCGAACTGTGTCTCCATCAACACATAGGTAAGGTGTCACGGTGACCCTATGTATGTGACAAGCAATTAATGGCAGACACAGAGTGAACACATAAGTAAACCTAATCAGGCATTCCAAGAATTTCCTCCAAACTAATGTTGACACTGCAGTACGGGGCGGGGGGCAAATGTTTGATTCACTTCATCTAGCCAGGGCCTTGTCCTGACGATACACTGTCACACGTCCAGGTAGGTATGCCGGAGTTTCTATCAAAGCTGTAACTTAAAGCCTTACCTCGATATCAACACAAAGCTATTTAAATCATTGTTTCGTAAAACTGCATAAACACCAAAATAGTAGACAAATAAATGTCAGAACCTACTATCAGCTATACCATAGGCTTGTAATTGCATACAGTTATCCTTTAATAATATAAAGATGACTTTTCAACGAATCCTGTTTCAAAAAAACACTGCACTACACGCGAAACGTGACCAATACATAGTCCATTAGGAAATGAATTTCATACAATGGCTTTTCAAAAGCGATCAAATTTAAATATCCATTCGAAAGCGATCGGTCTACCTTTCCACCAACACAATGTGCACGCTATAGATTAGAATGACTTCCCTCACATCCCAAACTACGTGTGCCCCATGTAGTCATAGGGTCAATGTAGACATCAGTCGCGGTAAGACCAAACCATCACAAAGCGGTGGGAGACACGACCAAGTCGGTGACTGAAGAACTAACAAAAAATAAAGGACGTACGCTATGTGCCTACAACTGGGATTTGGTTTTGCGTTTCGGTCTAGCTGTCAGTCACAGGGACCGCCCCCTCGTCTCCTGCCTGGGTCATAGCTAGTTACGTTGATTCATCAAAAAAAAAAAAAAGGTTAAAAATGAAAAAGAAGGGGAGGGGGGAGTCAATGAGGTCATCTCGTGACTATTATTATCTCCCACACAAAAGAGGAAAGACGTGAATGAGAGGAGGAGGGGGGGGGGAGATTACGTCTCAAGCTGGTGTTACCTCACGTCGCAGTTGACCGCTCTGAGCTGGGGTAGGGAGGGAGAGAGGGCGACTACTAGTCCAGCATAGACCCCGCCCCACCACAAGACGAATTTCTTGTGTCACTTTTTTTTTTCACTTGCTAAATGAGAAGCATTTTTATAATTAGTTTATTACATTTACTACTACATTTAAAAACCGCATCACAAACGAAGATATTTGAGACAGGATTAGTACAGCGATTGCATCCCACAATCACCTGCTAACTATTGTGACAAAACGCAAAATTAAACTCTACGGCCAAATTACAAGGTCTTCAGGCTCGCAAAGACCTTCCTCCAGGGAACAGTACCAGGAAAAAGAAGAACATAAAAGAGCGGATGGAAAGAGGTTCTTTCCTAGACAAAAGACAGGAATGGAGAAAGACGGTCCACGAATCTTGCGTGGGCCACAATGGCCCAACAGACTAAGGGGAAGGTGATATAAGGTTCTATAATTTAACTTATTTTTCCAAACTTCTTACAAATTCAGACTTGATTGCACCAATCAGAACTAGATCTAAAAGCTTCAAATGTATTGCGGTAGAATGAACAAGTCACCGCTTCTGCTTGCATAATTAAAGCATGCGCCCTGGTCTCGTTCAATATGGTTCAGGCAAAGTAAAAGTATAACGTTCCGGACTCCCTTTCCAAATGGAAAAAAAAAGCCAATTCCTTCTATTATTCCAGATCTGTCATTTGGTGATGTCAAAAATTAACTCAAGGGACTCACAGCAACGTTAAGTAGGAGGTCTAGTCGATGCAAGGTGAGCTAAAAGATGCTTAACTAAACAACCCTTCAAGATTTAAATATAATCTATTTATAAACGACAGACTATGATGTAATCACAAACCATGGTTTGAAATGGCAAAAAAAATATTTAAATTCTAAAATACCTACCTACACACATATGACGTAATGTGGATGTAACGATTGATACGAGTTTAGTTCACTGACTTTCACGCTAGTTTATAACAGACAGTAACTGACATGTAGTCCATGCACTTCTCTACTACTATACTGCTAAAAACTGCAAGTAAGAAAATAGAAAATATACCTTGCATCCTCACCGTTATACTTGTTTAGAGAGAGAGAGAGACAGACAGACAGACAGACAGACAGACAGAAAGAAAAGGGAATGGGAGTCTGGAGACTACTTACTGATATTAGGTATTTATACAATGAAAGAACAAGTGAAATGTTTGTACTGTGCAATATTGAGACGAAATGTTACAAAAATAAATGTTGAAAATGATTAATATATTCTTCTTTTTAACAGTCAATACACAAGGCTTCAAAAAGCAAGTGTTTATTTTCATTCGTTCACCGTGGGTTATCTAATAGAATGTCTTTATGTTTTTGAAAGAAAGAGTCGGCGAGAGACATACATATGCTTATAGAGTGAGAATAAGAGAGACAAGGGGAGAAAGTGAAAACGAGAGATAGATAGATAGATACATAGAGAGAGGGAGAGAGAGATGACATTACATATAATGTTAATTCTTTATCTTCCACGAACAATGAACTGGTCCAGAAACTCAACATATAATGTCACACCTTGTGTCAGTGCCAACAGTGTTTTAATGACATCTATCCCACCAGGTGCTTTGTGTGATCCTAGATCTAAGTTTGCATCAACAGTGTGACTGTCACAACCCCCCTCCCCCTTTTTTATTTATATCGCTATTAAGTATTCGGGGAATTCCAAATTTAGCGTCATCCAGGTGTGACCAAGAGACCCCCTTCCCCGGGGGTATAGCTATGACACACACACACACACGCACTAACTCCTTTCATACTTAAAATTTATAGACAAGACTTTTCATACACCAAGCAAAATCTTCGTAAAAAGACATCAAAAGCTGCGGCGTAGTCACCTTGTACCTTGTAACATGTCAGTCATAAAATCTTGTCCACATAGTGTTTAAATGAATCGTGTGGATGGGGGAGGGGTCTTGATTGCGTAATTTGAGATCAGCAGACATTGAGCAATTGAACGTAACAATTAGAGGTACACAGACCAACCAACATGGTCTTCACAATGACATTGATATCTTTGAAATATTTAAACTGGTCATATTATTGTTACGTTATATATAAAGTCCTTTTGTAGGATGCACCATAACACCGGTTAATACAAATTTCCTCAAAACTCATCAAAACAGACAAAGCAGAAGAGAAAAAAAAATAAAGAAACAATTGAACTGACTAACATCAATGTTTTTTTTTTTTTTGGGGGGAGGCGAAAAATAGATTAAAAAACAAATAAACAGACAATTTTATAAGTTATTCAGTTATCAATGTTGAATTCACAGTATAATAAAAACACGAAAATATTTTTAAAAAACTTAAAAAAAGCATATATTTAACGAACTTGTATCAATTACTTTGGATCAGTCATGTAATTAAATGTGTAATAGATCTAGGTAGACTAACAATAAAAAAATATTTATAGAAATAAAAAAAAGGAGGGGGGGGGAACGACATGAATTCAAACTCATGGCTCAGGCCTTCGCAGGCTTCTGAAGCCAATACGGTAGCAACTCTGCTAGTGGAGAGCTTATGAACAGATTGTAGAGTTATCTATTGTTTATCTATTGAGTCTCGACCTATTGTTCAGGTTTGTGTTCACTAAGACGAAGACCTATAAAGGGGATTAATTCAGCTTATACCACACTTCTGTGAATTACAATTTCTTTCCCTTGTTCGAGATACGAAACAAAATAATTTATTACTAATGATTCATTAACTAGTTGTTTTTTTAAAATTGATTTTTGTGTTGTCTGATAGAAGAAATGATTGTGCACAATTTTAGCTTGATCCGAAATTGGGTGTGGGAGAAATAACGTGTACAAACTTTTGACCAGACAGAGTGAGTTAATATAAGCTTGGCATTAAACATAAAATTGAAATTTCATTAACAAGTTAACACAGCAAGCCGCTATTGCAAAGTTGGCACATTTATGGAATAGTTGTTTTATACTAAATAAAGTAATCTAGTCGACCGGCGGCATAGCATACGCCGCTATTTTGCAGGGCAGGCCTTAGGCACTGCAACATATGCGACCGCAGTGGGTCCCGCACTTTCTTTGGACCCATGCTAATTTTTAGGTGTATAAATTATTAAATTAAACCATTTTATAACATACAACCGTTTTCTTGGCCTCTTGATTTACCAGCAGCCCCTGGAAATCTTAAATATAGGCCTACGAAAAAGTCCTGGAAATCGGAAATTATTAAAATCTTTTGTAAAGTAAAAGTAAAGTAAAAAAAAAATGCTATGCTATTTTGTGAATGAAAATAGTGCGGATTTGGATACACGGGATCTTCCCATTTACTTATTATAATTAAAGAGAATGCGTAAATTCATGAATAAAAAATTCTATGAATGGAGCTAAAAATGGCTAATGGACCTTAATTTACGCGATATTAAGAATAGAGTTGCACTCATGTAACAATGCTTTAGAAAAACAAATTTGAATGTTAATTTGATTAAAATATGAAATGAATGGACTATAATTAGTATGTTCATGTGCTAAAGCATGAAACTATCTTTGCGAAGAGAAGTTCTATAATCTTAGAATCGAATTCGAGTTCTAGATCTAGATCTAGGAATAGAGAGATGAGTTACCTTTCGTAATCATGTCTGATGAACGAATGTGCGTAATTTGTGATATTAATTAAAGTACTTCTAAAGTCAAACCTGAGAGTAGACTTTATCTGTGTATTGTTGTTCTAGTTTCAATAGTCTTACGACACAATAATCTGGAAATACTTTTAATATTATGACAAATTGAGAAGAAGAGAATTATATACACCCTTTCATTCACAAAATAGTGCGGATTGGGATACACCATTTTCCATTCACACCATGCTGCGCCATGGGATCTTCCCATTTACTTGTTGTTGCTTACTTGTTTGAACTTATGAACTTGTGACAGAGAATTATATATAAAGTAAATATATTTAGTGCACACGAATCTCCTTAGTACAATGAGTATAAAAGGGGGAGGGGATGGAGAGAAGTGAAACAAACCAGCGAGAGGGAGAATATATTTTTAAAAGGTAAAACTTGACTTCTCGAGGTACTAAGGTACAATAGAGTCTTAACCATCAATTACAAAGGGGTTAGACAGGGCTGAGGTGGGAGGTCATTATCCTGGTGTCAATACTGGGACTAATGAAAGGACCCTGTTTACCAATTAACAGCACAAATATATTTAGACTAGACTAGACGTAGACCGGAACATTTTACTAGTGTCAACCCGCGGGGCAGTATTATTTCACAAAACAATCGAGATGAGAGATATTGATTTCCTCCGTCCGGATAGCCAGACCACAGACCGGAAGACGTCAGAGGGCGTCAGCAGAGGTCAGCGTCAACGGATTAACTGTTTGACTAAATACGTGACATAGGAACGCATCTAGCCAATTACCTACAGGAGAGGGGAGGAAGGTCGAGTAACCCAAACAAGCAACCTCGAGCAGTTGTAATCTGGGCCTTAAGTCAATATGTATATTGTGTCTGGTGAGGAATTGGCCTGTGGCTACTGCTTATAGATCTACATGAAGTGTCTTCGGCGCAAGATACGGATTGATATGATTTTTTCAATCGCTCTTTAGAGAATGTACAAAATAATTATATCTATTATCAAAATAGTTACATTAGGGCACATACACAAATCACGCACACATATATTATAGCTCACATATGCCGAAGAATGAGACTGTTACACTTAAACAAAAATACAGCTATGTGAAAGAACAGTGACGCTCTACAAAGAATGGTAGATTTATATTCAGATGTATTGTAATTTAAGTTCTACTTTTGTATAGCTAAACAGAATGTAAATTAGTTTATGTATTGTCAATACCAGTACTATTTGTTGGAGACCTCCTATATCAGCAATGACATCTGAACATTAAACTCACACACTTAGCTATGACATCAACATTTGATCCACCTCGTTTACTTTGTAAAGCACTCAAAACGTTACCATAAACTGGCAGAAACGAATTAATGAACAGAGGGTTATTTATCAAGATTTGAACTCACTTGAAAAAATAGACAGAAAGTTAGAAATGAAACTATTGTCAAAATCTACATTTCACAAATATGCCAGGCAGGATCTGGTTTAGATCTACATTTCACAAATAGGCCAGACAAGATCTGGTTTAGATCTACATTTCACCAATATGCCAGTCAGGATCGAGTTCAATGTACTTTGACATGAAACAGTAGCAAGGAATCTAAAAGAAACTAACGTAACGTTGGACAAACACTACTGGTCTCTAACAATGAACCGCAAGATTGAGGTTTAGACATTTTATGTACATTCGATAGTATGCCTAGTACTGTGCGAGGTCTTGACGATAGAAACAACAGCGGCCAGTTGTGGAGACAAGATTTACTTAGTCAAATCTGTACATGAACAACACTTTATAGCAGCCTTTAAATTATGTATTTGATTAAAATGTGAAAGAGTTTTCTGTTAGGACAAAAAAATGTTTTTGGTGTGAGCGTCAATTAGGGGACTTTTTTAAAAAAATGTAGATCTACTAAACAACAATGTTATCTGATACTAAAGTCTAAAAGTTAAGAATTTGATGAATATATTATTAATACTATTACTATAAGGTTACAATCTAAAAGTTCACATCTAGCCATTCTTAAAAAGATACGTTTTATCTAGATATACTGCAATGCAAAAAAAAAAAAAGCCAAAAGTTTCCCTAAATTTGAAGATGAATTGTATCACTAGCTCTTGCCTAAAATGAGATTATATAGAATTGTAAAATCACTAGCCTAAAGAGAATTTCCCCTCCCTGTGGCAATAAGACCTGTTTAACTATGGATTGACATACCTGAGCCAGTACTCCACTGATAGGTGCTAATCTTGGAGGTGTGACATCTAGGTCGTCAGACATACTCTTTGTTTTTCTCTCGATGCTATTCTCCTCACTTAAGTCTAGAGAGTCATTGCTGTAGCAAACCCTGGAGCCCTGGGAGGCAGCGTTGAGGAGGCTCATTTTCAGGGCTGGAGGGGACCAGGTCTTCCTACGTACATGCTGCTGGTGGTTATAGCGTGGCGGGCAAGGGTAAGGGGGCTCGCTGGCCTGAGGATGGGGCTGCTGGTACGGGGGATGGTTGTTGATATTGTTCAGCGGGTGGTGATTGTGGAAAGTGTTCAGCTGCCCCCCGACACTGTTCCTGTGCTGTTTGTTTAGCTCAGAATGGACGTTGGAGTTTTTTGTTTTGGAGGGCTGGTTTGGGGAGTACACATTATGGCTATTGTTCATATTATTGTTCTTCCACGCTGGGTACGAATGCTTGGCGTAAGGATAAGGAGGCAGCTCCCCCACCGGGCTGTAATAGTCTCCCCTCTCACAGGAGGAATGATCCTGCGGCGGCCCCGGTCTTCTCGGCCCGTTCGCATAGTGAGAGGTGGAGTAGACTACTTCCTCTGCCCTGGGGCTGATGGGCCCCCGAGAAGACACCGCAGTGCCGGTCCTGGTTGAGGCGCCAACGAGGTGGTAAGGTTGCTCCGATTCCTCCCTGTGCGGGGTCAGATTCTCCTTAGCGGAAGATGAGTGCGAGGTGGCGCTCAAAGTCCGTGGGGTGTGAGAGCTGTGCTTGGCGCACCTGGTGGTGATGTGGCTGTAGTCCGTGTACTCGTCCCCACTGTCCTCCGCCGTGTTGAAGATGTACTTGACCTCGTGAGAGTACGTAGAGTAACTGGAGGCTGGACTGTACACCGAGTTACGGAACTCAGCCTCGGACATCTCGCTCAGATGTCCAGCAGCTATTCCAGCGGACATACTGAACGGGAGCTGTGGACAGGATTGGTATGTGATTAATCTCTATTAAAACATAATAACTGACAACTTGTTTTAAATCGACATATTAAGTTACTTGTACATAAAGATTACTATCAAAAACACTACTACCGAACCCAAGTATTTCTGTTACCATTAGTTGGGACTGCTTTGAACAATAAACACAAATGCATTTATATTTCATGGCCAATCGCTTCTTAAGATTGCGGTGACATAAATTGTCGTTCGTAGCGACAGACGATAGTTCGAGTTTAAAACAAAAGAAGCAATAGGCCTACAAAAAAAAAAACAAGTATACTTTAAAAAACAAAAGCGTATCTAAGGGGAAATAACCGCTATCATTCATTTAAAAATTACAGGGTTTAGCTCCCTTTGTGTTATATAAACAAAATTAATTGATGAGGAACAATAACTAATTGTTTCATTTTTAGGATTGATTCCTGCATTGTTGTAGACCAGTGTTCTTCAACGGGGGCGATATCGCCCCCTTGGGGGCGATTTCGAGCTTTTGGGGGGCGCTGGGAGCCAAAGGGGCGGTACGGGGGCGATTGGCACAAAAGTGGGCGGTAAGGGGGCGCTTGACACATAAGAGGCAATCGGTGGCGCAGATAAGAAACAAAAAAAAAAAAAAAAGAAAAACGTTTTCAACGTAGCACATTTTCTTCGAAGCGGCACTGGCGAAGTATATATAGACAAATAATCATTTTATTTTTAGAGTTCGGGAATTATTTGTTTCTATGATTTATAAAACCAATAGCTATTTTTGTTTTTACTGCAGTGGGAGGTGTGTATTTTTGCGCGTAATACAGTTTGTAGATTTATAAATAAACAAGGTATAAGCTTTTTAAATTATATTTTTTTATTTATATCTACAGTAACATAGTTATATAATAAATAATATTAAACAATGTTTATGCTATTTGGTTTAAATAATAAAGCTAGCGTTAAAATAAATGAGTGTAATGTTCATTTTACAGTGAAAGCATTGACAATGTCGACCAAGAAAAAAACTCGCCAGTATTCAGCAAATTATCTCTCCATGGGTTTCATATATTCGCCTGAAGATAAACGTATTCCATTGTGTCTACTTTGCATGAAAACATTTTCCAATGAGCGATGAAACCAAGTCGGCTTCAGGAACATATGAATGCCTTGCATCCTAACAAAAAGGACAAGTTCATTGAGTTTTTCAAAACTATTCATGAGCAATTTAATAAACGCTCGACTATTCAAACAATATTTAAAAAAAACAAACAGCAAAGCAGAAGACGGTTTGATGACCTTTTACAAATTTGCAGAGTTAATTGCAAAAAATCAAAAGTCACATATCGTTGGTGAAAAATTGATAATCCCAGCTTTAAGAGAAGTCATTTCCACAGTGATGCATCAAGATCCCAATGAGGTTTTGAAAGTATTACCGATAAGTGACACTTCGATTCAAAGACGGAGTGATGAAGTGGCCAGTGATGTGAAGCTACAACTTTTAAGGAAACTTCAAACTAGAAAATTTTCATTGCAAATAAATGAGTCAACATTGATTGATAATTCTTCATTATTACTTGGTTATGTGCGATATTTTGATGATGATTTCAGTGTTAATGAGGAGCTTATCTTTTCTGAAAAACTTACCCATGACACAAAAGGGGAGTCTGTTTTTACCTTAGTAAAGACATTTTTTGCAAATAATGAAATACCTTTGCAAAATTTAGTAGCTTGTGCAAGTGACGGAGCACCATCAATGGTTGGACGCCAAAAAGGCTTCATAAGTTTTATGAAAAAAGAAAATCCAGAAATGTTTATTATTCACTGTGTAATTCACAGGCAACATCTTGTTGCTAAACAACTTAGCCCACAACTTCATTCATCTTTAAATCTGATTATAAAAACTGTAAATAAATTAAAAACCCATGCCAAAAATGAGCGCATCTTTCAACAGCTGTGTGAAACAATTAATGAGCAACATGTTAAACTCTTATTATACACTGAGGTTCGCTGGATTTCCAAAGGGAATTGTCTTGCTCGTTTTGCTGAACTTTTCAATACAATTTTGGAATTTTTCAAGCAGCAGGAAGATTTATCTGCTTGCAATGACTTGAAGAAGGTTAAAAAAGATTTATTTTACATGGCAGGGATCTATCGTAAAATGAATGAAAGAAGGAAGGAAAGACGTTAACCCTTATCAATACAAAGCAGATCATTGTCTCTTTTATTGAGAAATTGAATCTCTTTTACCACAATATTTCCAGAAAGGAATTTTACAATCTCCCAGAACTCGCTTTGTTGACTAATGAATTACTGCCTGAGTACATTGATGTCTATGCTACTCACCTGAAAATGCTCAAGGAAGAAATGGCAACTCGCTTCCAGGATGTCATAAATTTAGAAATTGAAACATGGATAATTAATCCTTTTAAAACATCTGTCACCGATGTTCAAGTTGATTTACAGGAAGAAATGGTAGAGTTACAAAATAATATCACCAGTCAAATGAATTTCAAAAGAGGCATAGAAGAGATGTTGCTGCAGCGATTTGTTCCTGTCAAATACCCAAAACTATGGTCAAAAATGGAATTGCTATTTTTAGTTTTTCCTTCCACTTATATGGCTGAAACTGGATTTAGTGCCGTTACAAACATAATGAGTAAACAAAGAAATAGACTTGATGTAGCCACTAGAGGAGACCTACGCCTTGCTTTGACTAATTTAAAGCCTGACATTTCTAACATTGTTAAACTGCATGAGGCGCAAGGTTCCCATTAGTTCAAGCTTAGTTATATGTGATGAATCGTTGTTTTTTTATTAAATATAAGACTAAATGTAAAATTTTAATGTAAAAAAAAAATAGTAGTGTTCTATAATTTAACATCCACCCATCCATACTAGTTGCGCTACAGCCCATGGAGGGCTTTGACCTGCTTCAACACATCTCTCCATTCAGATATCTCCTGAGCCTTTCGTCTCCACGCCCTTACCCCAAGATGTTGCAGATCTGCCTCCACACCATCAATCCATCGCTTTCGGGTTCTGGCTTTGGGTCGCCTGTCTTTTGGTTTTCGCCTGTACAACATTTTCTTAACTGTTATCTGGTATTCTTTCAAGGTGTCCTGCCCAACGTATTCTGTTCTTTTTTTTTCTGTCACTATCGGTGGGTATTCATACAATTAAAATATAACATGGTTAGTGCGTGTCCTCCACCCTGTTTCATGTTGTATGGCAGTATGAATATTCATAAGAATTGTTCGTTACCAAGTATTTAGTAGATTTTTGGCTGTTTCTGTTGTGGTCTGGTTTTCACTTGCATACTTGCTGCTGGTCTTATTATGGTTTTGTATATTATTTTCTTGGTTTTCCTTAATATCGATATTTTTTATGTAAAAAAAAGTTAATCAGTTTAACTTTCCTATTTATATCTTGTAAGCTATTTTTATTTTTTTACTAATAATTTAAGATTAATTAACAATATATACGTTACAATGTAATATAAATCCATACATGTTCTTTTAGTACAATTTACCTTCTGAAATTTTAAAAAACTTTTTTTTACTATTATATGTCCGTTAGGGGGG
>JADKLZ010000003.1:40463938-40484310 GCA_021533235.1 Biomphalaria straminea | reverse complement strand
ATATATATATATATCCACATCACTCATGAAGTGGCATTTATTCTACTTATTTCGAAATCAAACGAATAATTAATCACCAACAATGAACTAATTTTTTTTTTGATTGATTAATGTCTTGTCGGGTTCAGTACACGGTTTTAACGTCCTCCGAGATTGGGATCAGACAAAAAAACTATGCTGAGCTTTTTACCAGACACAGTGACGTAGCTACGAATCATTTGGGGGCCCGGGGGGATTTACAAATTCTCCCCCTCCCTCAGCTACGCCTCTGACCAGACAGACAGAGTGAGTAAAAACATATTCAAACGATGAAAATTAATCTGTAACACACACATACATATGTTTGTTGTATGGGGCGACTATTACTATCGAAAGAGTTGGTCTTTTTTTTTTTAAAGACAAAGGTGAATCATATTAACTAAAAGTCATAATAGCGCGCGCGCTCATAGAGACTCAAATGTACTGTGTAGATACGATAACAAGATATGAGATAAATCTACAGCTGAGACCGAGAGACTATTTGAATTCATGAGCAGGAACTCCACAATCAGGTAGGTAGAAGAGGAAAAAATATATGCAGTTCTTTTTTCTTTCTATGTTAACTGTTTAAAAACTTACCTAAAATGATTTTTAAAAAAATGGGGGTGAAAAAAAACAAACAGGTGAAGGGAGATAAAAAATAGTTTTTAAAACGTTGACGTCTGTTAAGTCCAATTACTTCCCTTGGATTGGATGAGGTGGAAAATTGTATATTTTGAACAAAGTCTGCACAAGTAACATTGACTTTGACATTGGGCACCAGAGCAGACGCCACCTCACCTGGACGGGACGCGGGTTTACTGATTCAATTTATATGTTGTAAAATGTGCAAAGAAAATACAACTAAAAAGACAAGACAGCAAGAAAAAGAAGCTGTTTTCAAAATCGCTAGTGAAGAAAAAAATGCGTAATCATGTTACGTTTTCTTTTCATCTACAACCAAGTAGAAAGAAATATTTAAACCACTAGGCTCAACATGTACACATGTATATGATAAATAGACAGGAATGAAAAGAATGACGAGCCAGGTTGAATATCTTTCTCAATACTAATTATTCAAAACATATAAACTAAATCGCGAAACAGTGAACACATATAACACTTTTTTTTTACAAAGCTGTCAAGTAATCATGTATACGTATATATATATATTATACACTTTATTTCTCCCACGCCCCATTCTTGAATGATATTGAAACTTTGCACAATCATTTATTGTTCCTAACAACACAGAAAACAATTAAAAAAATGGACCAATTATCTGATCAATTAGTTGTAATTAGTTCTTTTTAGAATGTATAGAAAGAACGTGGTTAGTTAATTTGTATTAAAATAATTGTCTTGAACACACACACACACACAAAACAGATCTAGATGTAAACTACAATCTTTCGAGTTCTAAATCAGAAGTCTAGATCTAGTTCTATAAACTGCACGCTCTGTGTCTTTACTGATAGCATTCCTTCCACCATCCCAATGATGCTTGATGCAATCAACACTAGAAAGCACGTTTATATAGTACCGGTAGTTTTGTTGTTATGTGTGTGTGTGTGTGTTATGACAGATGTGATGAGACGACTTATCCAGACATAACTTGGTCTAACGTTCAATGTATTGAATAAACAAAGCAATAATTTGCTGAAGTAATTCATTAGAACTTTCTCATTTTCATCACACACAATCACTGTTGTTATGTGTAACTTCAAGGAGAGTGTCACTCTAATGTGCTAACTAGTGTGCTGTGGACTATTTTGTGCTGGTGTTAGTACTGCTGCACAAATAGTCAAGACTTGACAGATGTAGATGTTTGTCTAGCAGACGTTTGGCTAAAGACCAAAAGAAAAAAAGTGTGTACCTGGGAGGGGGTAAAACATTAATGGGGAGATAACAAACGACCTATTTCATTAAGAGACCAAAGTAATTCACGTTGGACTGGAAAACCAATGTAAAGTTTCTTTCAAGGGGAAACAACCATATGTAAAAAAAAGAAGCACTGGATGCAGACTTTTGGATAAGAAAAAAAGTGATGAAACATTGACGCTTGAAGGTGATTAGGTTAAAAACAGGTTAATTATGTGCTGATGAAGCTCTTGTGAGAAATGTTAAGTACTATCAGTGACAAATGTCTACTTTAAAAAAAAAATAATTTCCCTTCTGAGATAAAAAAAATTACTAAGTTTCGAATACCTAAATTAAAAAAAAAAAAAACAAGATTACAAAGAGAATTTGTGTGATACACAAACTCAGAGGCGGCCCCCGTCGGAGTCGGATCCCTGTCAGATCCGCCTATTCGCAAGATGTTTCGGATGTTCCTTCTAAGTTGAAAATAATTAACTTCTCGTTGGACGACGGAGGATGACGAGCAGGGTATAAACCTGCCTTATCTTGATGTTTGCGCACTAGACTTTAGTTCGGATTTATCGTTGGTCCCTGGCTCAATTCCTGTATGCTCCCATCCTTAAACTATCGCAATATTTCTGAAAGAACAGTAAAGGTTAAATCATATTTTCAAAAGCCTTTAGTGTTTTTTTTTATCTAACCGTGACGGACAGACCAACCAACAGACAAAACGCACAAAAATATGCTTCTTTCATTCTAATGGGGGCACTAAACAATTTAAAAAAAAAAATCTGATTTTTTTTTTTTAAATTAAGAAATTAGTTTAGAATCATTTTATTGACGGGCTTTACGCTAGTACACGAAAGTCGCTGCTAAAAGTTCATTTGAAAAAAATGTGCGTGATATCTGTATGTGTAGAGCAGGCATGTCAAACTGGGCGTTCGGGGGCCGCATGCGGCCCGCGACTACCTTGCGTGCGGCCCGCTTGGCCACCTAAAAAAAATATAAAAATAATTTTAAATTATTACACTGGGAAACAAGAGATGACAAGCTACTTGAATTGAAAAATAGTATTTGTTAAACTGCAGTGTAAACAAGCTACATTTTGTCAAACTTCATTGCAAACCATTGCAAATCCTTTTTATAACTGTGATTTTATGAAGGAATGTATCGTTAGAGCCGAAGTAATTTGTTCAGAAAAGTTGAAAGGATTCAAAGAAATAGCGTTAACTAGTGACACTGCGGTTTTATTAGTTAGAATAAATGGCATGTCAGTCAGGTTGCGTGAACAATTAAAGAACGAAAGAGCTGATTTTGAATTATTTTCGAGTCAGCTGATGTAACGGGTGTAGCACAGTTGGATATATTCATAAGGGCCTTTGACAGGATTTTTGAGATACACGAGAAACTACTTGAGTCCTGTTCCATGCATAACACCACAACAAGCGAGGATGTTTTTGAGAAATGACAGGAGGTAATAATGCAGTACAATTTATCTTATTTATCTTTGGTAAAGCTAGCTAGTCTAACAAGGCGCACCAACCATGAAATGAAATAGTTTTGATGCAAGGTTACTTGCAAAAAAAAAAAGAGATTGATGTTAATTTTAAATTTGCTCATTTTCAGTGCATCATTCACCAAGAAACATTCTGCGCACAGCAATTACAGTTTTAACATGTCATAAGACCGGTTTTAGTCTCTTCTCAATTTTATATGTGCCCGTGGTTTTAATGCTCGCCTATTTTCAATGTTTCTGGATGACAATGGACATTAATTTGATTGTGTTCTCTACAACACAGAAGTCCACTTGCCCTCCCGTCATTAAGTATTGAAGAGATTTTTTGCTCTGCGTGAGGAAATAATATGGTTTCTGAACATGAAAGATGAACCTGTTGAACATTTCCAAACTGACGAATGGGTTCGTGATTTGGTATTTGCAGTTGATCTCACTGGTCACCTGTAAGACTTGAATTTGAAACTTCAAAGTAGAGACAAAATTGTCACAACTGTTTGTGATCATGTGATGTGCTTAAAAGCAAAATTAAGACTGTGGATAAACCAGATATGAAGTGAAAATCTTCTTCACTTCTCAACGTGTCAGGAACTAAAAAAGATCAAATACTGTGGCGACATTTGGTGATGTCTTACACCTGGAATCGTTATTTGATGTTTTTATGACCGTTTTCGTCACATCGTTTCATAAGAGCAAGAATTTTCATTTAATTCTAAAATGCTTCTGGAAATGTGCAACTAGAGCTGATAGAATAGAGGTCAGATTCTTAGTTGAAATCGAAGTATATTGAATTGGCTATGCCAAAATTGTACAGTTATTTATCCTGAACGGTACGTTGAATTGCGGAAAATTGCAGCCAGAATTCTAGCTATGTTTGCATACACTGGTCTCTGTGAGCAGTTCTTTCCCATAATAAAAGCTAAAAAAACAACAACACCTCACCGTTCGAGATTATGTGATCAAAATTTGATATCTGCGATGAAAGCGTCAGTGGCAAATTAACTTCCCACCTGACATTAATGAAATGGTATCTCAGAAAAGATGTCAATCATCAGGACATCTTGACAAAGAAAATCATAGTACTTTTTAATTGATTCATAATACTACAAAATTAGCTATCTAAGGGACAGATATTCCATTAGTTAATGTATACTATTGTATTATTTCTAATTTACATAAAACTAGTAGGTTGTTTTGCAACAGATTTTTTGCTGCGGCCCCTCAGGTCATAGTAAGTTGTCAATGCGGCCCATACACCTTAATATGTTTGACATGCCTGGTGTAGGGTTTTTCTTATAGTAACATTTACTCCCTTACATTTACGTAATTGTTTTAGAATTGGTGTTTTGTTATTAAAAAAAATCGCTTGCATAATTAATTTTATAAATTAAACGGTTTGCTTTTAGAAAACTAAAAGTAGCCGTTGCACCTAAACTTTTCAAGCCGCATTTAATGGTGAAAAAATATTTTTCGTATCTCTTCTAGTTTTGGCGCCCTGAGTGTGACAGACAGACATTTTGCACAAACCTAATAGCGGCTTTTCCCCTTACCGGGGCCGCTAAAAAAAAGGTTCCGTAAAATCTCACTTCCAAAGTCAAACCTAACATTTAGTAATTCTTTAAATATAAATTGTGGGATCAGAGGAACGGTTGACCTCAAGCCAATACACTAACCACTGTGCCAGCGAAAGGCTTATGAAAATATAAGGTACAAGGAATAAGTGTGCACAATTTCCACCTGCTCCCACCCAACTCACTAGTCTTTCGAACACTCACAGTTGCATTGCCCATTCTAATATACACATAGAACGAGTGTAAAAATTTTTTTTATCTATTATGCCCTCATTTGATTGTTGACAGTTTATGTATGAATAACACACATAGAACGAGTGTAAAAATTTTTTTTATCTATTATGCCCTCATTTGATTGTTGACAGTTTATGTATGAATAAAATACTAATTATCGTTTACTTTTGCCATTACTCAACACGAGTGATTGACACAATTTCTAGAGTTTTGATTCACATCTTTTCCAATGCTTAACAGATGAAAGGAAGGATGAAACCACAAACATAGCTGGTGTCAATGTTAAATAAAGATATGTATTTAACAACAATTCAATTGAGGTCAAAGTTAATATGTTTTTAAGATATCACAACAAAATATTGGATCCGAGTGCAGAGTGTCAATAAGCTACTGAAGCTAAAATAAATAAATGTGTTTAGTCAAGATTTAGTGAACAAATTATTTGACACGGTTAGACCGGATGTGGTTAATCCAGACGATTACGCACGTCATATTACAGAAACGTTTTTTTGTCCCTGGTGGAAATACGGAAGGCGGTAATAATAACTCCTTTTAGAATACAGTTATTATAATTGTTCTTTTACTCTGATCAAATGATTGTTACCCTTGATATAAAATCCACGTTATTACGTACAAAACAATAAAAGTTATAAGTTTTTGAAATATTAAAAAAAAATTATTTCATGAATCGTCTCAATTAGGAGTTGATTTTGTTTAGTGTTATAAGGGTGTGCATAAATAATGTATAAACAAATGGAAACACTTTTGGAAGACGTAGCAGTGGTGTGTGCCTCGTGCACGATATAGACAACACAATCCAGACTATCACCGAAGTGCCACTCAAAATACTTTTTAGAGAAAGTCGTTGAACAGGCCTAACCAATTATTTTGTTCAAATCTTAATGTAATAATAAATATATATTTAAAAATATATAAATTATTGCCAGCTTTGTAAAATATCTAGCTTAGAAATCCTCTCGTGTCTCGTACCCACAGAATGCCTCATATATATATATATATATATATATGGACATACAACATACAGATTTTGGCTTTAAGACATTTTAAAATTTATATTCTGATAAAATGAAGCAACTGACCTTTATGCTTTTAAGTAATCTAATTGTAAAAATAAATATGCCCCGAACAAAAAAAAAGCCACTTGTAGATGTACTTAGGACAGGTAGAAGTAGAATGTTGCATCGAGTGCTGAGATAATGACACTGCCAAAACCCACATTCAGCTAAATTCCTCAGATAACATGCTCAAGAAGTTGCCGATAGAATTAATAAGCCACTCGGTTTGTATTACGTACAAAGTCTGGCCATTTCTTCTTCATCTTCACCTAACCGTTTGTCTGTCGAACCGTTGGGGTACCACGCAAGATCTGTTGACTGTCTTTCTCCATTCCTCTTTGATTTATGCCTTGAAAAATTTTTTGTTCAATGTCAGGCCTGTCCATTCTTTTATGTTGTCTTCCCATCGCTTTCTCTGTCTGTCCCTTCTTCTTATTCCTAGTACTGCTCGATGAAGCAAGGTCTTTGGGAGCCTTGTAGACCTTGCGGTATGGCTATAGAGTTTCAGTTTGCAATTTTTTTAAACAGTAGTTTGAGATTCATTATGGGGTCCATTTCTTAGAGTTTACATTTTTTTTTCGTTATTGAAGAATAGTATGTTCTTGACATGTCATACAACAAAACTGTTAATAGTATCTCCATTTTTGCTCACAATCCTTAAAGACAGTGACAAACGTTCCGATCATAAGATTACAACATGAAAACAATGCCATTTAGCTTCTGGTATGGTAATACACCACTGATACAAAGACATCGGCTAAAAAAAAAATTAAAAAAAATATCCCATATCACTCGAACACAGCTACCATTTCTTGGAGAACTAATTCGTGAAAGTTGCCTTTCCAGAACACACACAATTCTTACAGATAATTAGCACCCATTAAACATTTACATCAGATCTGAACGAATCGGTCATGAAGTGGTCAGCTCCTCTCGAGTCCAGAACAGAAAGATTGAAGAACTTTATTTCAAGTTCAGTCAGGGTGTTTCAAGGTCAACTGTCGTCATGAAGAATTATGTAGAGATCGTAATTCAATAAAGCACTGCTTGTGTGTGAGTCTGTAGTGCTTGTGTGTGAGTCTGTAGTGCTTGTGTGTGAGTCTGTAGTGCTTGTGTGTGAGTCTGTAGTGCTTGTGTGTGAGTCTGTAGTGCCTGTGTGTGAGTCTGTAGTGATTGTGTGTGAGTCTGTAGTGCCTGTGTGTGAGTCTGTAGTGCCTGTGTGAATGTTGTTCGTTTTCTGCTACAATATTTTTATTGTTATTGTAGTGATACTGAGATGGACAACTGTAGTCAAACTGAATTTCCATTTCTTTGGACAATACAAATATCTCATCTTGTTTACACAGCCAGACTTATCTGTATTAACAAAAAGTGTCATCGTTTTATTTTTGCATATCTCCTTGTTTCAACTGCAATCCATAAACAGCTCAAATGTGGGAAAACAAAATGATGTATTTGCTGTACTCATCTCAACACCAGTAACTTATGTTTCCATCACAGAGTATTATGTAGCAGGAAGAAACCATAAACAATTGAAGTCAATCAGCTTTATTAAAACTATTACTGACTGACAGTGGCACGCAAGCTTACACTGGTTACATTAGTACGACAAGCACGTCAAAGAACCAAACTCTTTCCAATCACTCCTAAGAAAGTTAAACGCTGTCGATCCAATCGGGCCAATGAAGTCAAACGCTTCAGTACTCGTGGTGTTATGTAGTGCGTGTATGTGTGTGTTTCTAGGGTAACGCTTGGAAGAGGTTAGCGATTGGTTGGGGACTATGTAGCGGGACTATGTGAATGATGCAAGATAAAACGGCATTGACGTCAGCTGTCTAGATATAGGTCACAGACGACTGCAGAATGCCAGAGTGAAAAGATGTGGTTATTTTTGTGTGAGTTAGATACTGTTCAAAATACCATTTTATATTACTCGTCTACTATATTTATTGCATTTAATCTCAAGTTGATTTGTCTATATTGTAAAACAATATCACACATCAAAGAAGTTATTCAAGTTATTTAAAGTTTTACAAGTAAAAATATAATACGACTACAGCGGTTTAGTTGTTTACCAGGGCAGTTTGGTGCTACAATTCACGACCGTCCACAACAAGTAGATTTATTTACGTAAATTATTGTGTATAGGTTATTTATTATTGTTATTCTACAACTCTACATCTATTTAATTATATGACCGATCCAAACTAATTGATGATACACATTAACATAAGCTTTGTTTTGGATACGTTTTTTTGTGTGTATTTTTTCTAGTTACATCTCAATTTCTCTAGATCTGTTTGCCGCGGTGATCTATGTTTTGTGCAAAGGCGCGAGAAAATGCTCCAATGTTGATGACATATTTAGTATGAAAGTAGTACCTCCTTCATATTGATCTGACAACTCCCCCACAGAAGCCTATAATCCCTGCAGGACCTCGTGAAAATTGGGGAGCACGTGAATCACATTTCGAGGCTCGCTGTCAAAGAAAAGACTACAAATATCTCTCTGCATCAGTACGTGACTGTGAGGACGAAACAGTTAACCAAATGTTACCGAGGACAACAAAAAAAAAGTGTGTCAAAAGGTAAACTATCAGTTAAAAAAAAAGGGGGGGGGGGAGAAAGGCAAATACTTTTTGACCAAGTCGTGTTACTGTGTGGAATGGTGAGAACTTGACATAGTAAGAAGTGTGTGTGTGCGCAGCTCTGGGTCAAGGTTGCATACAAAGAGATTCTGACCTTGCTCGGTCTAAGAACGTGCACTCTTGTTGTCATAAAATGCCATAAAAATGTCAATATAATTGAGATACTTTTAGGGTGTAAAAAAGTCAATGTATTGAGAAGTTAAATTCAAGTGGGGCAATCCATTGGTATATCTCTCTTTTTAACCCAGAAGTCACCAGAACACTAACTCTTAAATATAACATTATTAAGTATATTGTCATGACAGCAAAGCTCTTGAAGAAAAATAGTAAAAAAACAAAACAAAACAACTCATTTGTCAAAATGGAAATTTTGGCACCTGAATGTGAATAAGCAAATGCATACCAAATAACTTACAAAATTAATAGTATAACTAATATTGCAATATTCTTAGAAAACTAGACTACAATTTGTTTTTATTTGAGTTTAAAATTGTTTTTAAATTTGAGACCAACCCTTAGAAACTTTAAACGAATCAATACAATTAAATTACAATCCCAACTTTATATGAAACATTCCCTATATTGTACAACTGACATACTGAACTAATATCAATGCATTATCAAATACCACGCCAGAATGTATAGATGTTACCTTATACTTGTGTTAAGTTGTGTATCTCTGATACTCCATGGATGGACAGCGGAAGTCAACAATCAACATTTGGTAGTCCCAGGTTACCTTTGTAAATATAGTACTGAAAAACAAATACCAATAAAATATAAATAAATAATTACGATAAACTGATAAAATAATTTTTTAGATTGATTAGTCAGCAATGAATAATAGTGCAAAGTTTCAACTTGATCCAAGAATGGGTGTGGGAGAAATAACTTGCACATTTGTTTACCCGACAGACAGTGTGAGATGATATAAGCTTTATAAAACTGTCCAATACGCCACTGTAACGTGCTAGTAGTAAAGCCTGATTAAAAACAAAGTTTGACAAGACAGAAAGTGGTCTCCTCACCCTACCACTGACTGATGAGCAATGACGTGCTGCCTATGTAAGGCCACGTGAAGACAAATTCACTCACGCAAAGCTTTCAGAACACGACCGCTGAAATAAGAAGCTAGAGTGGACGTTAATTAAACTGAGCGAGTCCAGATAACGGAGATGTGAATGTAGGTCATTGCACCCATTTCTGGTCACGCAGAGTGGCGGCCAGGGGTATATTTTGTTCCACAGTACGGGAGCAAGTTTGTTTGTTTTTTTCTAACGAGACAACGTTTGTTCTTGCGACCTGTCAAAGAATAAGGTAGATTTCCAAAACCATTTCACTTGGTCCCCCAAACTTAGTTGTTGTTTTTCAGGCTACAATAAAACTTTCTAAACCATCGCATTCATATTATTAGTTTATTTCCTCGGTATTAGTTTAATAAAGTTTAATTCCTGGCTATTAATTTAGCTCCCTACCGTTACTTCCTTTCTAGAAGTTTAGTTAGTTCCTTGCAATTAATTGTTGTCATTGATAATTTAGTTCCTTGATATTCCTAGTCATTAGTTTAGTTCCTACTTATCAGTTTAATTCATTGTTAATAATTTAGCTCCTTACCATTAGTTCCTTAAAAGTAGTTTAGTTCCTTGCTATAAGTTTAGTTCCATGCTACAAGTTTAGTTCCTAACTCTTAGTTTAGTTCAGTGGTAATAAGTTCCTTGAATTAGCTTCCTTAATACAGTTTCCTTAGTTCCTTGCTATTTGTTTACTTCCTTGCTAAGTCCGTATCTTTTCATTTGAACTGTTTTCTTTGAACGCCTTTGTCTAGACTGGTGACTTAACTGTAATAAATGGTTCATTCTTATCATTATACGAATCTGGCAGCTAGAAACGCGAGTCTTTTAACAGCGCTTTGAGATAATCGAATATTCAACGTTCTAGACAAGAAGTAACAAACAGTTCTCGAGTATTATAGTATTTTGTTAGGAAATCTAAATGATCTGAAAGGTCAAAGTTTTTTTGGGGAAAAGAACGAATATGTAGAAAAACAAAAGTTGATGTCTACACCCACTAATAGATCTTTGATTGCTAGAGACTGCGAGAACTACTAAGGCATATCAAGGATCTGTTATGACATTTTCTAAGTAAAGCAGTTTCCAAGTTGTTCCAATACTTATCTAAATGCTGTGTTACATTTATCTGAACGAACGGTTCAGTTTAACCCGAGGAGACTGCAACACGACTCGGCCTCCATAAATTCCCATATCCAAGTAACTTATGTTCTCGTTTCTACTGACTGCTCATCACGTTGAAACTAACACACACACGCACACAACACAACACAGCGGAATTTTCACAGAACCTTGAAATGGAACAGGAAGTTTAGGCTATGGAGGATGGTGGTTCTAAACATTCAAAAAATATTTTACATTTAAAGTAAAAGCTTGGAGTGAACAGCGTGACATATACTGTGAGAACCACTACCATAAAATCTTTTTGATTTTTTTTTTATATCGCTTCTTGTCCATAAACATGCAACACATGCTGCCCAATAGAAAACATTTTAAACTTTCAAGGATAGTATTATGCTAAAGTCTGTTACACAAACAAGCTCCTCCCTCCCCCGAATCGAGGAACTCCATGGGAAAACAAGGGAAACCTTAAACCGCAATCTCAAAAGTGAGACACGATAATTGTTGCGGATAGATGCAAGCCTGTGGTCTAAACACGCAATGTACCGTACATAGATTTGTTGCGGAAACTCTGGTTCTATTCTACAGTAGACTTAGCAAATTTATAACAGGGCATGCGTATAATACTCCTAATAGTACTGCACTAAAGACTCGAAATAGTGTTTATTTTATAGCTAAAAGCAGTTAAAGTCAATGAATTTGTAAAGATGGAGAACGTAAAAAGTTAAACGGACAAAGTAAGAACGAAAAGATTCATTAATACAAAATATTTGAATTTTGAATTAACGAACGCTTTAAATGAGTTTCTATGTATTTTGTAAAGATCTATAGACGGGATACATTTGAAAAGTACCGACAACTATAAAGTGGCATTTATAATTTGAACTTCTTGCATTCTACCAGACGGTGGCATAAGAAATAGTGAAATCTCTACGATGTCTGTATGACGTTATCCCGCTTCTTCGAGTCACTTCCTCACAGCAGCACATCACTTCCTTTGACCTCCCTGGTTCATCCACACTTGCCCCACCCTTAACATTCTTACACCCAAGACACAGTCCATACTTCCTTTGACCTCCCTGGTTCATCTTGCCCCACCCTTAACATTCTTACACCCAAGACACAGTCCATACTTCCTTTGACCTCCCTGGTTCATCTTGCCCCACCCTTAACATTCTCACACCCAAGACACAGTCCATACTTCATTTGACCTCCCTGGTTCATCTTGCCCCACCCTTAACATTCTTACACCCAAGACACAGTCCAATCTTTCCCACGCTTTCTAATGAACGTGTACAAGTTGGTCCATTCATTGAGCACAAAACTCACGACACCTGACTGTTCACCCCCCTCTCTTCCTTACAACACCCCTCCCCAACCATAACACTTACAACATGCTTACATGTGAGACACTTAGGGGGGAGGGCAGGGGGGATGTTTATGGATGTTCAGATTTACACTCTCTCGTAGTTGAGTAAATAGATGTAACGCCCTTCTCGCTCAAAGAAACAAACACCCAGGACCTGGTGCTAATTACAACATGCTGAAGAAGTAAGGCACATTTCGAATAGTTGTCAGCAGTTTATTTGTTTCTACGTGTAGCATTAGTCTTTAGTAGAGATCAAGTTTGTATACACGCTGTTAACTTGCAAAGTACACGGGCATTCATACACTTTAGATTCTAATAGACTATCTTGGACTTGGTAACAGGGCGCGGAAAGAAGTGTTTATAGAGGATACTTCTCGCTAGAAAATAAAATTAAACAAGAAAAAAAAAACAACAACAAAAGAGACAAATTATAGTGACAGCTGCAAATAAAATAAACGAATAAAAGAAATTGTGTTCATTGGTTATACAAAAAAAAAAACTAATATGAAAAGGAGACTCAATTTCAAATTTCGAACGAGGCTGGGATTCTCTGAGATCATACATGTACAGTTGGATTTTAGTTTAAGGGATTCTCTGAGATCACACATGTTGTACTGTTAGATTTTAGTTTAAGGGATTCTCTGAGATCATACATGTAGTATTGTTGGATTTTAGTTTAAGGGATTCCCTAAGATCGTACATCTTTTATGTTATCTTCCAGTTGGTGGGGAAAAAGAAATGCGGGTTTTATCTCCTGGGTCTTTAAATGTGTACATTCATTTACTTACTATCCATGAAAATCAAATTATTGCATGCCTTTTTCTTTTGTTTGCTATTTTTTCTGGGCAGCAAAGTGGAGAAAAAGATTTCCGCGCTGCCTTTTCACAAGCAATTTAAATTAAGTTGCTGAGTCTGAATGTGAGCTCAGGGTCTCGAGCCTCCATGACGGAACGCCGACACGTTAGCCATTGAGCTACAAAGTACTAAAATAGTTATTGTCATCTTTTGTTAGATACACACACACATGCCAAAGACCTAATTCGAAACACAAGGCTTAATTCTCCCAAGTTAGTACTGTCACTATACAAAACAAAATTAATTACGATAAATTGATAAAATGAATTAATTTTTTTCATTGATTGGCCATCAATAATTGTGCAAAGCGTCAACTTGATCCAAGAATGGGAAGTGGGACTAATAACGTGTAACAAAATCTGTACATGACAAACAAAAACTGTGTGTGTATATAAGCTTTGTGAAAAAGAGTACAAAACATACCGGGAGTAACCGGTGGTTTAATTAGACATGAACTAGGTGAAACTCCCATTTGGTCAATGTCCATTATCATCTTAGACGTTTTATTGTCCACACTGAGGAAAACATGCCGACCAGAATCTACCTTGTAAAGTTCTTGAAGCACTCTGACATGGCAGGTGTTGCTCTGTAGCAGCACGGGGAAGCAGGGGTGCTGCTTGGAAAGATAAAGCCACCGACGTAGCAGACGCCTCCAATCGCCATCCTACCAGCGGGACGAAATTTCCCATACTGCTCCGTGTTTCTTGTGTACATTTGATGTAGGCTCTAAAGACAATGACGTAATGCTGCAAAGGTTACGTGTAAATATAGTCACTAAGAAACAGACCAGTAAGCACGCGCCGAGAGGAAACAAACAGCACAACAGTTCGAACAACTTTACACGCGATTTAGGTTTGAAATACACACTTCAATAATTTGCACATTAATACAGTACATATGATTACTGTTTCATTCAATATACATGTGTTATTCAATGTTGCCTTGTTGTCAACTACCCAAGCAAAGTTATATTTCTACTTAATTTATAATTAACGCAAGTGTTTTTTTTTAACCGCGTATAAAGAATTCTTCCTAACACTGCTAGTGCTAGTTTAAGTCTAAACTTCGCCATAGGACGGTCCAAAGCAAGACTGAAAAAAGGATGAGGGTTGGGCATAGGGCTAGCTACCCTACCCTGTAGAAATACCACTAGCCACTGAAACACTAAACAGCAAATCAACAGATATAGATCTATAAGCCTACGAATGAATGTCGTTTTCAACACTGAACTTATCTAAAGTTTTTGATGTGTTTTTTTTTTACCATGTGATGCTGACAAATGCAAGACACGGGTCAACGTGAAACTTAAAGATCTACTATTTACCTTTCGAGTCCAATTGTTTACCAATGTGTGCTGTAACAACAAGGTAAGTGTTAGACCAGGTTCCGTCCTACACGGCGGACACGGAGCATCCAGTACAGAGTTATGGATCTTATTACAGGGGGGATCAAAGGGAGATTAATCAAACCGCTGACTTCACCTTACGTGCTCGGTTGCCATCCCAACTGATCCAATTTATTTTTAGACGTAGCCAAGTTCAAACTTTTCATATTTCTAGGGCACGCAACGAAACAAACACAGCAAACAAAAAATGTGAGGAAAGAGGCAAGCAGTTGTTGCAAACATGATGAAAACACGGTTCAGTCCAACTATGAATGATGAATGAGAGACTCCACGGGATTACAGAAGATCAATACCAGTTTCAAAGCTACGGTCGACTTTCATCCGATCTTTTTCCTTGACCCTAAACAGTCAGTGGCCGAGATGACTTTCTCTACAAATACAGAAGGTTCAAATCTTACAATGGCATCACATTTTTTTGTAATCACACAACTCAGACAATTTATAAAGCCCTCATAAACGTTCTTTGACATTAGAGTTACTATGGAACACGTTGTTGTTATTTGTGTTAGGACTATTAGGAATATGTCCAACTGTCCAACCGACTGATATATATCTTGCACGACCTCCCTATCAATAAGTTTACAGAGTGTGAGAAATGCCTTTCTTCCTATGAAAGTATGCATAAAGAACTACACAATGAACCCTGTAGGTGAAGTGTACGTTTAATGTAGGCTTATGCTCAATGGCTCTAGTTTAATGTAGGCTTATGCTCAATGGCTCTAGTTTAATGTAGGCTTATGCTCAATGGCTCTAGTTTGACGATAAGTTCAGAAATATAGTTCAAACTTTTACGTTTCCGAAACCAGCAAAACATATTTGTAAATAATTTATTAAACCAAAGGTTACATAAAGGAAAGAACCGCACGATTACTGCCAAATCTCAGTAACGCAAGATTTATCTCCCTTTTTTCTATACAACACAAAATTAATTAATTACCACTACTTAATAAGCTAATTTATTGATTAATATATGTGTTGTCTTTAACTATACAAAAAATTATAGAATTTTAACTTGATCTTAGAATGGGAAGTGGGAGAAATAACATGTACAAGATTTGTGCAAGGCAGAAAGAGAAAATTGATATAAGCTTTGTAATAATTCTTCTTATTATTATTATAGCTTTTATATAGCGCTACTTCCATGCTTATAGCATGCTCAGAGCGCTTTGGTCCAATCTCATTTGTGGACCAGTGGGGGGAGGGGGTATCTAGGAGTTGGTTTCCCGTGCTGCCTTTGGGCGCTCAGTAAACACAACTCTGCCCGAGACGGGTGTCGAACCTCGAGCCCCCTTCTAGGTAGCCAAGCAAGCCAAGCTGAAGCCGCACTTAGCCTCTCGACCACGCTTCCCACTTGAATTCTTGAATTGGTATGAGAGTCAGGCTTCAGCTATTAAGATTTTGGAACAGTATTTAGCAGCAATACTTTCCCGAGGTCTTGAGACAGAAGTCTGCCAACAAATATCGTGAGACGGCATGAAGCTGGCGTCAGACATCAGTTCAGACATCTAACGTACACTGATAACAAACGACCCCCCCTCCTCCCGAATAAAGGAAACGAAAGGGGGTGGGGGGAAACAAGTGCAGCTCTGAAGTGGGAGACAAACATCTGTTGATGTGATGCAGTTTGTGTCGGCATTGCCCCTCGTCTTTTAGGTCTCTAATGTCTTTTATGTGCATATAATTAGATAATTACATTAATTAACACTCTGTGAAAACAAATGAGCTACAGTGCAGTATTCGGAGTTGAACAGAAACAATGTGTCAGGAGGAAAGAACTACAGCGGCCAAGCCGATAAGCATCCTGAACTTAAATCTACCAATTGCCAATAGTTGGTTACATAAGTAGCGCACAATTTGTTATCGCGTATGGTGCAGATAACGTAACGAAGTCGTTAAATCACTTTACGACATCAGATCAATACACAACAGGCTCTTAAATATTGCACAAGCAAATGTGAGGAAAATTCTGAAGCCATATGTCTTAGAAAGACAGACAGACAGAGAAAGAGAAAGGGCAAAGGCAAACAAATGTGAACTATTTATGGCTTGATTTAATTTAAATATTGAACAACAAAATAGAAAACGAAAAGTTTCAGTGTTAAACAAAAACACTCAACAAATACTGTCTTCTAACAAGAATATGGCCACTCAACAAATACTGTCTTCTAACAAGAATATGGCCACTCACCAAGTTTTTTAACAAGAATATGGCCACTCAACAAATACTGTCTTCTAACAAGAATATGGCCACTCAACAAATACTGTCTTCTAACAAGAATATGGCCACCCAACAAATACTGTCTTCTAACAAGAATATGGCCACTCACCAAGTTTTTTAACAAGAATATGGCCACTCAACAAATACTGTCTTCTAACAAGAATATGGCCACTCACCAAGTTTTTTAACAAGAATATGGCCACTCAACAAGTTGGCCACTCAACACATATATGACTTCCTAGTGACCACTTAGGTCTTCAAGCAAGGACACCGAACAAGGACTGTGTTAACTGATGTCGATGGCATAACAAATACGAAACCCTTCACGTATTGTTCTACTTAAATCAGGGGTTCTCAGCCTGTGGGTCGCGACGGGTCGATTGGCGATTTGCCAGGGGTCGATTAAGACCATCGAAAATATGGATTGTTACTGTCTATTATTCTATGCTGTAAGTGTGTGTGTGTGTGGGGGGGTCGCGGCAGAGAGGAGGATTGTAAAAAGGAAAGGGGTCGCCAAGTATAAAAGGTTGAGAACCGCTGACTTAAATAGATAAAAAAAAAACATCACAGGGGCAGTCTTTTCAATTGAGATTATCACTTCTGGCAATCTGTGTAATCCTTTTTGAAAACTGACGACAAAACTTTTGTCTCTTGTCTGTCTTAAAAACACACACACGCTGTACTCAAGATAAAGCTCCTCTCACGTTGCCCCTCCCCCTGTCTAACCATTCAATGACATTTACACGGGAACCATATTCCCGTACAAATTGGTCTGTGTTGACTATTGCACTACACGCGCGCGCACAGACGCGAGTTGTGTGTGCTACTGGTCCCTGGGGTGGCTTACTGAGAGGAAAGGTCGGCCACGTAGAGGAAGGGTGGGTCACAGAGTCCTGCCACAAAACACCGTGTTTACGCTCATAGAGCGAGGAATGCATTGTGCAATCACTCGTGAATGATGAACAAGATCGATTGGTTGCAACTACTTGCCAGAGTTCAAACAATCAAATCGTAATTTGAGTTCTAGACTATACGTTATTCATCATACTGACATTATAATTGCCATGAAAATGTAGAGACATGTTTTTAAAATTCTCCTTAAAGGCAAGTCACCGTAAGTGCGTACTTCTTTAATTTAAAAGAAAAGAACATAGGTCCATACAGAAAGTAAAGCGAAGGTCATCAGTGGTCATCGTGTACCAGTATGTTACTGTGACCCGCACAATGACCAAACCCACTATGCCCTCGTATAAGTCAAAAGTACCACTGTAAGTAGGGGGCCATTGAAACATAAAACATGTCTCCCACCCATAGTTACAAAAGAGACCCGGACAATGACAAAAACAACAGAAAATATGCTAAATACTTGGGAGCGGAAAATAACTTAGAAAAATCTATGGTGTTGTACAAGATGAAGTTGGGTGGCGGAAACGCACTAAAAGTGATTTACCAATTGTATAAATATCCACACATAGTGACGGAAATTAAAAAAAAAATGCTGGGCAGGTCGCATTGTCTTGAAAGAATGTCAGAGAACAGAGGGGCAAGATATTTATAACTTTGGGCATGGAGATGAGAAGCTCAAGAGAGATCTGAATGGAAAGATGTGCTGAAGCAGGACAGAGACCTCCATCATGGGTCTTAACGCGACTGATATGGATGGATGGATATTCCAGCAGCGACACTTGCTATTCATCACCCACATTGCTGGGCCCAGTATCATTGCATAAGCTAAATCTAACATTTACCAGTCTAGCATATAGTTAGATCAGATCGAGGCTAATGATAAGACTAATGGTAACGTGATTGTATGATATGAAAGTTGAATTACTGCAAAAGTTTTAAGTAAGGATTCTAAAATGTAAAGTTAATATATTATGCATGATGCTCCAACAATCACAACCAATATGTGTCATGCACATATATTTATGCAAGAAATGTGTCCTATATGTTTATCAGATGTATAGTGCATGGCCTATGCAGACGCTTCCACTACTGAAATAGAAAGGTCAACAGCTTCAAAAAGAAATTGTTAAAAGTGATTTAGTGGTGTACATTTACAAACGGGACATTAAGCACTCAAGTCTGGATCTAGATCATAACTGCAGATGGGAATCGTTCATTCAATTACAGTTGTACACAAGAGTTAGAATTGACTCCAACAAATTCCGAACTTTCAAAATCCTTGTCTACACAGAGATTTGAACCCTGGACTCCTCGTTTCAGAACCCAAGCGATTTAAGACTAAGATTAAGACTTCTACATAATTCACTGATCATTATGGATCATTTGTTACATTTGTTGTGATTACAAGGACACTTTTCTCACTTGTTCACCACGTTGTGGACACTCTAATATACTTATTAATAGCCGCTTAGATTATACTAGATTTATCATAGATTAATTTGATTGACCCCTAGATCAAGTACAATCTAAATACAATGTTTACCTCTAGATTCTATCATTTAGATCTAATAAATAGACTAGTCTCTAGATTTAGATTTATTCTATGATCTATGTCTATTCCGTCTCGTAACAACATCGAAATTGGCATTCCATTATTTCCACACTTGATCAATATAGACTGAGTCTAGACAATTTAATTAAATGTCAACAAACCTTGTATAGACCCTTTATTAGGTCGCATAATGACAGATGAGGTGGTGAGTCGAGATAACTAGACTCTGGATACTAGACTAAATAGATCAGTAGATGAAGGTCTATAGTACATTTACATAGACATAATATTCATAATGATAATAGTTGAATAGATTATCAATGACATTATTCATATTTATTATCCACACGTCTAAATCTAGATGCACAATGTCAAGATTTATTAAATGTAAAAATTGTATTAGATCTAAATGACTTACCTAGGCAGTGTAGAGTAGATAATCCAGTATACTAAAAGTAGAAGAGTATGATGAGAGTAGATTATTAATAGATCTATCACTAAATTAACTAAATCTAAATATAATCTACAGATTTAGACGTCTATAATTGAATTTTCCGTCCAACTTGTATGATCTAGTCTCTTTAAACTTTTAAGAAATGTCCATCCGAAATTTCCACTAGAAAACAACTTGTATTCTAGAGCTTACACCAACAAGAAAAAGTGTATCCTTAAAACAAACGCTGAGAGAACAACACACAACAAGAAAGAATGAAGGGAGGAAACCCGCAGACGATGGAGAAAGGGGGGGTACAGTCAGCAGGAGTGGAATCTACAGCGGCCTTCTCCCATTTAGTTTGAGTAGTCCCACGTCTAGCACACAAAGACGAGGCAATAAGGGGAGAGAAACGAGGAGCCCCCTCGTTCGTTGTCGCCGAGAGTGATATCTGCTTTCTGATTCACACTCCCCCATCCTCTCTCTCACACACACAACATGCTGCCTTCTTTCTGCTACCCCCCCC
>JADKLZ010000003.1:40423756-40462994 GCA_021533235.1 Biomphalaria straminea | reverse complement strand
TGTCCTGCCCGGACATTTCATGAAAAGCGTGACAGACGGTCCAAAGCGGGACACTGACTGTCCTGCCCTGACATTTCATGAAAAGCGTGACAGACGGTCCAAAGCGGGACATTGACTGTCCTGCCCGGACATTTCATGAAAAGCGTGACAAACGGTCCAAAGCGGGACTGTCACTCCTGAGTCGGGACGTCCGTCACGCATAACAGCAGGGCTTTTGTCCAGGGACTTTTGCACGAGAGGATATGAACCTCTCAAGCCTTCACTGAAACGAAGTTTGATGAGATGATGGCATCACTATTTAATGAAAATGTCCCCCGAGCACCAATTTTAGTTCAAAAGAAATGCTAAGTAGCCTCACTAGATCTAAAAAATTATGTAAAGAGATAAAAAAAAAAATAGGTCAGACCATCCTCCTTGTACAAAGAATATAATGCAAATTTACATTTTTCACTGGGTAATTAGCATTTGATTAATAGATCTTCATGTTTTTAAACAAAACTGATAGAGAGAAAATCATTGTGAGATTAGAATGTCTTTAAATGTTTTAAGTAGAATTAATTTCTTCTGAGGAAATTTAAATTAATATTATTTCTTTCTTTATAGAATAAAAAACAGACTTCTTGTTACAAAGTATTCAAGTGAAAGCAAAGAATTAGGTTAAATAAAAATGCTTATTTAGTGCTAAGTTAATAAAGTGTACTTCAATCTGACATTTGGCTAGCACTGAGTAGCATTACACCAAGGTGTTAACTACAAATGCAAAACTTTTTTTATTTTTATTATCAATTACAATGTTGATTAATTTGGTAATATGCTAGAATGGACACTTAAACTGATATAAGAAAAATTGTTATAAGGTATTTTACATTTACAATTTAAATTATATTCCACCAATAAATCTTAAAAGGCACAAATTAAGTAATGCAGCAGAGGCTTTAATTTCCCCTTTAACTTAACTGCAAAACTTACATTATTTAAAACAACAAAACAAAAATGACAACTCCTGTATAGAGATGATCTTTAATGACAGTAGCTTTATTTTTTATATTTCCAAATAGTCTATAGATACAGATAAACATGCAATATAATACATATGTGAGTATGTATGTGTTTCATATGTGAATGTTGTTTGTATTTGCTTTTATATAGTTGTTTGTTATCGTAGTTAGGCTGAGGTGACATTTCTAGTCAAACTGAATTTCCATTGGTTTGGACCAATAAAATAAACTTGTCAATGCATACAATAGATTCATACCATGGGCATTTGTCAGGAACTGAAGTATAAATAAAAAATCAGAATGGACCTGAAATTATAGTAGGCCTACAAAATACCTAGATCTAATTTGACTGTTCAAATTAATTTAGTTCTATATACTGATACAAAATTACAATCCATTTCATTATGACAATTTTCAATCAAGACATAGGGAAAACTTCCAAATCAATGTGTTATTAAAATTTTTTTTTTTTAAGTGTAATGAGAATTTACAGAACAACATATTTCTCTCTCACTATATTTATATATATTGTTACGAATCTCACTATCCAGACTCTCTGCAAACTGCACCATAAACCACCAACTGAAAGAACTTGACAACTCCGAGCTCCAAATAACGTAAAAGTTTAATGTCAATAAAGAAGAGCCAATATTGTACAATTGGCAGCACGTAAATTAAGACTGTACAAATATCTCTCCGTTAATAGCCGTATCAAATCTTGCACTGGTCTCTCCGTGTCGTTCCGGGCTTGCACTGGGTTCAACAGTTCAGGACTGACTTCACACACTTGGGCTCGTTGTGTCGGACTCGATCGTAGACCAAGATCAAGACGCCAGCCGTCTCAACTGTACTTGACAGTACTCCGCACTGAACCGTCGTAATGCTCCGTACAGAACCACACTGCTGAACTGTGCTGTAGTCGACCGTGCTCTGGACCTTCCCTTTTCCGGACCCTCTTGACTGCGACACCTCTGCTCTTTATATAGGGTCCCTGCTAGCCTTCTCGAACCGGACAGAATGCCCCTCGACGTTTCTAGGTGGTCAGATTACTATAATTCTCGTGGCGCTACTGAACTCTGTTCACGACGCCGATCCTTCGCGAACCGACTTGTCTTGGCTGACCGTCGTAACGCGTCACGCTTGATCGCTCGTCTGGCCTGGGGCGATTTGTGTCAGTTGAGTACACATGCCACTATTCCCAATTGTGCCACCACCAGGTTTATAACAATATATATATATCAACATCATCATTCCTTTGTGTTCATTGTGGAACATAGGGCCTAGACAAAAACACACCACTCTCCACAGTCTCTTGCAAGTTTTTGATGGCTTCCCAGCTCTTTCCGGTCCTCTCTGCTTCCTCCAGTATACTGCTCGCCATGTTCGTTTTGGCTTCCTCTACGTCTTGTTCCCTGGGGGTTCCATTCTAAGGCCTGCCTAGCTCTGTTGCTGGTATCTTTTCTAAGGGTGTGACCAATCCATCTCCACTTCCTCTCCAAGATCTGCATCTCTATATTTTTCTGCCCACTCATCTCGCACAGTTTGGTATTTTCTACTTTGTCGTATCACTTTACTTTTAGGATATTTCTCAGGCATCTGTTGATGATGGTTTGTACTTTTTTTTGTTGTCGCTTCAGTTGTTCTCCATGTTTCAGAACCATACAGCAGGATAGCCTTGACATTAGAGTAAAAGATTCTTAGATTAGTCTTATTTGAGATGTGAGCAGATTTCCATGTTGGTTTTAGTTGTGTAAATGTCTGACGTGCTAGATTTATATGACGTCATCAGTTCCACCTTCTACACTTACTACACTCCCAAGGTATATAAAATTTTCTACTTGGTCTATGGTCTGAGAATCCAGTCCTGTCTCTGATTTATTTGTTGTTTACTTTAAGTACTTTTGTTTTTTTGGTGGTTTATTTTTCCTACTTCGCTTAAGGCTGTGATCTTTTCTTGCATATCCTGTAGTCTGTGTGATAATAAGGCTATGTCGTCAGCGAATTCCAGATCTTCCAGCTTTTGTGTGAGAGTCCATTGGATTCCTTTTTCTGAATTAGAGTAGGCTTCTTTTGTGACCCAATCCAATACTAGAAGAAACAGGAGTGGTGAAAGAAGGCATCCCTGTTTGACTCCTGTTGTGACTGGGAATTCCTCTGACAGCTTGCCACAGTGGGTTACTTGGCATGTGAAACCATCATAAAGGTTTTGGATTACAGTTATTATTTTAATTGGGATCCCATAATATCTCATTACATTCCAGATTCTCTGTCAATACTATCAAAGGTTTTTTCAAAGTCAACAAATGTTGCATAGAGAGGAGATTTTCATTCGACACATTGTTCTACAATTATTCTAAGTGTTGCTATTTGGTCAGTACAAGATCTCCATTTTCTGAATCCAGCCTGTTCTTCCCTTAGGTGTTCATCACATGCTCCCTTTATTCTGTTTAGTAGAATTCTGCTGAAAATCTTGCTTGGTACTGACAACAAAGTGATGCCTTGCCATTTCTCACATTTTGATAGATCTCCACTCTTTGGTTGCTACAATAACACATATTGTTTAAGTCTTAAGATACAAATGTATCATTTATTTATGTAGTATCAATTTTCTATTTGAAACCTACTGGTCTATGTTCAGATGTAAACACACCTGTTTCTGTGACCAGATCAAGACCAACAGCTTATAGTTTTCATTACTAATGTCAGAAATCCATTACAGCTGGTAGACAAAAACATTTAAAGAACTTCGGTTAGCGAGCCTAGCACTAATTTTAGTAGTGCTATGTGCTGTTTAAAAAGAGCTTATTTTAATTTTGTTTTTCATACATTGAAAGATTTAGTGCTTGGCAAAAAAATAAGCATTCTAATTATTGAAACTGAAAAAAAAATTACAAAAAAAAAACACAAAAAAAACCACTTATAAAGACATAATCTTAATGATAAATATTTACAATGTCTACAGGCACTATTAAAAACAATAAATATTTGAATTTCCAAACATCAGAACAGTTTACACTACACAACTCCAAATCGTACATGCCCTCCTCCTCTGATTTCATGTATTACACCACAATGTCGAAGAATTGTTAAAATATTTCTTGCATTGATATCCAGTTTGAGACTTGTAAATTCAGTTATATCTTTTTCAACAATGAAATGGACACCTGGAAAATTAGAGAAAGCACAATTACAATAAATCAACCCTTAGTTAATTGAGACAATTTCTTTTTAATCTAATGAATATGGGAGGGGCAGGGCCCGCTTGGCACGAGGTAAAATGTTTATGGAATAGTGCAGTGGAGTTCACTAAACTCATTCGTTTACTCTCCCCATCATTACTTTAGGGCAAAAACATTCAAGATGCTCAAATATAGCAGAATTCAAGCAAGGAAATTGACTTTTCTGTCATAGTTTTTTTTATAAAGGCTAATGAAAACAAACCTACCAGCATATATCAAACAACAATATGAAAAAAGAAAAAATAATAATACAGTAAACTAAAGATTTATATTTTATTTGTCATTGAAAAAAAAATTATTAGCCTTTAAGGAGACTAAGCCCACAACATTGACTTACACTCTATCAAATAATAAATGAGTCAATACAGTGCTTTTTTTGTGACGGTGTACTGGCACCTTTTTTAATGTGGGGAAAAAATTTATTAATTCTCTTTAACATTTATTATTACTTTATTAGTAGTTAAAAGTTAGGCAGTCCATCACTAAGTAAGGGCACCTATTTTTTTTTTACTAAAAAAAAAAGCACTGTATATATAATATATAATGTATAATATATATATATATAAAGACTTCCGCTTTGAACCCACCAACACTTTTTTTTTTACATTTCCATCCATAACAAAAAGGGTTTTCACAAGCTAATAGGAATGGTAAACAAAAAAATGTTTGACAAACCTTTTGTTTCTTTTATTTCTTGTGACCTGTAGTTTTCACATCTCTTTCTGTTCATATCATTAAGTGTTGCTTTTTTCTGACTCAGAATTTTATACTTCTCAGTATATGCTTTATCAAGAAGTTCAACAGTGTGGTTTACTTTATCATAAGTTAGACGCCCTTTCATATATCTGCAAATTATTAAATAAATTATTTCTTGAAATATTTGCAACCATTTTTTTTTTTTTACAAATACCTTTAACATAGATTTTTAGCTATTGGAAAAGCTTTTCATAATCAAGCAGGGCTAACAGACTAACCCTAACCTTTTTTTTTCCTTAAAATCATATACACAACTAAAAACAATGTGGTTTTTGGAAATAAATGATAACCCTATTATGAATTCTGTTTAATATGACAGCTATTTTTCACAAAGTTGAAATACATTTTGATTTTACTGTAATGTGGCATAAAATGCAGAAGAAAAAAAACACTACAAAAGTCTTCAAAGAAAAAGAAAAAGAGAGAAGTTTGAAAAGGATGCTAACAGCCAGTGTTCTAAAGATAGCAGAAATTTGTTTAAAATATGTCCTATTAGAATAACTTTAAAAATATAAAAATATTTTAACTTATATTATTTAATATAAAGAGATATTTACTTTGGTACAGATTCAAATTCTTGGACTGTAAGAAACCGTAAATAATTGCATTCATTACTGTGAACAGCAGGCTCCATTTTTCTATTGTCTACTGAATCTTGTAAAGACATAACTGGTACAACATGCTGAGGTTTCCTTAAAAAATTCAACGTTCAGAGTAGATAAAAAACTAGAAATAAAGCAATTATATTTTGTTTTGTAAACAGATACTTTTAAAGCATTTTGCATATAAAATAAAAATACACTATACTAAAGTGAAGCATAATTTCAAATGACCAGCTTACAGTTTAGGTAATCTTGATGGTATATTGTCCAGTGCATGTTGAAGCTGTTCTGCAAGTGTTTTTAGTTGATTGTTGAGTTCCTGATAGTGTAAAACAGAAATATATTAAATATTGATTTCTCATTTCTATTAAAACTATTTATTAAGGGTAAATAATACAATGACTATATTGTATTTTCTCGTATATATTTACAAAATGATAATTTTTTATTGCTTAAAAGCATTTTAGTTATTAAAATCAAAACTATTACAGATGGAAAGACATATATATAAAAAATATTGAATCTAACTGATTAGCAACATGTTGTTTGATTTTTTCTTAGCATCAAACCATAAAATAGTGTAAAATGAATATGACAAAATAATCTGATTACTTCATTCTGTCCCAATAGAATCTTGGCCTCATCGACATTGTGACGCATAACTTTAAGCATTTTGTATATTTCATCTAGAGACTTATTCAGGTTACAAACAAGTTGTATAAAACTGTCATCTGCAGAAGCTCCTGATAACTGCTGAGCATGAATCAATACTGAAAGCTGGCTTAAGAAATGATGAGATAACTCTTCAAGTGTGCTACAGTTCATCATGCTTACTTAAAATGATTGTTTTTTTTTGTTTTTTTCTGAAAAGACAATTTAAAAAAAAATGAATTTTTGAAAGACAAATTTAATAAGATCAAGAGATTCTATTTTTCAAACAAATTCTGAAATAATTTTACAATTTCAATATTATTTTTAAACTTTGGGATGTTCTGACCATCATTGGCCTCCTTCAGTCGTAGAACAACTAAGGTTCATCTCGCACACTTCCTCGTGTGGAGCCCTATTTTGGAGCGACATTCCCGTCCACAAATATCGCAGGGAAAGGTGGTCTTCGCTTCAGTGGTAGAGGAGCTGGCCATTTTTCGCATTGTCCGTTTTTCTTCCAGAGCTGAGGCCCATACTCTTTCCCTGTCTGACCATAGTCCATAATATATAATATACTATAGACTAGCATACAATCATTATGATACTTTATGTCTGGGAGCAGTTCCCAGGAGGACGCTGGTTGGTGCAATGACATGGCCTATGCCAGAGCCAGAGTTGATCTAGTAATAATAAAAAAGCAATATTTTTATATTACATATAGATCTACATCTACTGTAGTGTAACTATAATCAGTAGAGACTATAGACTCTATAATTAAAGAGTCAGATATAGAATATATATATATACTAGTTATGTGGTTATGTAGTATATATATATAATAATATAAATCATGGTCAATAGGCTATTGCTGTATTTATGTATATAGGCTTGTCTGAAGATTAGACTTGATTAGTGATGAATGCAGTATTTCCCGTGGCTGCGCAGCCCCAGATGTAGACCAAGACTAGATGATGGATCTAGATCAAGGCCGCATTAATGAAATTTGGGGACTAGGCGGGCCGCATATATATATTTAAAAATGATTTTTTTTAAAAAAGATTTAAGATGCACATACATGTCATGTGCAAACAAAAAATTACAATGCTTCCGATGATAAACATGAAGTCTGTCTTCAACTCTTCATTAGAAATATTAGGAAAAGGTCACAGTAAATGTCATTCAAGGAACCTAACAATTTCTTCCTTTAGATTCCACATTGATCTAATGATTGGCCAGTGAATACAACTGTGTTACCGAACATCAGAATGTTTTAATTCCAAATCTTCACATACATACTTTTTGGAACTGCCAGTCAGGACCTGCCTTGGATAATTGGAGGCCATAGGCGAAGTGAATTTGGTGGCCCCAAATAAAATAAGAATATACCAAATAAAGGAAAAAAACTAAATTTTTGCAATTTATTAAAGACCTAGTGTACTTCGAACAATAACAATGAGTACAAGTTTCACTATTCCCATCCTGTAATATCAAACTTTCCCCCCTGTAGTTCCTGTGCATGCCCTTAAACAATCATGGACCTTAGCAGCTGCATACTTTGACTATGCCTAGAGACTGTCCCTTAGCATAGTACACATTGCAATGAATTTATACCTCACATTGCTGTGAAATTCAATTTAGTTTTTTATAAACTTTCTAGTTACTAGTTTATGGTTGGGATATTTTCTTTATTTTATTAAAAAGGTTGTTTTCTCAGTCAAAGCTCCATCATTTGTTACCCTTGCCATCTTGTACAAGCCAAACCCAACTCTTTCAACACAGTTCTCCATAGCATTGAATAAATACTGGACAGGGCTTTTATGTAACTTATATAGTATTGAAGTATTGCCCGGGCATGCTAACCTGCCTCATAGTGGCGCCCGAGTGGAAACGATCGTAGGAGGAAACAATTAGGCTAAAGGGTAGCAAAACAAGACTCCCTTGGGGGTGCCTAAGGGAGTACAAGAACATCCTCATTGCACTGCGCGGAGTTGTAAAAAAGCTCCCACAACCATGTACACTTCTTTCAGGCCGGTGTGAGAGAGCTCTCGTTCACTTTTGCTGGCCTAGAGTTCCAAGAGCCAAAGGCTCAGCTCTACCTGACATAGTATTGCTATTAAATATAATCTTTGGGTTTTTTTTTAAACTCTTTAAAAAGATGTTAGACACAATGTTTCTTTAGCCTCTTCATTACAAGTGTCAGTGATAAGATTCATAAGATCATAAGAATCAAAAGTTTCAATAATTTCTATAGACTTAGATTAGATATTTAGAATGATTTATTTAAAGGTTTTTGCGGGCCGCATGTGGCCCACGGGTCGTAATTTGCCCACCCCTGATCTAGATCTATCTATTCTATATATATATATTATTTATATATATAATATAATGATTATAATCTAATTATTAGATTTAAAATCTAAACTGTCTTCTAGTCTAAAGTGACTAAAGACAATCCTACTAAATAACTGTCTTTATCTATTTGTTACTTTTGTACTAATACTTTTTATACTCACTAGACTTAGAAGTTAGACATCTACTATTTATCTACTATGTATATAATATAGAGTCTAGTATAGATCTAGATCTAGATCAGGGGTGGGCAACCTTTTTCAACTGAGGGCCGCATTGATGAAATTTGGGAACTAGGCGGGCCGCATACATATATATATATATATATGAAAAGATTTAGGATGCACATACATGTTATGTGTAAACAACAAATTACAATGCTTCCGATGATAAACATGGAGTCTGTCTTCAACTCTTCATTAGAAATTTTAGGAAAGGGTCACAGTCAATGTCCATCAAGGAACCTAACAATTTCTTCCTTTAGATTCCATATTGATCTAATGATTGGCCGGTGAATACAGCTGTGTTACCAAACATCAGAATGTTTTATTTCCAAATCTTCACATATACTTTTTGGAACTGCCAGTAGGGACCGGCCTTGGATAATTGGAGGCCATAGACGAAGTGAATTTGGTGACGCCGAATAAAATAAGAATATACAAAATAAAGGAAAAAACTAAAATTTATTATTAAAGACCTAGTGTACTTCGAACAATAACATTGAGTACAAGCTTCACTATTCCTTCTGTAATTTCAAGCTGTGGTCCCTGTAGCCCTTAAAAAACTACGGACCTTAGCAGCTGCATAATTTGACTACGCCTGGGGACGGTCTCTTGGCATAACAATTCTACACTGTTGTAGGTAAATTTCTGAGAATTTAATGTACATTTGTATAAACTTTCCAGTTACTAGTTTATGGTTGAGATATTTTCTTTATTGTACTAAAAAGGTTGTTATTCTCAGTCAAAGCTCCATCAGTTGTTACCCTTGCCATATTGTACAAGCCAACCCAACTCTTTCAACACAGTTTTCCATAGCATTGAATAAATACTGGACAGGGCTTATATATATGTCTTTTACTGAATTTATATAGTATTGCTATTAAATATAATATTCGTTTTTTTTAAACTCTTTAGAAAGACGTTTAGAGACAATGTTTCTTTAGCCTCTGCATTACAAGTGATAAGAATCAAAAGTTTCAATAATTTCTATCTAGATATTTATAATGATTTATTTAGGCTTTCGCGGGCCGCATAAAACACTTCGGCGGGCCGCATAAAACACTTCGGCGGGCCGCATGTGGCCCGCGCCCCCGCGGGCCGTAAGTTGCCCACCCCTGATCTAGATCAGTAGATCTAGACGACTAGAGACACTTGACTAAACTCTAGAGTCTATATTAATTACTAATCTAGATCTATAATTAGAATCTAGATATATCTATCATTATCATATCTTATAATACTTATATTTTATATATCTAGTATCTAGATCTACTAATCTAGTCTAGATCTTATTATATTTATATTAATAATATTATTATAATATTATTAGTTTAGTACTAGATCTAGATTTAGATCTAGATATATCTACATCTACAATCAAGATATCTAGAGTCTAAATCTATATCTAGTCTAGATTCTAGATATAGATCATTAGATCTAGATCTAATATAATAAATGTTTAATTTAAATTACCCGCTGAGGGCCGCAACATTTATTATTCCATACAAACTCAATCTAGACTAAGACTCTATCTATCTATATATATAGGTCTGTGATCTAGATTCAGTTTGAGAAATGTACACTTCCGACTCTTTTGTGTCCTTTTTTTTTTTCTTTAAAGTAAATCTACTTCCTTAGTTACTACAATAATAACAATAGTCGGGCTACCTGGACCCAATACTGCGGTTGTAATTATAATATTTAGATCTAGATCTGTATATATTTGAATGCTTTTTTAAAAGTATATTAACGTTTTTTCTAGATTTAATTGAATCTAGAAGGTATATCTAAAAGCTTTCTTTCAGGCACATCCAACATTGAACTATTGTTTAATTTGTTACTATTCGAACATATTGCCGCCATTACGGTAATTTCCAATTAAAAGAAAATGATGGTATCAAAGCACATTCCCAGAACCAGAGAATACAGAGGAATTCAACCAAACTCTGTTGCAATTGTAAGTTTAGTTCATTAATCACTTAAGATCATATAAGTCTATTTATTGACCAAAAAATCATTGTCATTATATATTATATTATTATATACCTGTATTACAATTATACAATACATAGATGATTACAATTACATCTATAAAATCTTAATAGCAGTGGCAGTGTTCAATCCACGAAAGTGGACTGAGGCAGGAGACCTTTTTTATATCCATGAGTTTAGAGCTCACAGATTATAATATGGCTCCTTTTTTCTCAAAAGGCAATGGATGCGCCTATATAGATGATTTTACTGGTTTTGGTTTAGTCTTGAGACAGGGCAGAATCTGGTGTGGCTAATCAAGCCAATTCTAGAGCACAGACTTTGCCACAATTCATGCATTTTTATGCATCAGATTCAGGTCTAGCGGATGGGGCAGCTTTCTTTTTTTCCCACTTGATTAAGGCCACTTCAATTCTTTTGTTCTTAGCACAGGCTGTCCCAGCACACACAGTCTGTCTCCATGCACTCCATTGTCCTTTGGAAATCCAGAAATAGCTATGCAAAAGTGTTGCAAGAAGATCTCCATATACTCTGCTCATACAAGAGGAGGCAAGAGATAAACACTTCCAAGACCATCTATACTATGTTCATGCATGGAACCTTTCTGACTCTCCCTCAAATGAGTAGCTCTCAGCATGGAGAAGCTACCCAAGTACCTTGCTGTAACTTTAAATTGCAAACTGGAAGGAAACTTTGCAATATGCAGAACCTGGAATCCATGAAGTGGGAAGCCTGAGCAAACATGCTTCAATTTCTGTATTTAGGAGCAGTTCGATCACAGATTCACTACAATATACCAGTGCAAATCAATGGCTCTAGAACAGCTCTTGAACATTACTAACTTGTTTTGAGAGATACAAAATGCTGAATACCTCCCAGCTAGAAAACTAGTAGATGGTTGGAAATACAGAAGATGTATCCAGATGCATCATGCCACTAGACTATCTGATAAATCTGGCCTCTCCACCAATAGACAAAACATTCACCAATTCATTGCCTTCCCCCTTGGTGTCGCCCAACGACCCCAGACATACTGTTGAAACTAGTAGACCCTAAAGCTGCTAAGCTAAGGCATTTGTCTAACGACCTTCAAATACTAGCCATATTTGCATATACTAATGGTTCTGCATCAATAGACTCTGGAAGAGCAGAAACCTACATTGAGTTTCTTGGCTTCTGACTCAGTTAAAATCTTTGTACCATGTACGTGGTAGTGTTTGCAGTTTTAATGTGGATGCCTTAGCAATCTGTGAAGCCTTAAAAGTCATTGACTCTGAACTCTGTGATGGACATTTGAAGGCAACACTGACTCAAAACCTGTACTATAGACTCTGCAAAGCCCTGGACCATTAACCCCAATATCTCCAATATTGAAACTATCATCATGGCTTCACACAATATAAACCAATGCTGTGGCACCCCTCTAATAATGCAATACATTATGGAGTTTGAAGATTATGATGATTTCATAGCAGTAAAGTGTGAGTGACAATAAGTGGAATAACTTTTAAAAACTATATATACAATAGTCAGGTGGCTATATAATATATCTAGGAATACATGATATTTACAATTCTACTATAGTTGTAACAACTATATTAATTCTGATATTTTTGATACATTTAAAATTAAGAACTAAATACAATTCTCTTTTAAACTTCTTGATTAGAAATATTTATATTTATTCAATGTTGGTTAAACAATAAAATATTATTTGTAAATTGTAACAGCCACAAAATATAATTTAAAATATCTCAGTACTATGTACAGTCACTCATCCATGACAACTATAACTCCCTTCCTCAAGGATTGGCAGATTTATACATTGTCTTATATATATATATAAGCTATGACAATTATTTTGACATGATAATTATTAGGGGGTGTGAACTGGATGCTGTTTTGAGAGCTAAGAAAACTAGTGAAATAGATCACACAAAGTTTGGCAACATTTTAGACTTATAATACTGCCATTTGTTTGTTTGTTTTTCTAACCTTCAGAAGTTATTCAAGAATGAAGATTGCTACCTGGTATGCCTTTGCCCTAACTTCCAGCAGAGGATAATAGCAGGCAGGGTTCAAATGTGGGTACTTCATAATGTCAGTCTGAAGCATTTTCCACATGACCAGGAAGCCATCCGTGTGATAGTCTAAGAGCTGAGCTGCAGGCTCTTTGAGCTCTAAGTTTGAAAAAAAACCTGTCTGAATCCGTCTGAGAAAAATATCAAACAGTAAAAAAAAGGAAGCCATCCTGGGAAAGCCATTGCCCAGTCAGGGTGTTTTTTCAAGTGCCACTATAATTTTGATTCTCAATTTTACCAGTTCAGTACCAATTTAGAACCTGCTTTAAATTTTTAGACCTTTCATTAAGTTTCACATTGTTTGAAAAGAAAAATATTATGCTTATTCTTAATGCTGGCACTGTCACTGATATGTAAAAGCATTTCTGTTCAAGATTTTAGAGTACTGTCAAAATCCAATTCTGGCTTCTCTTAACATTATCATAACTAATATAAACTAATATAACATTTTTTTTTAAGTGTTGATGTAGGCCTAATTTACTACAGTGGAAAAATTTAGAATAAATTTTTAAAATATGAATGCACTTTTATACAATTTGAAAATGAACATTTTCTAAATGCAGAAAGCAAAAATGCCTTCAAAACGTCCTCCAGATTGGTTAGTCATGAAGAATAGAGAGACAGAAGCACGCATCAAAGCCCTTCAGTTTGAAGTCAAAGATCAGCATATGCGGAACATACGGACAGATTTTGAAACGTCAGGAGATAAAAAATTTCTGCAACTTAACATCAAAAGCCGCATTCAGTCACTGACCAAGGCTAATGAATATAATTTAGAATGTAGAAGAGAAAAGTAAGATTTCTGTTTTGCTATCTATTCTTAAACCTTTAACCATTAAAAACTCAAGTTGATCTCTACCATGCCAAAGTAACTTTAAATTTCCTCTTCTCAGTACTAAATGGAGGGGTGGCTGAGTGGTATAAAGCATTTGGCTTTCGAACTTGGGTTCTGGGTTTGAATCCTGGTGAAGTTTTACTTTTGGAATCTTTAGGATGCCTCCAAGACCACCCAGCTCTAATGGGTACCTGATATTGATAGGGAAAAAATAAAGGCAGTTGGTCATTGTGCTAGCCACATGACTCCCTCATTAACCATGGGCCACAGAAGCAGATGACCTTTACATCATCTGTCCCATAAACCAAAAGGTCTGAAAGGAGAACTTCACTTTACAATATTAAATAGCAGACTTAATTTTTTCAGACTTCGCAACCTATTTGAACTGGAAGAGGCAAATTACCTAAAGGAAATGGATGAACAGCAAGAAACAGTTATAGAAAGACAGGCAAAAATGAGAGAACGAGCCAAATTTCTCAAGGATAAAAGAGAAGCTGAAAGATTAGCTTTTGTTCAAGAAAAATATGACCAACAATTTAAGTAAGCTTGAATATGATGTTTATTAGAACATATTTTATCAAAAAAAAATAGTAATCTTAATTACACACACCTTCATTATTTAAAAATAGCTAACAAAATAAACAACATACTAGTTACTGTAAGGTTAATGTTTCACTCTTCTAGCTTATTATCAATATTATATTGGAAATAAAATAATAGTTATGGTTTTGGTGGCTTCAGGGCACAGTGTGAGGAGTTAAGATCCACTCTAAGCAAAAGGCATCAGGATCAAGTTTGTCTTGAGAGATTGGAGCAGCTCAGACATAAAGACGAGATAGCTCAAGAAGAAAAAGCCATATCAGACATGTATGATAAACTTTGGGAGCAAGACATGCTGGAAAAAGCTGCTCGTGAAGATAGAGAAGCTAAGGATCTCCAAGAAAGAAATCGTGGTATGGTAGATGTACTTAGAAAGCAGATGGCAGCTCTTGAGGCCCAGAAAGAGGAAGCTAACAGACTGAAAGAGGAAGAGGCTCAACTTATGGTAAGTATTTACAATTTAAAAGGATTAAATAGAGTATTTGAAATTTGTATTGTCTTATGTGCATTTGATCATTTATTAAAAAAATAAATAGTAAAATGAATTAACTAGAAACCTTTTTTTTTAAAAAGAAAGAGCAACAGGCTATGTGGAAGATGGAAGATGAAATTGCGCATCAAGAAAAATTACGAAAACAGCAGGCTACCAGGGACATGCTTGATCATTCCTTGGCATTCAAAGCAAGAAAGAAAGCTAAAGAAGAACAAGAGCAATTAGCATTTGATTTGAAAATATTGGAACAACTTATTGAAGAATCTCGTAATGAAGCATTGGAAACAATGCAGCGAAAGGTAACTGCTTATTATTATTTTTCAGAGATTTTTCTTTCAATTCTAATATAATACTAAGAGTATTATGCATTATTATATTTATTTATGTTTAAAAGTTTCAATAATATTTTCTTACTGTTGTAAAAGAATATTGTTTTATATTTAATACATATAATACAATTCAATAGAAAGAACTTCGTGAAGAAGATCAGCGTTTCAGAAGTTATCTGAAGCAATTGATGGAAGATGAGAAGGCTAGAGAAAAGGAGCTTGAAAAGTTAATTCAAAATGAAGTTGAAGCAGCATGGGAGAAACGTATAGATCAGTGGCGTAAGGAAAGAGTGGCCAGAAAACTTCTTTTGGAGGATGTCATGGCAGGAAGAGCCAAACAGATACAAGAAAGATGTAATCATTTTTATATTATTATTATTAGAAGAATCAAACAGATACAAGAAAGATGTAATCATTTTTATATTATTATTATTAGAAGAGCCAAACTGATACAAGAAAGATGTAATAATTTTTATATTATTATTATTATCTAATTTAAATGCAATGGTTTGCATTCTCAATAGAATTATAAAAATAATTTTTATTTTCCAAAAAGTCTTATTGAAAGGAGAAATAAAATTGATGATAGATTAAGTAATTTAGGTTTACTTTTCAGCATGATGCAGCTGAATCAGATACCCCATTAGTAACAACCATGCTGAGATTACTCCCTTAGAGCATGGAAGAGGAAGCAAGCAGTGATTTGTAGGGTCGCCTTATCCATGTACAAGGAAAGACCCTTTGCCACACATAAACCAGTATTCACTCTCTCATTACTTTGTCCCGATTGTTCATCTTGCATGATGCAGCCAGCACATTTATCCAATATTTTACTTGAACGATGTCAGGTACCTTATAAAATGCTTCTATATACAATGAGTAACCCTTCTATTGGACTGTTCCAGTCTAAATTCTAAATAGGATGGCTGCCTGGTCTAGAGGTTTGCACGCTGGACTGTCATTTCGATTTATCAATGGTCTATCTTCAACTCTGAAGGAATTTCCGAAATATGTAAAACATTTTACACAAACAAAACATTTTACAAAAACAAATTCCAATTTTAACATGTCTGGGAAACTATTGATTTGCATGAGAACATACATGCAATATGCACTACATATATAGGGCTTGTGGAAGAGATGCTTTAACCCTCTTAAGCCCTCATATACTTTGTCCATCCCTGCATCAAATAGAAAAAAGTCAGGACTGATCCCAAAAAATGAAAAGAACAAAACCTAAATCATTAGACATTATATTAAACATTCATGAACTTCTGGATAGTATCCATTTCCTACACTTGCATTATGTAAGGGCCTGCAAACATTATATACCCGGTAGTAACTTCTTTACTATTCTACTGTAATAGAAAGGAAACCCAATTGTTATAAAATATTGAACTGAGCTAAGCCATAATGTATCTTTCAACACGAATCAATGATAGTGTGAACTTCATAAAGCATACCTTCAGAATGTTTGATCTATTGAAAAAAAAAAAATTGTGTGTAAAGAATATTAACCATTGCCATGACAGAAAGAAAATGTACAACAGACTTGAATTCAGTTAGTCTAATGTGCATGTGCCCCAAACATATTGAATATCTTGTAGTTGTGGCTATATTTTTAATGACTACTATATATAGGCCTACTTTATTGTTAACTAATTATTCTTTATTGTGATGGTTACTGTTTTCACTTTTCTTTTTTTTTAGTACAAGAAAATCAGCGACAACAACTGGAAGCCGCAAGAGAAAAGGAAGAGTTGCAGCAAAAAATTGCAGAGAATCAAAGGTTGGAAGCTGAACAGACTTTGAAGCGTAAACAAGCTTATATTAATCACCAGAATGATCTAATAAGTCAGATAGAATATAATTCAAAGCTTCGTGAAGAGGAAAGAGCATATGAATTAGATGAATATCTGAAAGCTCAGCAAGCTGAGAGAGAGTACCAAACTAGAATAAAACAGGTTTTAGATAACCCTACACATGATAAACTTCACCCTATGAGGCGGGCAATGTTGAATCAAGCTCAAAATCAGACCTTGTTTTAAAACATTTTTTTTAAAACTTTTTGTTCAACTGAATGGTGTTGTTCCATATTTCTTCCATGTCACATGGTAGTGTTGTTTACATTAATGGCCTCATTGATTTCATTTTAATATGAAAATGGTCTAGGTCTCGACATCTTTAAGTAATAAAAAGTATGATACAATAATTCACTAATTGATATTATTTAGTAGATCTACTAGGAAGACATTGCCATTATTGTCATGTATAAGACCATAACCACTTGACATATTTTAAAGTAGGTCATCTATTCGGAACAACCCCTTTAAATCTAAGTTAAGTTTATGAATTCACTAAATTTATATTTGCTTTAAGAAACATCCTTTTTTTTTTTCGAAGGGAACAAATACATGTACCATGCTAATAAATCCGCTTGGTTAAATTTAAAATACTTTCTTTGATATCATTGTAAAATGTTACTTTGAACATAGGCCAATGTTTTACCCAATGTAGTCATATTGTCTACATTCATTTAGTTCACTAAACACTTTTTTTTTAGTTTATCAGTGAAATAGATTTCAGTACTTGTAATAGTCTCACAGTTGTTGTGAGGCATACTTTAATACTATAAGCATTTCTCAATTTAAATACCGGTACATTTTACTTCTCTGTAAACACAAGGATCTTTTCTAGAGTTGGTTTTTATACTGTACAGGATCTGCTTTTCCTGATCAGTATTTATCACTATTATTTTTAAAGTTCATAAAATAGAATATTTTTCTATAAATTTGAAGGATGTTACAACTTTCTCTAAGCAATATTGGGATATTCATTTTTTTTATAGGATTTAAAACATTCAAAATATCTTAAGTTTACGAAGTTTTGTTTTTATTATTATGTATTTGTATAAATTTATTAAATTTTACAATTCTATATTTAACTTTAACTTAAATGACACTATATTAAGTTTGTGATATTTCACTGTATACTTGTACATATGATTTTCTATTTAAGAACATTTTCACTAAAAATTGTGCAAGCTTGGTAAACATTTTTAACCTATTTGATGAGATAGGCTACTCCTTGAACAATAAAATTGTTTACATTAACTCATGATTTTTGTTTGGTTTTAAGCAATTGAAGAAAGGATGAGGGCCATAACAAGGTTTAAAAAAAGTAGTTACTTGGCTATATAAGCAAAGAAATGTGGGGGAAAAAGTCTGTTGTAAAATGACTAATATAATTATTTTAACCTAAAAATACAGGCGTATTAAATTTTCAAAATCAATTTTTTGTTGGAAATTGCTTTGAATGTATTGCTTATCTTTAGTTTACAGATAGTTCTCCTAATAAGTTCTTAGCATTTTCATTTGATAATCTAATCACTCATGTTAATTAAAGACGTGGAAGCACGACCATGTCCAGACTTAGGATTGGCCACACCTGCATCACACACTCCTTTATGCAAAAAAGAGAAGAGCCGCTACTGTGTGAGCACTGTGACTCACTGTGGAATATATCTTCCTTGATTGCCCCAGGATATTAGAGGAAAGTATTTTAAAGCAAACAGCTTAAAAACACTGTTTGGTAATGTAGACCCAGGGAAAATACTGGGCTTTGTTCAGGAGGTGGGGTTGACTACAAAAATTCGATTTCTGATAAGGCAAAGTAATTGTGAATATATAGGTCAAATATTTACAACAGATTTTTATTAAATTATATACATTTCACTATTTTTACCATTTGAGCTATGAATGGACCTTATTTTTAATAACTTAGCTGTATAACATTTAGCTCTTGAGCTATAAAGGGAGAATACCGGTAACCCTTGAGGGATTATGGGAACAACATGGCCTAAATTGGTCCGATGTGCCAAAAACCCAAAATATTATTCATGTAACCTTAACTGTGTTAATATGGCACATGGAAAGACGTTGCATGTTCTTTGCATAATAAGAATAGGATTTTTTCCAAAGCTTAAAGTATTTTATTTGATAAGTTTTTGTATTTTGAAGTAAGGATATAGTGTTTTACTAATAATAATTCAGAAAATTAAGATCAGTGCAGTGTTTCACATGGCTTCAGAAACCCATTTGTGACCTGCATATTTTTCAACATCTGATGCAGATGCCAGGGGTTTGTTTAATTATTTGGCTTCTCTATGCAATGATTTTGGTCTTACAATAAACCTCAGAAAAACTGAACTCGTGTTTCAGAAGTCACCCAATAAAATGTACTCAACCCCAACAATCAGTATGAACGAACACTTCCTCAACATGGCATACCACTTAACATAACTAGGAAGCACAGTAACCAATGATGCATTACTTTCAAGAGAAGTTGATAACTGTCTTACTAAGACAAGTAACCCTTTTGGACACCTCCAAGAGAGTGTGGTGGAATTAATCACTCCAGCTGCCTAAAAGCTATCTTTTTGGCAAGATTAAGGAAGGAGGGCGTAACAGAGGTGCCCACCATGTGCGATATAGAGATCAACTTAGGTGCCATTTAGCCCTCACTGGCATATAGGAAAGTAGGTGGCAGGCCCTCTGAAAGAGACGGAGAGCTCTCACGAAGGCCACTGGAACACAAGGCCTTCTAGAAGATATCATTATAATATCAACTTGCCTTTTACTGTCAGTAAAAGTTGAATAACTACTATTGGGTTTTGATGATCTTAGGTCAATTCATAAATATCCTTTATTTTAAAAAAATATTGAAATATTGAGTTAGCTCAAAATACTTTGTTAAGTCTCTCTCAACAATAAGTTTTTATTTAAATCATCATTATGTACTAGTGTATGGTTACCAGTTATCTGCTGACCCAGAAGAGGACCAAACAAAGGACAAAGCCTTCCAAAAAAGGACAGAAAAAAAAAAAAAACTGTAAAAACTAAGTTTGTTATGTAGGATGATAAAACATCAAAGATATCACAAGCTGTAAAACTGCTATATTGTCCTATATTATGCATCATATTTCTCAAGCTCATGACTTTTCACACTAGCTGATCATTGGCTCAACTAAATGTGTCATATTACACGCACATTTCTCTCTTATAGTGTCCACTGTGCATTAAGTAAAAGCCAGATGCATTCCATAGAGAGGACTTAATTACTGATACTTAGAACCTCATGCCATTTGGCGCATTGAGCAGCAAGATGTCTCCATAGAGATCCGTCACTGGCAATGTCTGAATCCTATTCCCACCTGGTGTCTTCATGAAAGTGTGGCACATAGTTATACAAGGACATCCCTGATTTTGCTTTCCTTATATTGTCAACCTTGTCATTACAACTCTTGGTATGAGTACTTTTATTGTCAGAGGACATGTCTAACAAGCCTGATGTGATGCTTGGTCACAACCTCATTAAGTGGTTGAGTCCCATGTTCAGCATAGGATTTCTTTGTTCGAAACTGGATCTCTTTAACTCACTGTTAAAATCCAACTTAGCCATTTTTTTCCACAAGTCTTTTCTCAATTTTGGCAGATGACTTCCATGTCTCACATGCATATGTGGTTGTTGGGATGGAGGATATTCAACAAAAAGGAGAACATATCCTCCTGTAGCCAGACATCTGGTAACCCTATTGTTGTGTATTCTTAAGTTTAGGTGTAGTGATGAATAAAACATGCCATTTACAGCTTGCTTTATATGCAAATAAAGTAATTTGATAACTAAGCTTTATTTCATTTAAGGTCTAGATATATGTAATTTTATCTAAAAAGTGTTTTTTTCAGGCATGTAAAATAGATTGTAAATATGAAGTAATTACAAATAGATTTAGTATCTATCTTTCAATAATTAAGTTCTGGGTTGCGAAAGGTCAAAAATAGAATTTAGAATGATTATTCATTTCAACAAGCTCAGATTTATATGTAGTCTTAGATTAGACAAAATAATATAGTTGGTCATAATGCTGGTCAAACTGTTGGACAAAACTTAACATTATCTGCTTTAGAGGACAGCAAGGTATCATTGGGAACTTCACTCAATGTTTCTTTTGTAAATTAATTTGAAACAAAAATTACTCAAGACTTAAATCTTCTTAGGAGGCACAGTGACTGAGTGGTAAAGCATTTCGCTTTTTTAAACCGGGGTTCCAGATTTAGATCCTGAAGAAGACTGGGATTATATTTTGGGGTCCTAAGGGGCATCTGAGTTAACCCAACTCTAATGGCTACCTGACATTAGTAGGGGAAAATTAAAGACAGTTGGTTGTTGTGTTTGCCACTTGACACCCTTGTTAACCATGAGCGACAGAAACAGATGACATCATCCACCCTATGATCTCAAGGTCTGAAAGGGGAACTTTACTTAATTCTTCTTAAGATCTCTTTATGCTCTCAGCTTCATAAGGCAGTTATTTTGCATATTTACTTTTTGGTACTATGTAGACTGCTGCCGCCTTTGAACTAGTTTTAATATAGAACAGTTGCAATAATTAAGCTGTCTGAATAGCTCAGAAAAATATGTAGATGAATAACACACAAACCTTCTGTAATATTTAATAATTGGGCTCAAACAAACAAAAAAATTAATGTGAACTTAAAGCAATCATTTCATTAATCACAACTACAAATTAACATCATAAGTAAGTGGAAAAAACAAATAAATCTTATAAAAGTCACAACCAATTTAGTAACATTAAAAAAAAAAAAAAAAAAAACAACAAGGGAAAAAAACAAAGACAAAAGCAAACATTGTTAGGGATATTTTATATTTTCAAAAATGCTCAAAGAAAACAATTAACATAGAAATGCCACTCATCATTAAGGCAAAGCACCATGGTTTTTTGGTATACACTAAAATTATAATCAATTAAATTTGTTGAAATATTTACAAATTATACAAAGTTAACTACCCAGTTCAAATTGATGCAATCAATTATAATGATGTATTGATGATGTATTGATTACCATCTCATGTCACTGATACAAGCAGACTGAAAATTCATATGAAAATCTGTCAGCACTGCATTTAATTTTTGCGTTAGAACAAATTTCTTGGCATATAGAAATACCAGGCTCCACCTTCACACAAATTTAAAAGTTAGGATTATAAAATAATATTTTCATAAATTAATTATTACTTTCCAGCTTAGACAGGCAGTTATTAATTGTCAGTCATCAAAGCAACATTTTCATTACAATACTCCAGAGATTTAATTGCAAGAAATAAATGTCATAAAATGTTTCAATGAAACCATGAGGATTAAGAACTTATCCATTAAGCAAACAAATTTGTCTGAAGCTTCTAAATTTAAAAGATGTTTCAATGATGTAAAAGAAATTTGTAAGGGAAAAAATATAATTAATCAAAGGATATATTGTTCTATTTTCTTAGCAAGGGACAAAATCTAATTATAATTTTTAAAAAAAAGGATTATTTCAATTTTTCATGTATGTAGGTACTTTGTTCACAAATCAAATTTATAACTATAACATAATATTAACAGTTTTAAAAAAATTCTCACTGAATACAATATTTCAACATTATGATTTCACAGCATCTTGAATATCCTGTCGTTTGTGTGTTCCATCACAAAATGGACGCTTATTAGATTGCTTACACATACAAAGCCAGTACTCCTTTGTTTCAGTCACTTCGAAAGACATAGGACGATATCTTATGTGATGAGGACGAGTTGACATAAAATTTGGAGCTTTGTGAGATGTATCACAGAATGGCTATAAACAGAACAAAAAAAATGAAGTTTTTATTCCCAAACCTCATTGATTGTGTTAATTGGGCTATTCATATTTGTAGGCTAAATTTCTTTTGAGTTCAAAGTATGCAGGATTCTAGTCACACACTTAAAAATATTAAGATATTTACAAATGTTCATATACTACATTGTTTAATTAGACTAATATCCTTTTCTTTACATCGTCTAATGGAAGGGTTGGTATAATAAGGACTAGTATAATAAAGTCTTTCCCACCACAAACTTTATTGGCACATAACTCTAAAAGCCACTAAAGATTAAAGGCCTTTGCTTTGCTCCTCCCATAGAACTAATTAATATACACAATTCCTATCATATATGTACCATCTTACACACACACACTTATTAAGCCCCTGAGTTCCAGCCAATAAGTAAGATATCTTAACTTTATACAACAGAACAGTTTAATGAAAACCCTTATCTAAAAATCACCCACACACCCATGCACATTTGTTCTAGACCTATCCCTTAAGCTAAAATACTGTTGCTTTACCTCCTACAATAAAACCTTTCACACCGGGCCCCCCCCCCCCCCCACGGATATAAATTATAATTGTTTTTTTTTTCCAATTAACAGTTTGAGTTGGATAACCTGTTCCACAATATACCACTCATCAACAAATACACACGCTTGTTCTATCCATAGGGTTAGGGTTATTTTATTAATTAGGAGCTATACAATTTTTAAATGACAAAATGCATAAAATCTCATTCTGATTCCAACAAAAAGACCAGAAAGATGAAGGGACATTCTGAAACAATGAAAATAAATAGATTTAAGGATTGCTTGTACAAATCTTTAAATATTTCCATTTGTCCTTAGGTGATAAGGATTTTACAGTAAAAATAATTACCTGAGTTTTGCTGTAACCACAGGTGCAAAATGTATATTTCTTGCCAGCTTCTAGCTCAAGTCTTATGGGCAACTTTTCAAAAATTTTTCCTTTGACTGGTTCAGGAGACAACAAATCTGGATGATGTTTAGTAATGGTTTCTGGGTGTGGTTTTTTCAACATTTCAGCAACCTTTGGGTCATTGGGGTCTTCACTGTCAGCATTTTGTCTTGTCAGAGACTACAAAATATAATGAAATTCATAAATGAAAAGATTTTTGTAAAAGGGAAAACACTTTTGACTTTTAAATAAGAAAATATGTTAATAGCTTTCTGAAATTATTTGTTCTGTGTTTATAAGGACGTAGATGTTTGGAAAGACATACTCTAAATTGATTATATATATCTTTATTATTTTATGCAATCATCTGCAAATAATCCTCTAACCTTTGTTGAAAATAATCCTCTAACCTTTGTTGAAAATAATCCTCTAACCTTTGTTCCTAAACTAAATAGTAATGTAACATAATGCTGCAAGGTCTTGTTTAAAAAAACAAACTTATTTATTTGTCACTGGTCATTTCTAGAGCATAGAGTAATTGCAGAGAAGATAATTGTTTACAAATTTGTTCAAAACTAAGATGAACTTAAAAAGTTTCCATGCATGTTAAAGCTTTTAAGATATAGTTAGAGCAAATGAGATAGACATATAATATGATTGTAGAGAAAATATAAAAAGATGCATACAATGTTTATTATGGCTTCAGTGACTGTTGTAAATCTATTGAAATTAAATTGTATTAATTATTTATGAAGTGTGTTTATCATCATAATGATTCAATGCTCTAAATAAATGTTATTTATATATTGAAAAATATTTCTGTTCTCATACTTTCAATTAGTATCTCCAGCATACTATGTTGTTTGAGTGATCAGGCATTGCTTGGAAGGGAAAATCATGTATAATACAATATTTGAACATCACAATCTTTCATTCTAATCATTATATATATAACATAAAAGTATATTTTCTATACAAACCCACCGTTACACTAATGCATTATTCGGTGATCAGCGTTGAATAGTCAATAATCTAAAATAATTTATATTTTTATGTTTATATCTAGATCTAGTTTTAGAATCTAGCTAGATCTATCAATACTATGTCTCTATTAGAATTAGATCATCTATAGCTTGAAACAGTCCAAGAATCTAGATCTAGGGACTATTTTTGCAGCTCAGAATCAGTCATTCAAGGCCTACTTTACAGCCACTGAAGTTCAGTAATATCAATGCTGATTAGCAGAGTGAAGAGGATGAGAACGAGAAGGGAAAGTGGACTGCCGACTTTAAATAATTGAGTCTTTGGCTGGTAGAATTGATTTTATCTTTTAATCAGTCTAATGACGAGATTCTAGATCTAGATCTAATAAATAATAATTTAATAATGAATGATAATGATACTGACACCCAATCAGCCGAGGACCTCCTAATGATTAACATCATGCATGATCAAGACTAAATCTAAGTTAATTAATAATTGTTATGATGTTAAAATTATTGTTCAAAATTTGAAAATTAATAATTTGATTTAATAATAAATTTAAATCTAGAATTTAGTAGAATCTAGGTTCTAAAAAGTCTTTAAACTTTAGAGAGACTACTACTTTCTAGTACTAAGTTATACTAGATCTAGATACTAGGTAACTAGACTAGGTAGATACTAGATATTTAATTTTTTAAAATATTATTATTATATTTATATATACTCTTTAAGTAGAATCTAAACAGAGACAGATTATATGATCTGTAAACTCTGAGACAGAGGCCAGTGATTTTTTAAGTGAAGGTGAGTGAGTGAACTTCTGCCTCTGGGGCCACTGGTGAATGAATGTGACTGACTGAGGGCAGTGAATGAGTGACCTGACTTGCCTCATGAGCTCATCTCATCAGTCAGTCTCAGAGTCAGAGACCTGACCTGAGTCTGAAGTCTGTGAGAGTCAGTCAGACTCAGAGTGAGACTGAGTCAGTCAAGTGAGAGTGAGTGAGAATGAGACTACTCACTAGAACCTAACTAGAGTCCTTGACTGTCTAGAATCAGTCTGACCTTTATTTTAAGCTTGAAATGATAATATAATTGTACTCACAATAAATCTAAGAACATTACTGTTAACAGACTGAGGTTGATATGTTAGGATGCGATTATGAACTCGAAATAACTTATGCAAGGTGGCAGCCATTTGTATTTTATGTTCACCCCCTCCCCCCAAAAACTGTGCTGCAGTAAATATAGGGAAAAAATCTGCAATGTAAAAAAAAAAAAAGGATATTACTAGTCTAATATTAGCATTGTAGGTAGATCTGGTAGAAAACTATTATTATTCAAGCCAACTGAGAAAACCATTTTTTTACATTTGCACAAATCTGTTCTAGATATACTGATATAGATCTTAACTTTTTAATTTAGGCCTAGCTAGATCAATAGTTAGCATTTATATGTTACACTACTCAGTCAGCAGACAGAATAATATGTGGGAAGACGCGCCGCGCTACCCTGAGAAATCTTAATTTTATAATATACAGAAGTTATTTTAGAAAAGGATGATGATTACGTCCTACGCGTCAATCTATATATATATATATATATATAAGATCAAAATATTTCAATGTTGCAGATTCGAGATTCGGCCTTTTTTTTTTTTCAGTCGCCAGATTACACTAATTACAGCACTTTATAAGGAAGGCTTGATGTGAAATAAGGAATAGGCCCTATATTCTATATTATTGTCACCGCCAGCACATCATAAAAATATCTGCCGCACATTAATTCTAATCTACCGTACCGGTCGTATTCGAACATATTCAAACTGCCAATGGTAGCTGCGTGCAGGTACAGCATCAGGTGAACAAGTTCGTGATCGTTGTTTTTTCATATATAGTAAATATAGACTACACTTTAGAAACCCCGTCGGAACCATACAAGACATCCACACACAATCAGTCTCCCGCGTATACGTATGCTGCCTCTGAACATAATATGTCTTAATAATTTCTCAAACTTTTTCACAAACCATCTTGCAAATCGTAGATCGTGAATTATGCAAATAAGCTCTTCTACAGATTGAGTAATCCGAAAACGGGGTATATGTAGGCCTAGTATGATTTCAAATTAATTTAATGTAATTAAAATATTAATAAATAATTTAATGCTATTAAAATAGTAATGATATGTATACGTTATATTATTATTATTATTGCTCCAGATTGAAAGTCTGAGCTTTCGAAACCAAAAAGTTCACATTCGTTTTTTTTTTAATGTATTGATTCTAGATCTAAAAGTTGGCAACGTTATTCAGTGCGTTTCTATTATATCGTTGCTATTTGTGCTTAGCAACCAATAACTTCACATTATAATAAACAACTGCTGCAAGGAAATTTGTATGAACTTAACGAAAAAACATTTTTAAGGCTAACAATGAGTCGCCAGGTGTTACAAGGTTAAAACATTTTCATATTTTTAAGTTAATGAATATGACGGATTTTTCGTCAGCCAACATAAGAATAATAAAATAATTTTATAACGGTCATATTATTTATAATCATTTAATTCATTTGTATGATTGGTCACATTTGTGACTTATTTGACTCAATGACTGTAGTCAAACTTAGTCAAAGTAGTGGACTGTAGACATGTAGTCTTTAATATTACTCTTACTACTCTTAGTTTAGTTTAGTTAGTTTTACTCTTGCTTTAGATTAGGATCATGCCTTAATTTAGGCTTAGACTTACTTAGGATCTATTCTATCCTATCTACTAGATGGCTATGATTCTATGTGGCTTGTCACTATTATATATAATATATTATATATTAATTACTAATTTGGTATAATAAATCTTATTAATTGAATATTCAATTCTTATTTATTTAATTTTCAATACATTTAAATTATATATTCCTTCTTGACAGAAGAATTCTAGAGTCTATATCAGTATATGACAGATTAACAGATCTATTCTATAATTAATATTAATTCTATAAATATAGAATCTAGATAGTAGATGATTAATAGGTCTAGTCATTCATCTTGAATCTAGTCAAGTCACTTGTCTTAAGTTTTAATCTAGAACTAGATATACACTCCTATCACTCTATTAGATATATAATATAGTATTATTATAAAGTAGTTGAATCTCTACATATAGAACCTAAAAACTTTCTACATTTTGATTATTATAGTCACTAGTTATAACTAGTATCATATGGAAATTCACAAAACTTACTAGACTATATATCTTCTAGAATAAGATACAATAAAAGTATTAAAAGCATAAGTACATATGTTTATATGTGCTAAAAGATATAATATATTCTTTTAGTGCCCATTTATAGAATGTCTTGAAGCAATCACTTGACTATTGATTGGTCTGGCAGAGAAATTCAATAAATTTAATCTAATTTAATTAGATCTATGTAATGAAAACAAATTACCACAGATTAAGATACATATTCATAGAAAACAAATGTAAATTAAAGACGAGTCTCATTTCACTTTACAGAATTTTTTTATTAGAATATATTGTTAAATTCATTATCTTCATGCCTTAAATTAGTTTCTATCATATCAGTAACAAATTTACTATACTTTTACTTTTTTGCATATTAAACAAATTATGGATAAAAGTAATCTTTTTTTTTTCTTATAGTTTTTGAGCAATACCAAAAATCTCGGACTCAGTTTGTTCAAACAGTGGCAGAATTAGCATCAAGGCCACAGAATATTGAAACACTACAAAATGCTGGAGTTATGTCATTGTTACGCCCTCTTCTCTTAGACATAGTGCCAACTATACAACAGACAGCAGCACTTGCTTTAGGAAGACTTGCTAATTATAATGATGATTTAGCAGAAGCAGTAGTTAGAGGAGATATATTACCTCAGTTAGTGTATTCCCTTGCAGAACAAAATGTATGTATTTTTGTTATTTCAATTTTTACCCATAATGTTTTTTTTTTTACATTTTTACATATAATATTGATAGCAGTGTAAAGATTTTTACAAAAAAAATGTGCTTGATGATAGATAAAGATTGAAATGAATTAAACTATAAAGTTAAGAATTGAAGTCACAGCATTCATGCTGTCTTCTAAATCCCTTACATCATTTCTCTATTCATGTCATTTTGATGAAATCATTCTCACTGCATTGAACTATTTAAACAAAAGGCAATTACATATAGGGTTGCAACTTAGAGATGAAATGCATCCATCACAATGTAACTTAAATTATGCTTCAATAATTCACTGTGGGAAGGGGAGTCAAAGCATAAAGAGATAGGGCAAAATATAAAGCAACAAAAAAAATCAAACTGACTTATAGGCCCTACATGTATTGTATTATTAATTTAACTCTATTTTTGTATTTAATATTGACTATTAAAACACTAAAGGTTGAAAAGGTAGTCTTGGCTTATAAAGTTATATTTATATATGTAATCAATTGAAGTTTTCTGTGAATACTGCATTCTTTAGATTCAATAAGAGTGTAAATTATTGTGAAAAATTACGAATATACTATAAAACTACAGAAAATCTAACCCAGTACAGCTTACTATTATATAAAGGTTTTGTGAAGCAGACTAAGTTAGTTGCTTTTTTTTTTAGCTTGGCTCTTTAAGCAAAATATTTTAAAAGGGCACAAATAGACCTTAGCAGCTCTATTAGCTGTTAATTTCAGCTATACTGCCTATACTTACCTTCATTTTATTTTTTTTTCTCGTTTCAAACAACTTTCTAGCGTTTCTACAAAAAAGCAGCAGCTTTTGTGCTGCGAGCTGTTGCTAAACATTCTCCAGGACTGGCACAATCTGTTGTTGATTGTGGAGCACTGGATGCTTTAGTCATTTGCCTTGAAGAATTTGATCCTGGAGTGAAAGAATCTGCAGCTTGGGCACTAGGTTACATTGCAAGGCATAATGCAGGTCAATTCTTTTTTTCATATTTACAGTCATCATTTTGTAGGTGAATCTAGAATAATTTCTACTAGTATAAATATGTTGTTAGAACTCATGCAAATGTTCCCTTACAAGATCTTATGGAAGACGGAGCAGAGATCATATGGTTATCTAGTGCCAGCTTAATAAATATTTAATTTGCCTAATCCTATACTCTTAAGCGAGCAATTCTTGTATATATATATATTTATATATATATATATATAAATTTTATTTCGAAAACGGCTCTGATGATTTTCTTTAAAATTTCAAGGCATGTGCGTATTAGTGAGAAAAAAATTCTGAACTCATTGGCCACATCAGGAAAACTCGAGTTTGACCGTTATATCGGTTTGAAAAATGTCTCATTATCGAAAAATTTATTTTGGTTTGAAGGTTTTATGAATGAAATGGAGAATTTATGAATGAAAGTTTTCCATGACGTAAACGGGAAAAACGCTGCTTACGTCACTAGGCTTACCTTACTACAATGCAAACAAGAACGAGTTTTAAAGTATCAATGGACCTAATTAAACATTTGCGCACCACCTTATTGAAGATTGATTTATTATAGAACTATGGAAGGAAAGTAATGAAATTAAATGTACCGATGTATGATAAGTTATTGCCTTTTAAGTGCTTAATAAATTGTTTACACTTTAATTGCGTAGAGCGGTGTAGATTCCTCATTAATCTTCGGATTTGATGTCAAGCCTTATTATAATTATTATTTTGCTGGTAAAATTATGACCATGTGTTCATGCTTCAGTGTCTAATGTCCCGTACCAAAACAAAGGAAATGGTGATTACACAGTTGCTCTACGCCTTACTTTCTCACACTGAACAAGATATCTAGCTAGTGGTCAACGAGTTTGCGTACGCTGCAGCCACTTTTGATTTAGCTATAAACCTCAGTAAAAAACTTGGGGTTAGGGTGTGGTGACGAAAGGCCTATGAGATATCTGAATGGAGGGATGTGTAAAAGCAGGCCATATCCTTCTATGGGCTGTAGCACCAGTAGCAGTAGTATATAACCTTTCTTAGTATAAATTATTTAACTGAGCAAGGCTCGACCACCTGATATTAATTATAATAACATCAATTAACTTCACATCTTTGTTTAAAATCCTAATTGCTGCCAGCTTTTGAAACCAACACCTTTGAATTGTCTTCCATGTATGTAATAATAATCAGAAAAGTAAACCAAGAAAAGCAAAAAAAAACATATTAAATTAAATTTCTATAGTTCTAATTAAATGATAAAATTGAAAATATCCTTAATCTCCCTGAGAGTTCAAATGAAAAAATAGCAACTTATGTTAACACTGTTCTCTTTATGTTTAAATTGTTCATTTCTTTTTATATTCTCTTTCTGTATAGAATTAGCTCAAGCTGTTGTTGATGCTGGGGCTGTTCCTCTGCTAGTTCTTTGCATACAGGAACCCGAAATGGCTTTGAAACAAATTGCAGCATCAGCACTGAGTGACATTTGCAAGCATTCTCCAGAATTGGCCCAGACAGTTGTAGATGCTGGTGCTATTGCTCATTTGGCACAAATGATTCTAAACCCAGATGCTAAATTAAAGGTAAAAAGCGTATGATTGCTTTGTTAATTTTTTTTCTTTGTAATTAACCCTTAAAGAATTCTTTTTTTTAAGGAATTCAACAATGAAATTTCATATTTACTTTACAGCATTGCAACATTTTATATAGGTATAGTAAGAAGTCTGTTAAATATGTACACTGAACTGTAAATAGTAAACTATATCAATTTTACATTCATTTTAATTGTGTAAAGATTTTCATAGTTGGTATTTAGAATTTTAAAAAAATTAGAAATAACAAAAGCATCTATAAATGAAAACTGTGGTAAATAATTTATATAAACACTTCTTACAACCTGCAGGACTATGACTTTCCAAATGTTGAATCAATAAATAGTGTTACTGTGACTGATAATTGTTTAAGCATTTCAGTCTAGATCTGTACAATGTTTATAGTACATTAAAAATGTTTTTATTTCTGTCCAGCGCCAAGTTTTTTCAGCACTGAGTCAAATAGCTAAACACTCTGTTGATCTAGCTGAGATGGTTGTTGAAGCTGAAATTTTCCCAGCTATTCTTACCTGTTTGAAGGATAAAGATGAATATGTTAAGAAAAATGTTGCCACATTAATCAGAGAAATTGCTAAACATACCCCTGAGGTAAATATACATGGGGGAAGTTAAAGAATTTACACAGTATTAAATTATGCTATTAACATTTTTGGTCCTTTTTTTTAAATTTTATAATACTTTAAATTTGATAAAAATTATTGTGAACCAATCAATTTTAATTTGTTGTAAACAAACCAGAATTATATTTAAGTGCTTTATATTGTAGCTTTCTCAATTAATTGTGAATGCTGGAGGTGTTGCAGCTGTTGTGGATTACATTGGAGAATCAAAGAGCAATGTAAGACTGCCAGGCATAATGATGTTGGGATATGTTGCAGCACACTCAGAAAATCTTGCTATGGCTGTTATTGTATCTAAGGTATTAACACTTTATATTATCTTAATTTTTGTAAATTTGTAAAAGGTAGAACAAGTTGTTAACTTTGAATTCATTATTGAATCCTTTATAAAACAGGGAGTTGTACAACTGGCGATAGCACTCTCTGAAGAGCAAGAGGATCATATTCAAGCTGCAGCTGCATGGGCCTTGGGTCAGATAGGTCGTCACTCACCAGAACATGCCAAGGCTGTTGCTGTGGCAAATGTTCTCCCAAAATTACTGCAATGTTACTTAAGAGCAGATGCATCTGAAGATTTACAGACCAAGGTATGGGTTCATTTTAAAAATTATAGTTTAGTAATAAGTGAACATACAGTAAATAGTATACAAGTAGCTTATAATTTTTACACAACACAATTAAAAATGTATTTGTAAGTTATCAGAAGCAAAAGAGTTTCACACAAAAGTAATGCTTTAATATTTTTACTTGTCTTTTCAGAGCAAGAAAGCACTTAAAAATATTCTTCAGAAATGTGTCCATCTCCCAGCTTTAGAACCCTTGCTTCATGATGCACCACCCAATATTTTGAAGCATGTAGTTGGCCAATTCAGCAAAGTACTTCCACATGATTCTAAAGCACGTAGGCTATTTGTAACCAGTGGAGGTCTGAAAAAAGTGCAAGAAATAAAAGCTGAGCCTGGATCTGCTTTAAGTGAATACATCAACGCCATCAACAACTGCTACCCTGAAGAAATAGTCAAGTAAGTAGTTGTTGTTTTTTTTATTTATGAAAGATGTGCTCATTATTATATATTTTTTATTGGGTCTTTAAAACAACAGTATCTCAGTAATAAAATAATCTCTATTTACTGATAATATGGTTGGAAAAATTTGTTCACTTACATTTCATAACCTTTTTACTAAAAAAAAATCACAATATCTACACGTTTTATAATTTTAATGGAGCCAACCTATATACCTACATTGCCCCTGACAAAATATGTGAATTAAATTATAAATATTTATTCAAGATAAATCATTTTTGTGTTTGTTTGGAAAATGTTTGAAAATTAAAATCTAACATATATTGTACACTTATATTATAACATAGCTTAATTAACAATTATAAGAAAACATTTCTAGCATCATTGAATATTGGGATTCACAATTTATAACAGTTTTTTTGTTAAAATTATATACAAAACTATAACAAAATATGTAAGCATACATAGTATAAAAATGTTTACTAAGTAATATTGAATATGTGAAGTCAGTTATACAAAATGTATTAAATTAATTTTATTTAAAATATTTTTGAAACCTCAAAACAATTTTTTTTAATTTTTACTAATAAATACAAATCATTATAAATTACTGTGGTGAGTTGAATCAATTCTTAGTAGTATACCATTTTTTTTAAACTTCATAACACAAGGGTATTTAACTTAAGCAAATATTTTAATGATGACCTGAATTAGAATGGATCACAATGTATAGATTTTTATTTTGAAAGACAAAACAAAATTCCAAAAAACATTGAAATCTCAATATTCATCTATAATCACTAAGTAAAGGTTAGAGTAAAAAATTTTCTAACCAATTGTTTACTTTTTACTGATCTCTAAGAACACAATAGTCTCTCTGGGGACATGGTGAAGCAATGCATACCAGAAATATTAAGAGGACAGCCTAAAAACTATTGAGCCATGTGTGCAAAAGCAACCTCTTTCTTTTTAGTTTAAGAAATCTTTTTTTTTTCCTTAGATTAAATGATACCTGATGCTGGTAATATTTTTTTCTATTCTTTTAGGTATTACTCACCAGGCTACTCTGATGCACTGCTAGAGAGAGTGGAACAGTATGCCCCTAAAGTATAAAAATAGAACATCTTACTTATCTGTTTTATCATTTTCCCAAGCTTACTGTGATTATACTTGTATAAGCTTAGGAAGAAGAGGATTAAGTGAAATTCTTAAATAAATATTCTATGTTGATTGTAAGTGCATAACTAACAGATTTGATGAAAAAAAAAAGCAGAACTCTCAAATTTGAGTAATGTACTTTTCTTTTAATGTATACTTTAAACCTTAAGTTTAAAGCAATATTTTTAAAAAAAAATTTTTCATTAGACATACGTGAACACTAAATTTGTGTTATAAAATAAAATAAGTAAAGAGAAAAGAGAAGTTACATTAAAATGAGTGTATTTAGTCCATGTATTTATTAAAGACTTCAATATTTGAATAAAAAGGTAGGCTTCACTATAATGTGTAAGAATGGAAACTATATCATCTTTCAAAAAATAAAAAAGAAATAGATAAAAGAAATTTTCAAATGTACATTAATAAACTGTTTATTTATATATACTACCTGTTAACATTTGTTTGTTTTTTTAACACTCTAGAGAATTTTCCATGTTTTCAATTAGTTCAATATGAAAGAAAACATATGTCTTATTTAATAAATATACAAAGCTTTCATTAAAATATTAATACATATATATTGGATTTTGTTTTAATATTTTCAATATTGTTTTGATGTTTGTTAAATTAAGTTACTTACTTTTGAAAAGTTTGAAAGCAAAGTTTCTATTTATTTTGTTCATTTTAAAAATAAAAAAAAGCCATGTTTTATTAGAAAGCTTAAAAGTATGGTTTGATTCTTAGTACTGGATCAGAACCCTTCTTTTATGAACATGTTTTCGTTTATTAAATAAAAAATAAGATCTACAAATAGGATTGACAAAAAAACAAAGATTATAATACTAATAATACTAGAGTACTGGCCAATATTATAAAAACATCTTTGTCCACATCAAAAACAATTGATTGGCCTTGGTGTTAAGATACTTATTAAAATGTGTCAAATCACTTTTTTTCAAAGATATATTTTCTGCCAACTGTTTGCTTCTTCAGTTGCAAACAAGCTATGGTTCAGGGGCGGACTGGCTATATGGGCATTCGGGCAAATGCCTGGTGGGCCGGTACCCTATTAGGCCGGTAGGGTTTCATAAACAGTTTCATGAATGCCATTTAGTCGCATATTGAATTGTTAAAGGTTTTATAATATTCCCTTAACAAAGAGACCCTCTCAGCGTCGTGTTTAAAAAGAGTCTTTTACAGACCCAACACTATAGGTCCTAATACTAATTTCTTTTAGTATATTTTCCAAAATAATGTAATAGTCTACATCAGGGGTGGGCAACCTTTTTCAACCGAGGGCCGCATTAATGAAATTTGGGTACTAGGCGGGCCACACACACACGCGCACGCGGATCCATGGGGCGCCTCTGAGTCCACCCAACTCTAATGGGTACCTGACACGCGCACGCACACACACACACATATACATACATACATATATATATATATATATATATATATATATGCTTCGTTTGAAAAGATTTAAGATGCACATACATTTCATGTGCAAACAACTAAATTACAATGCTTCCGATGATAAACATGAAGTCTGTCTTCAACTCTTCATTAGAAGTATTAGGAAAAGGTCACAATTATTGTCCACCAAGGAACCTAACAATTTCTTCCTTTAGATGCCATATTGATCTAATGATTGGCCAGTGAATACAACTGTGTTACCGAACATCAGAATGTTTTAATTCCAACTCTTCACATACTTTTCGGAACTGCCAGTCAGGACCGGCCTTGGATAATTGGACGCCATAGGCGAAATGACTTTGGTGGCTCCGAATAATATAAGAATATACAAAATAAAGGAGAAAACTAAAATTATGCAATTTATTAAAGACATAGTGTACTTCGAACAATAACTTGTGTAGAGGTTTCGCCATTCCTTTTCTGCAACATCAAGCAGTGGTCATTAGGAGAGCCCTTTAATAATCTTGGAATTAAGCAACTCCATACTTTGACTATACATAGTAATATGATTTAATTTTATGTATTCCCCAAAAGTACTGTGAATTTAATGTAGCTTTGTGTAAGCTTTCCAGTTACTAGTTTATGGTTGGAATATTTTCTCTATTTAATTAAAAAGGTTGTTCTTCTCAGACAAAGCTCCATCAGTTGTTACCCTTGCCAATTGCCATCTTGTACAAGCCAACCCAACTCTTTCAACACAGTTCTCCATAGCAATGAATAAATGCTGGCCAGGGCTTAAGTCTTTTACTGAATTTATATAGTATTGTTATTAAATATAATCTTCGTTTTTATTTTTAAACTGTAGAAAGACGTTTAGAGACAATGTTTCTTTGGCCTCTTTATTACAAGTGATAACCTTTTTAATAATTTCTATAGATATTTACAATGATTTATTTAGGTCTTCGCGGGCCGCATAAAACACTTCGGCGGGCCGCATGTGGCCCGCGGCCGTAATTTGCCCACCCCTGGTCTACATCCTAAGACAGTTCTAGTGTAGGTTTCATCTTTTCGACCCTATATACTTAGCGATGAAAAAGCAACATAAGGGCCAGATTTCTTTTAAAAATATAGAGCTGCTTACAGTTGTGGATACATGATTAAACTTATTATAAAGATTTTCTGGACAGGTAGGCCTATAATTGCAGGACCATCGTTTAATATACAGTTTATGGGCCAAAATGTTATAGAAATGCCTGGGCCGATTTTGACACCCAGTCCGCCCCTGCTATGGTTCATCTTATAGAAATGAGTCTGGGCACTAGCTATGACCAGGCTAATGTCTACCCATGTAAAAGAGTAAAACTCTGAATTCAAACATGGGAAGGGCTTTGGGAGTCAACCCTGCAGATCAGCTGCATGGAGAGGGAGGAACTGCAGTGTGGAGAACATCCTTCTGACAATAGCTAATGCTTAGGCATTTTTTTCCATGAGATGATCAGTCATTTTGAAACTGAAGGAGGTCATATATATATATATATAGGGCTATTAAGCACTGTCTAGGTGCTGTGCTATATAAAGGGAGAGTGATCCTTGAAGGATTACAAGCATGACATGGCCTAAATTGTGCCGATGTCCCTAAACTCAAAACCTAAAATGCATATAACTGACTAGCTGGAGAGAGAAAACGTCATTTCTTTAGCAGAAAATATAGTTTAGCTAGTAGTGTTGTGAAGTAGTGTAATTTAGTGCTGTGATCTATCTTGAGCTCAATAAAATATGGCAACTAATTTAGAAAAAAGTATTCAATCATTATTCACAAAGACATACAAGCATTAAAGGAAAAAAATTGGACCTACTCATTAATTAATGTTATCTTCAGATTATGTTTTTTTTATTTTGATATAATCTTCTGAAATTACATCTAGTTTTTTTTAAAGAGGATAAACAATAATAACTTTTAAAAGATCTTTTGTGCACCAAAAAAAAAAATTAGTAACTAAACAAGAATGGTAGCAAATTTTCAGATATTTTTATTAATCATGTTGTACATAAATATTTTTTTTTGTTCTATCCTAATAATCACTAAGAACTGAATCTGTTATTCTCATTTCCAGTTTTTTTTTGTTGCTTGGTAGTTTAAACAAGTTTATTTTTATACTTGAGCAATTTTCTCCATGCATTTTGTTGCATCTTTTAATTTTCCAACCAGATCCTGCCAAAGAAAACATATATCAAAACATCTAACAATAATGAAGTGAAATAAAATAATAAAAGCTATTAAAGAAAAATTTGAACTAAAATAACATCTGAAAAAAAATTTATACAAGAACAATCAAACACTAAGTATTTAGATGTTGAACAATGCACTGAAGATGCAATTAGATGTGATTTGATTAATATATTTTCTTATAACAATATTTCTTTACCCAAAAGGTACTAAGTTAAATTTTAAAATTGTTTTTTTTAATATCTGTCTAAAACCAAAAAGTACCTGCAACTGCTCTAGTGTACAAGAGAACTGTATGTCTTTGACGGTTTGCTCATCTGGTTCCTAAATGGATCAATAGTAGCAAAGGAATCATTCAATAAATAAAGCAAACTACTTTTTGTCTCAATTAGTTTCTTCTCATATGAAAATATACAGATGTTACTTTTGTTGTCCTTCATGATTATAAGAGGTAATATTTGGTTACACAAAGTGATTTTTTTGGTGAAAGATAAGTAACTGTCCTTGAGACCATACACCAATAAGAAAAAAACTCTCTACACCCCCAGCCAAAACTACAACCACTAACTTGAAAAGTTAATGACCTGTCTAAAAGACTCAAAAGCAGAAATATATTATTCAACTATTTTTGCTCTAAAAGCTAGATCTTGTTGCAACAAAAGGCAGCCATCACATTTAATTTTAAATCCAAGCACTAACAAATTATTTCATTGAACTATGCCAAGTGTTCAATTATAGAAAAATAAAAGGAAACAACTTTTAACAATGATAATAATAAATGTTGCGATCTTAACAAAGAGTATTAATGAAAATAATAGTAGCTGGCAACACTACTTTTGTTTACATGGTCCAGTCTGTTAGTGTGTTAGCATCCAAAATTAAAACTGTACCAGAATCACAAATACAAACTATCACTAAAACTTCAATCTTTCACTTATTAAGCTGAAAGTAATATTGAAAAAACATAGAATGTATTTTATTTTATATCATATACCACTTAATAAGCATGGTATCATATTCATATTTCTTTACAGAAACCAATGTTCAAACTAATGTGCAAAAAAAAACAAAGATTTACTGCTGCAGGGGTAAACAACTAATGCTAGAGAATTTTTTAACTTACTTCTGTTTTCAAATTTATCAAATAAACAGCGGAATCAATCTTTTCTAAGTTATTACTCTGAAATAGCAAGTTAAATAGAAACAAATTACATTAGTAAAATGACTTTTAAAAATATTTAAGAAAATTCAAAAATATCAAAACAATTTTAGAATGTTTTTTTTTCCTTAGACTTAAAAAGAAAAGTGTTTTGATCAGAAAAATAATAATTAAAAATTATTTGATAGAATTTGACCTTTACCTTAATATAATAATCTAATCGCCACTCCACATCAACAATGTGAGGAAAACTTGAGCCAACTCTAAAAACACAATAAACTATCAAACACTAATGAATTTCATACATAAATAAAAACA
>JADKLZ010000003.1:40352178-40403672 GCA_021533235.1 Biomphalaria straminea | reverse complement strand
CATGGGTTACCAGTTCTGTTACAAGTTAGTGGCTTAAAGGTAATATGAATTGTGAGATCAAACCCTTACCTTAATAAATTCTATAATGCCACTAGGCAGTGTTGTTTTACAAAGTCTTCGCATGTACTCAATTATATCATTGGTTTGTAATCCAACTGACACAGCAGCATAAAGGGAATAAGCTGTTAATTTATATTCATGTACATGTGTTGGTCTGCATACTGGCTGTTGAAAAAAAAACTACATTAGAAAGCATTCCACAAGAAAATTATAATAATGAAATAGATAGATTTGTATGCATACATGTATGTATATATGTAGGGACCCAAAACCGAAGCAAAAATCGCACTTTTCAAGAAATTGCGTAACATTTTTTTTGTTTTAGGCGTTTTTCACCCTGTCATATCTTAAGGTATAAACATCTGATTACAGTAGAAATGGTACCGTTAGAAAGGTTATTTTAAGCCCTTTAATAATATATAGAACGTTTTTCCTGTAGGTTAAAAAATAAGGGTGATAATCCTTTACGCGTAACATCACCGTGCCGAATATTCGTGCTAGCGGCTGTGATCGTTTTATACCTTGATTGTTTTTTCGTAAAATGGGGAGTACGTCAACAAATGAATATTTTTTTTTGAACATATGTATTTTATAGAAAAATGAACAAGCTTTACAATGGTACCAATATCTAATTGATTAACATTGTTTTTATATAAAGAAATTTAAAAAATGAAAAACAAAATAGAATTTCTTTACGATAAAGACATGTAATCGTTTAGTTAATGTCACCATTGAAAAGCCCGTCTATTTTTCTTTAAGAGTGTGTACATTTTATTTAAAAAACAAGCGTTGACATGCTCCCCATTTTAAACCGAACAAGACGCATAAAATAGCGATTTCGCCTGTGTGCGTAGTCTGCTATAATGTGCAAATATGCTCCTTAGCAACACACGAGTCGTTTTAGAAAAATTATTTTTATTAAATCTACATCGTATAATTTGTGAGAAAAATGTCTGAGATGGGTCAATAAGATGTTAACCATTAGAGATTTATTGTTTTTTCACCTTCTTTTATTCCGAATTTTAAAAAAATAATTTATATTCCAACTTTAATGAAAGGTTAATGTGTAACAAATCTGTAAGTATTTTGTGTTTCTAAGGGGTCATGTCTTCGAAAGTAAACCTAATTTTTTTAAAAACGTATTTTGTAAAAGTGATTGATACAAATTAAAGAGGAGGATTTACAGTTCATAAAAAAGTAATTTCAAGATATTTAATAAATAATTATAATTGTAATAAATGTATAGAAACGCATCACATATTGGCCTTATCCGTTGCTAATATCAACAAATTGTGGCATCGAATGAAGCTATTCTAATATAGAGTAGATCTGGTCTTTTAACTAGATCTAGATCTATATTATATATACAAAATAGATAAAATATAAGACTAAATTAAATCTATTGACATCAGTACACAAAGATAAAGTCTTAATTGTCTTAATCTAGATTTAGACCTATTTCTCGAGTTCTAGACCTAGGGACTACAAATTAGATCTAGACCTAGAGTACAACTACGAGAGTTTTGACTTATCCATGTATAGATCTAGAGGCTAGTCCTAGATCTAGATCTTGGTCTAGAGTCTAGATCTAATTTGGTCTAGACATCTGGAACGACGGTCCTTCACGTTATTCGTTAAAACTTAAAACCAAATAGTCAAATAGCTTCTTTAAAAGGAAACCATCTTAGGCATAATAGCTTATATGGCAGGCTATTTAGATCTACATTATAATACATATGATATATATCTATATATCAAGATCTAAGTCTAATTGTCTATATAGATCTAGATGTAATTTTTAGATTTGAAATATCTTTTCGATGATTTTATTAGCCCATCATACGGTACACTACTTCACTGTGAACTATCCCTTAGTCTGACGAACCGTAGGGTCACCGCACAATATCTATACTATATGACTGTACGTCTTTGTCCACTCCTCTACGTCCTTTTCCATAGAATCTCTTTTAATGACAGGTCAGAACATTCTTTTATATTGTCTTCCCATTGTTTTCCTAGGTCTAATATAATAGATAAAGACTCTGATTAGTAACTAACTGCATTAAAAAAAATAATAATAATTCCCATTTCAAGAATAAAACCTTTAGGCTATATTAGTATTTTATTTTAATTTGATAGCTCAGACAGGTCCAAGAAAAGAATTTTTAATATCTAGAAAGATATCTATGTGTTTATGTTTTATAGTCTCTAGTTGCAATAAAAGATCTTCTTTTATAACAATGAAGTAGCCCTAATTCAATAGGTATTATATTTAGACTACTGATCTCAGTTCAAAATTCTCAATATCACTATAAGCCTGTTTTGTAGACTTCAATTAACTAAATATCCACACAAAAAAACACCAAAAATTAATTCATATTCATATTAATTCATTTTAATTCTTATTAAATTAAAAAATGGATTATAATGCTGTAATGAACTTAAGATCAGTAGATGAGTAGGTTTTATATGAACATATTTTTAAGACATCTAACTATTTATACTAATTATTGATGCTTTACAAGACAGTATTTTCCAATAAAACAATGATAAACTTAGGACCTAATTATTATATTATTTTTCAGAAAGTATAGTTATAGCTGCATAAACTATTTTAAAAAACTTTAATATTTTTTTTAAGAAAAAAAGTGAAACTTTGACATCTAAAAGATTTAGGCTACATAAAAGTCTATAAGGTTGATCATGTTGAAGGAAAAAAGTGACAAAGCTGGATGTGTTGAAAGTTAAAATCATAATGAAATCTTAAATTGAGAAGAACATATGGAAAGTAGCTAACTAAAATGAATCTTTCTATTTTGATCAACATGTCATTGAGATACTTGCTCTGATGCAAGTATTATAAATACTAATGTTTCTCTTTTTCTGATAGGCAAACTTCTCACAGTTTGATGGCTGAGATTGTAATAACAGCACATTAGCATTGGGATGTATTAATATTTTATATTAAATTTATTTAAATTTAAAATATACTTTAAAGGAGTTAATTTTAGTTAAAAATTTGTGAATTTTAGAAAAAAAAAGTTCAAGCTTGATACTATATTTCTAGTTCATGCAACCTAATCAGTGTAAATTTGCTACATAAAGATAATGAAAATAATGACAAATATATGTGTTTCTATGGTAAAATTCATTAGCCTGGGGAATTACCGTTTATATCCTGTATTTTCATGTAGAATTCTTTGTTTAGACAGTGAATATGCCAAAAATTATGTGTTTAGAATAGTTGAGCTTTACTGAAAAGAATTTACTCGTCATTACATTGCAGATATAAAAAAGCCTTGTTTAAAATTATTTCTGCACACAAATTGAGTTCTGATTTTCAGTTTATCAAATCAGCTTATAGAGTTTAAAGATTCAATAAGAAATAATTGAATAGCTTTCAGCTTAATGGCTTTATAGATTATTTTGTCAAGAAATCTAAGTAAATGTATGGACTATGTCTTTTTTTACCATCATTGGTTGGCAATACACTTACACAGGTCCCTATAAATAAATATATGTTATTCAATATTATTATGGAAGAAGAGAGAATTATCTAAATTATGATCTGAAACTTGTTCTTATTGCTATACTGGTGTCATATTTTTAGCTCATTAAAGTTTAGCTTATTTTAGAGTTTTAGTAAACCATTGATTATTATTGTATAAGTACAGCAAAATATTGAAATAAAATATTATTTAAAGTAGTTTATTCTTGTAGATCTATAAATTCCCCGCATTTTGACATATAGTACATTCATGTAGCATTTATAGCTTTTTTGTTACAAAATTTAAAAAATGCACATTTTTTGTGTTTTTTTTTACCTCCCTTTTTGAAAAATGCCAAAAATGATAAAATGCAACATTCGGCACAAGTAAATAAACTCAAATAATTTTTTGACAAGCTTGAAAAAAATTGAGCGTGTTCTATGTGTGCACATGAATGTTTTTCCTAAGTTTCATCTCTGAGGGCGTTATAGTTTCTATTAAAATGTCCTTCAAAAACATGGGTTTGGAAGGCCAAAAAAAAATATCCAAAAAAACGTGTTTTAAAAAATTTGTAACTTTCTTAATATTCAAGCTAGAGACATAAATTTGGTATCCTCGGTCTTAGAATCACGAGCTCTATCCAAATAAGTTAAAAAATAAGCTGTGTGACCATTTTAAAAAATCGGTTTTGGGTCCCTAATATATGTATGTCTGTGTATGTGTGTGTATATATATATATTTATGATGTAAATATTTATTTATTTATATATAAATACACTAGCAGTACACACCAGCTATGCCCATTGATTTGTTTGATTTATATTTTACATGTGAACACCATCTTCTTTTCTTTTTTTTAAAATTTTAATAAACGGGCCTCATTTTAACTATCAACCTAACATACCCTTTTAGCATGTGAATTAGTGTATCCATTACAATGAAATTTTATAACCCGCTCATTATTTCTTTCTCTCTGTTTTTTGCTCTCTAAAACACCCATTTTTTTTTTATCTGTGCAGCCTAAATTCTCCAGCATAAACTTTTGGCTTGATTAGGAAAGACCCACTTTACAATGCGCCCCTGACATGTACACACTCTAATATTTTAGTCAGCTAATTTTAGTAGTACTTTTACTTATCCGGGAAATGACAATAGATCCAGATTTATCTTTTCAATGCTATAAGAATTAGATGTTTTTTTTTAACAGTATTAAAAAGTAATATTACTTTCTCTCTCTAAAAAAAACACTCTAGATCTATCTTATTAATTCTATTAAGATTGGTTTTGTTTTTTTAATTAGACTGCGTCTTAAAGGAAGTGGAAATGATGTAAGTCATATTAAAAATAAGTAAACTTAGGGAAAAAGAAAAAAATTGCTTTAAAAATACAGAATTTGTGATATTTTTAAAATGCTTACATGTAGCTTGTGGCTTTTGGTGAAATACAGAAAATAAAATACATAATTTGATAGAGCGTGAGTTTTTTTTTTTTTTTGAATTTGTGGTCATTAGGTTGCAAATGTGTCTGAAAATATTCTTACTGAGTACCTAAGAGGTAAAAGGAACCTATGTAAAAAATCTGATGAGGATATGTACAATAGTTAAAGTGATCTTGTGATCAATGAGTGGTATTTTTGCACATATATATAGACAAGACTCTCTTAAAATAAGTAAACATTGTCTTTTTGTACCATTTATCATTCACATCATGATGTGATATGACCATACAATATACATACATACATAAACACACATATATATATATATAAACTTATATACTCGCTGTATCCAAATAACAAAAAAATTACCTCTGAAATGGCAATAAGAAAATCATGAGCATGTCGATACACAGGAGAAAATGATTCTAAAAACACATGACCATTTGGAGCCTGAATATTTATAATAAAAAATAATTGAAAATTTTAATAATCTACTGTGTATACAATATTTGTATTGATACAAAATTATTATAAATGTCACGTATCAGTTTAAAAAAACGTAAGCTAGGGTAATAAACTTAGTATATTTTTATCCAGTAAGGAAAACCCCACATGCAGGTGTATAGAAAAACCCATGATGTCATCAGACACATGTTAGGTAGCGCCTCCTAGGGAATGATTGGATTGGTTAAAGCAAGCATTTGGGAGGAGTTAGGGAATTGATTTGATAAAGCAGGATTTAGAGAAATTAGTTTGGAGATGTAACTTGAAGTGACAAGTCATTTATTTTATTAGTTGTGAAATTAAATCTAGTACTAATTTGAATCTATTTGTTATTGAGCTTTGAAAGGAGATATTCATTTGATACAATTTTTTTTCTGTATATTCTGTAAATTATTGTGATTCACAGTTTTTGAATTAAAGTTCTGTATTTGGAGTGAAAGGATCTTCATTATTTGGATCTCTAAGACATATTTAGATCTAGAGATATATCTGAAGAATCACCGGCATCACAGTTACATTAACGTTAAAGTTATTAACTTTCTACGAATAAGCATTTTCAACAACATGAAGAGAAACATAACTGTGATAATAAATTAAATTCCTCTTTATATTAGCCTTGAATTTTCTTTTACCATCCAAAGTACCATTTTATTAATATTTTTTTTACATGCTATTTTTACACTTTCTACTACATTACTCGATTGAATTTATTTCTGAAAATGAGAAACAAACTGAAAGAGCAGTACAGACAAGACTATTCCTAAATTATGCACAAACTCACAATCCAAAGTGGTCTGGATTTATGATCTGATTTTAGCTCTAGAGTTTGTCTATAATCAAAAGCACCAAATTCATCTTTTGGAGCTGCTTCTACACATTCTCGAGTTGCAGATGCTGGAACAGCTAAAAGATTAGAAAGAAAATGTTGAAAATACAATGTACTAATCCTAAATACATTATTATAAATTTAGACAAAATTGTTCCTTTATTCAAAATATTATGACTTTTGAAAGATTCAAACAATATTTCCAGCCCAACTATAAATAATCTTGGTGCTGTTTAGAACAGCGTGCAGGACATATCTCCTACATTACAAAAAATAATCCTCCTATAGCTAGCTAAGAAAATATTAATTGGCACATTGGAGCTGGAGAAATTGTTAAACTGATAATGTTAAAGAGTCTTGACAGTATTATGTATGGGCAGTGCCTTCTAAAGGGTAATTCAGCTATAAGTTTCTTTCTAAGATAAAAAAAGTGGATTGAAAATACTTGTATTAATTAAAGATAACTATTGAAAGTGTATTAATAATATATATATATATATATACATAAGATATTTGAAAAGGACTTTTCTGAGCTATAATATGAGTTTGGTTTAGTTTTAGTTTTAGGCACATCGGCACAGTATAGGCCATGTCGTGCCCATCTATAATATGAAAAAAAAAAATAAATAAAAATAAAAAAAAAAAATTTAGTAGAAGTTTTCATTGGAAACGTAGTAGAAGTTTTCATTATATATATAGTCAATAAACCTTCTTTATCTGCTATTTCATCTTCTTCTTCCTCCTCTTCGTCTACTTCTGCTTCATATTTTGCTTTCTTAGATTTCCTTTGTTCTATGGATAAGAAAAAAAAATTTGTAGAGGAATTATTTAACAGCATTAGACATAATATATTCAAGTTTTAAACAGAAAGAGATAACAGCATTAGAAATAAGACAAGTTGTAAAAAGCATTAAAAAAATACATTATTGTTTAGGTAAAAATAAATTTATTTTATAAAAAGAGCATTTTTATATCCAAACAAATGTTTACTCTTAAATGTGAAAGCTATTATTGAAACACCAACAGTACCAGACATACAGTCCTGTTCAGTAGAAAATGAAAAATTGCAAAAAAACTTTTCTAGCTTTTTTTCCCCCCATTTAATACCACTTAATATTTACTGCTTTAAAAGTTTCCCTGAGTCATTAATACCTCTATGAAAAACGGAAAGTAAATATGTTATGTTACCAAATTAGCTAAAAAATGATTCTGTGAAACAATTCTGTAGGGTATTTTTAAACAATTACAATAGCCATAACAGTGAAAAAAAAATTGGCTCAAAGATAAAAGTTCTTGTGGGATACATAACTGAGAGGCAAAAACTGCTTGACTACCTTTCAATGGGTTTGAATTCCAACTTGAGCAGAGTTATGTTAGCTGAGGACCTAAAGTAGGTTAAAGGCAGCACTGAAATCTTTTCCTAGATACCCCCTCCACCCATTGATTGGACCATAGTGTACTAAATTACTAAACAGGCTGTAACTGTAGGAATGAAAGGTAGGCGAATATAGATTATAGATATAGTTAATATAGATCTAATAGCAATTAAACAAAAGAAAAAAAAAAAGACAAATATACATATAGTAAAGTACTCAGTAGAGTAAAGTCATTTTTTTTTCTTTTGTTTAATTTTTATATATATATATATATATATACTTTTTTTAAAATATTTAATCATCTAACAGACTAGCTTTTTTTATAATTAACTTGAATGTAATCTAATCTAGAATCTAGATGATTATATCTGGAATCTAACCTTTTTCTTTCTTATCTCTCTTTCCTCCTGCCATTTCTTATAATTTTCACACTTAACAATCTAGATCTAGGATCTCTTGATATTCTTGAATCTTTCTTTTCTAGTCTAGATCTAGACTGCCTAGACTCTTAGAGTAGATCTGGAACATGTGACTACTACACAATAAGTTTTTGAATAAAAAGTAGATATATTATTATATATACACAACTTAATAAAAAAAAAATCACTATATAGATAATAACTTATAAGTATAGTAATTATAGTATTATATATCATATATTCATATATCTAGACTGTATAAAGTGTATAGATCTACTATCTAGTATGGTCACTGTAACATAATAGTATTATATGTACATTTGCACACTAGCGCGTCAGTGCAGCACCGCTGGTGTTTACGTAATAAATGGAGTTCCTAATATGTCTTCCCTCTTAAACACTAGTTTGTTATTTCTGTACTACAAATATTCTACATGGTGTCAGAAGAAAACTTAAAAAGCTGTCCAGACAAAGGTTTTTATTAATCTAATAATGGCCTCTTTTTATTTTGAGCAACCAATCTTGAATTGGAATGCTAAAGATCTGTATCAAGAGTTTTTAAGATTCCAACAGCAGGTGAGCTTTTGTTTCAAAGGACCGTTAGCTGTTGCGGATGGTAAACGAAAAGCCGGATGGCTGGGAATGTGGATAGGTCAACAAGGCCGTGAAGTTTACAAAACTCTAAATATTACTGATAGTGAAGAGGGAGATCCGCAATTGCTATTAAAGAAAATAGAAGACTACATAAGGCCAAGACAAAGTAAAAGAGTGTCTAGATTTAGAGTACATCAGAGAAAGCAGTTAGAAGGAGAAAGTTTTGATAACTTTGTTAAAGACCTAAAGCTTCTCATTATGGACTGTGAGTATGACAACCCAGATGATATGCTTATTGATTTGATCATTAGTGGGGTCATACACGAAAAGGTACAATTAAGACTACTTGATCAGGGACAGAAGTTGACCCTTAGCAAGGCTATAGAAATAGGACAACAATATGAAATGTCGCAAAGCCAAGTGAAAATGTTTAGGGGCCAAGAAGTTCTAGCAATCAAGAGACACAATGTACTCAAGCAAAAGTCTAAAGACAACTCAGAAAGGCTATGTAGTAAATGCAGCAAGAACCATGAAAAAGGAAAATGTCCAGCAATAGGAACCACATGCAATTTCTGCAAGAAGAAAAACCACTGGTATCAAATGTGCAGAAAAAGATGCAATGTTAATCTAGTAGAAGATGACAGCCACAGTGATGAAAATATTATACCTATTAGCACTGCAAGTAGCCAGTCTAGGAAGGGTAAAGTTGAGAACATCAATGTTATTGAAGAAAAGTGGCCTGTAAAACTGGTCGTACATGGAAAGACATTGGTTTTCCGAATCAAACACTGGAGCAAGGTGTAACATTCTTGTCAAGTCAGAGTTTGAAAAGCTCAAAGACAAATTAAAACTTGCTTACTCATCAAAGTCACTCAAGTCTTATACTAATCATGTTATTAAGACTTTAGGAGCAGTGGTGCTACCTTTGAAGAATTATACACAAGAGGTGAAAGCAAGGTTTGAGGTAGTAGACATATGCCAAGAGAACATTTTGAGTGGTGACACTGCAGAATGCTCAGGACTACTACAACGAACTATTACACAGACATGTGAATCTACAGATGATTCAGTGCATATGATATCTGTTAGTGATACGAAATACAGTGAAATTCAAGAATGTACAAGCAAGGAACTTTCAATGCTTCGGGAAGTAATAATGACTGGTTGGCCAGACACAAGAAGCGAGACTCCAATTGAAGTCAGGCCATACTGGGATTCAAGAGACCAGTTATCAACTTCGGATGGTATCATATACAAAGGTCTGAGAATTGTCATGCCACCAAGCTTACGTAAATACATGATGAATCTGATTCACAAGACTCACTTAGGAATAGTGAAGTGTAAGCAGCGAGCCAGAGAAGTCATGTTTTGGCCAGGCATGAATGCAGACATTGAAGTGACAGTTAGGGATTGTAGCAGGTGTGCTGAACATCAGAATCAAAATGTGTCAGAACCGCTAATGCCTACCAAGACACCAGATCTTCCATATAGCATGGTTGGATGTGATCTATTTAACTTTGAGGGGAAAAAGTATGTGCTTCTAGTTGACTACTTCTCAAGGTTTATTGATGTCAAAGAACTGTCACAGGAAACTACATCAGATGTCATCGAAGCTATGAAGAGTATATTCGCATGCCATGGGATACCTAGAAGACTAAGATCAGATAGCGGACCACAGTTCACTTCTAGAGAATTCCTGAATTTCTGTAAGTCATACGGAATAGAGAATGAAATGTCGAGTCTTCATTTTCAGAGTTCAAATGGCGAGGCTGAAAGAGCTATTCAGACAGTGAAGAAACTGTGGAAGAAAAGCGAAGACAAATATCTGTCGCTATTAGACTACAGAACTACTCCACTGACCAATATTAATTTGTCGCCAGCACAATTACTCATGGGACGCCGACCAAGAAATCTGTTACCATCGAGCGAGGAAATACTCACACCTAAGACACCAGATCTCAAGGTGGTGAAGAAACACTATGACTCCGAGAAACAGTCTCAGAAACACTTTTATGACAAGAGGAAAGGAGTTAAGAGTCATAATCCACTACAAGACGGAACGGCAGTCAGAATGCAACTTAATTCAAAGTGAAAACCAGGAACAATAGTTTCGAAGCAATCTAAGCCTAGAGCATATAATGTCAAAAGTGGAAATCACGTCTACAGAAGAAACAGAAAACATATCCGAAAGTCTTCTGAGAAAGCAAATAGATATGACAATAATTATGACTTTCCAGATGACATGTCAGAACAACTGGAGCCACAACATCTAGAGAGTCCAAGATTACAAACTACGCTAGATATTGAGCCGCCACTACACACTGCTTCTTCTAACACCTCTAGACCTCATGAACCTTACGTAACACGCTCAGGCAGAGTAGTTACCAAACCTAAGAGACTTGATCTGTGAACTTGATTTGTGAATTGACTTTTTAGTTAACTAGTTTAGAGTTTGTTAGTTATTCTGAAAAATAGATTTTTCTAAATTAAAGAAGAGAGATGTAACATATTACATAATAGTATTATATGTACATTTGCACACTAGCGCGTCAGTGCAGCACCGCTGGTGTTTACGTAATAAATGGAGTTCCTTTAGAATATGTCTTCCCTCTTAAACACTAGTTTGTTATTTGTGTACTACAAATATTCTACAGTCAAAGTCTTAGTCTAGTCTGACTGTGCTGACTGAGTGACTCTCAAGTCATTCTATCTAGTCTATTTTATAATCTAGAAGATAGATCAAATAATAGATAAACATTACTAATTACAGTACTACAGTCTACACTACTACTAGTACTAGACTAACTAGACCTCTACACTACACTACTGTCACTAGTAGTAATAATTAGATCTAGAATATATATATATATATAGTATAAATACTATTCGTAACAGTAGTAACACTTCAGAAGTTCAGTGACTAATCATCTAGTATGATCTAGATCTAGAATCTAATCATCTAATGACTTCACAGTACTACTAGTCAGACTCAAAGTCAGACTAGTCAGACTCAGAGTCTACCCTACACTGCCTACACTACACTTACAGTAGGTACTTTGATAAAAAATTCAAACTCAATACATTATAATGATACTAATATAGTTAGATAGATCTTTTTAAACCGAGTTTATTGGTACCTCACTTATGTTTATAGGTTAATTAGAACAGAAGTTATAGCAATTTTAGTGTCGAAAATTTTGCCTATATTTTTAAACAAATTTTGTGACCGAAAAAGGAAAATTTTGCAATAAAAATGCTGTAACTTATTAACTATTCAAGTTATTTGCATGAAACTTTTACCAGAAATGCATGATTATGTCCTGATATTTATTTCTATTTCAAACAAGGGATAGACTTTGATGAAATTTTCTTATAAATTTTTAAAGTGATGTTACTTGTAAAAAAGAAACGATCGACGAAGAAGTACTTTTTCACATTTCAAAGACTATAACTTTTGAACCGTAAGAGATACTTCAATATAATTTTGAACAGAGATGCTTGATTATCTACTGTTGTTTATTTTACCCTTAAATCATACATAGAAGTCCAAGAAAATATTTTACACTCCCTGACGAGGCACCACATGTAAAAAAAAAAGACAGAAAAAGTACTTTTTTTCTGATAAAAAGGCTGTATTCTTTTAACTTTCAGAGATGTTTGAATAAAATTTTCAACACAAATGCATGAATTTTATTGTGCTGTTCTTTTTATTATTTTGAAACCTGAGATTGAAGTTAGCACAAAACTTTTTTTTGGTTATAGAACTGTGACAGTACGTAAATGTAATAGGTCACCAAGTCGAAAATATTTTCCAATATGAACTTTTTTTGCTTGCCCTTAATGATGGTGACAGAATCTGTGAAAGTATTAAATTACACCCCTGTCTGTTGCTGCCCCATTAATGTGTATGACAATCATGTCACACTGCAGCCACATCTTCTTCTTGAGCTCTGCGAGGCTGCTGCGCCAGGCGTCAAAGTTAGCATATCATCCAATACAACTGCACCACTACTGAGTCTACTGCTCTCTGCTCTGCATCATCAGACAGTACATCTGACTATCATGTAACCACACTCAACACCTAGTGGCACACCACTGCCAGTTACACCCATGATGATGTTTTCTGTGAAAATAAAAAAATTTGTACAATAATTGAAAAATTGTCTTTCATTTGATTTTCAATCAATTACCATAAACATAATTTAACACAATTTATTAGATTTTTGATTTATTTTAGAAAAGTTATTTTTAAACATTTTCCTAGCTATTGATCTGGCATATTATATAATAATAAAAATATTCTTTTTAAAACTCGTATTCTAAAAAAAAAAAAAAAAAAAAAAAAAAAAAAATTAGTGTATATATGTCTTTAGAAGATGGGTCCTTGCTAATTATATTTAATGATTTTAGTGTTAGGGATCCAGTCTTTTTGGACCTAGATCTATTTTAAATCTAATTCCACTGCTAAATATATTTATATCTACAATTAAAATTAAATAGCAAAGATTTTTAAATACGTTAAAATAATATTGGGGGGGGGGGGGAGTTACGATCTCGCGACTAGACCTAGCTTTAAAATTATTTAATTATCGGCCATGATCGCGATTGAATATCAGGCTTGTTGTGAGATAAATAAAGAAAATAATATCATAAAAGTTTAATATTATCATCAAAATAATATTTCTAAAGTTTTAAATTAATAGATGATAAAAGAATTGATCGCTATTGATGGATTTAGAAATAAATGGGATGTAAGAAAAATACGATACGCCATTGTTTTTATTGTTTCCATCATTTCCGGTAAAATGGTCGCGATCGCTTCGTTCTCAAAAACGATACCCCGTCATTAGAGATTACGACTGGTTCTCAAGGCAACAACTTATTGCGATAAAACTAATGAAAATAGTTAGGTCTAATGTTAATCTACAACCATAATAAGTTCAAACGACACCACGCGATAAAAAAATATAAAAATTTCGAGGTCAACTTACCGGTATCTGCTATAAAATGAGAAATGTCCATGAAAACAATAAAACCACGCCGATGTCGATCTAAATAATGAACTAATATCCTGTCCTTGTGAAAGGAATGGGCACAATTAATCCGATTAACAATGATTTTGAGGAAAAAAAACACATTATACTAGACCACACATTGTCTCAGCCTTATAAACTGCCACAGAAAAACACCAGTTTCCGGTAACCAAAAAAATCGAACTATTCCGGAAAATCAAAGTACCTACTTACAGTCACTTACAGTGTGATTACTGTGATATAGAATATAGAGAACTAGAATAATAGACCTAGTCTAGTAGATCTTAGATCTAGAATATAGATCTAGATGTAATGTAGATCTAAGACAAGATCTGTGACTGTAGTCTAGATCTATTAGTTCTAGATCTAATGTTTGTCACATTGAAAGATTTTTTTTACTGCAAGATCTAAAAGTGTTCATTGGAAGATCTTTATCACAGACCTATATAAAAATACAATATATATAGATAGATCTATATTATATATAGGTCTGTGATCTAGCTCTCCGTGTCTCCATAGACTATGGTGTCTCAGATGTGTGTGTGGTTGTGAAGACCATAGATCACAGACCTAGATATATTAAATACGTTCTCCCACACCCCTTTTTCAGTCGAAACCACAGACAAAGTTCTGGGAGAGCAATGTTGGCTGGCTCCTACACTGGGAGCCGGAATGGTTTCTTCTTCTTCAAGACAGCTTTTTACTGTTGAGCTGTCAGCTTTTTTGCAGGCTGTGCCAAGGCAAAATAGTGTGCTGTTTTTTTCAGTTGTTCAGCACTGCCATAAAGGGTGTTGAGCTTTGCTAAGGGGGTTTGAATTTAAAAAAAAAAAACTCCACATATTTTTTTAGTTTAAACCACTCCATAAAATGATTTTGACGATAAAATTTCCCTTTTCGATTTAAAATCTAAAGCAAACTACAGTCACTTAATTCCAAGAGTGTAGCCAAGAGAAGTTATAAATCAATAAAGTGCAGTGAATAGTCATCTGCCAAAAATGAAAAAGACTATATATATAGGCCTATAAATGTGGCTCAACAAAGATGGCTATAAGACGGAGTCGACCCCTTAATATGGTCAATATGGTTGTGACAGAGCGTCGCATGAGGTTAGTCGTCTGCGTTTGTCCTCGGCGGCAGATTTTCTTTTGGTCTCAGAGGATAATAAATGATAAAGAAATAAAAGTAATCCTTAAGAAATTGAATCCTTTACTATTTAATATCACAATCACCAATAAATAATAAGCTAATATAAATAACAAGAACAAATCCACATAGATCTACATAAAATTAATATGAAGCATAAAAACATTTCTACCAACGCTGAATTTACAATATTTGTCTAAATCATACCATGTGGTGGAAGCACTTAATTATAACCACTTCAATTATAGGTACAGGATTTGCTGTTAAAAAGGAAATGGTAGGTAGGCTAATGTTATTGGATTTAAACCTGTATATGACAGACTCTGCTTGCTACGTTCAAGAGGAAAATTCTTCATATCACTAATTAACGTTCATGCTCCTACCGAAGATGCAGACGATAATGCAGATGATGGGTTGGAAAGAATTTATGATGAGGCAACAATGCATGACATCAAAATAGTTATAGGAGATCTCAATGCGAAAAATGGAAAAGAACCAGTATTCAGACCAACAACTGGCAAAGAAAGCTTACACGAAGATAGCCCATATACTCATATGAAGTTCTATGAAGAAGTTAACTCCTCCATACGTGATATACTCGATAATCTACTCATTCTCGGCCACTTCAACGCAAGAGTAGGCTCTATCATATCTGGAGGGCGAACACGGGATAGGCCAGTGCAACAATAACGGACTATTACTACTCCGCCGGACCTGTGTTGAACACAAATTTAACTGCTCATATAAAACACAATGTTCAGACACTCAACGAGAAATCGAACTTCCTGGATGGATTCCCGGTCAAGACATTGGCACCTTATAGACTATCACCAGACTAATTTATCGCCAGGATATTGTGTTACCAAATCTGCTATGGTGCAAAGTGTGGTACAGAGTTGAACAGACCAGCGTCTTATCATAACAAAACTTAATATTCGGATACATACAGAGAGATTCCGCAGAAATCTTAACATTTAAAAAGGCTAAACACGGCCAGATTAGCAGATGACAAAACTGAAAAGCTGTTTACAGATAGGATTACCAGACGTCCGGCCGTGACCTCCTTTTTGGGGTCGAGTCCTCCGTCCGGCTGGCATTAGCCTATAGTTTGAAAATGCTCGGCTTTTTCACTGAAGTGTACTGCAATCTATTAATCAAATTTAATATACAGATCTTGTGTGGTGCCCCTACTTAACCTTTCTGGTTTACAAAACAAACACCCATTTAACAAAGAAAGATCAACGAATCTTAAGTTTCACCACAAGACGCGCGTTCACTGAGATGATTTGTATAACCTCTATATAATGAGTAGCATGATCAATAACATCAATCAATCAACGTTGTGTTCGCGTTTGTCATGTTTGTGTTAAATAATTAGAATTTGTATTCACAATGTGATGTCACGATGTCGGCTAACGTTAGTGGAAATTCTAGGATCAAATGTATCCGTGATTTAATGATGGGCGTACAGCACCCTGAAGGCAAGCGTGTTGCTTTGATTCGTGCAAATAAGGGAAGCCTTCAATTAGAACGTCAAGTTGACAGCGAAGAACACGGTTAACATGATAAGAACATGCAAAGTCACCCCTTTTTTAACCGAAACATGAAAGTTCGTGCTGCTGAAGCAATATTATCACAATATAATACATCATCAGTCTTAAAGGTCGATGGAATGTGCTGCTAGTTTAATAAGCAAGATGTTTGAAGATTCGGAAACTGCAAAGAACATTGTGTATGCCAGAACAAAAATAAAATATCAATAATGTCTATGGTTCTCAAACTGTGACAAAAGTGCAATATGAGTTAAGTGGCATTAGCAATTTTGGAATGGCAACAGATGCACACAAAAACACACACACACACACAAACAACAACATGGTACATAGAAGCTCAGTACTGTGTAGAGATACTGGAACAAAACAAGATTGCTTGCGCTGGACAGCAGAGTAAATCAAATATCGGAAACTATATCAACAGAAAGAAACCATTGAGAACTACAGCTTAAATTGCCACACAAGTGTGCTGGGTTTGTAGGAAACAATACCAATGTGAACTTTGAAGGCATCAACAGGAAAAACTTAAGAATGTGTTTTCAAAATTGAAAACTGAACATAAGAAGCCGCTTGCTGGTTTGGTTGTCCAGCTTACATATTTAACAACTGTTTGCAACATGGTGCAGATTAGCTGAAACTATTGTGCTAAAAGTGTTAATAAACTACTTTCTAATAATACTCTGAGCTCTGAAAGATTTCAGTCATTTGTGGATACTAATTATCAGCAGTGGCTTTACCACTGCAAAACTACATGGCCTAGTTTATTTCCGGCAATTGACAGCATTGAATGCATACTTCATGGTTGTACCTCCGTCACCGATGTTGTTACACAGAGGAATATCTCTTCCCTCTGCTGGGAAATCCTTGCACGTATCCTAATATGTCGGATCATGCATCATCTAGAACATGCACTACTACCAGAAAGCCAATGCTGCCTCGGAAAGGAGCGTGGAACCATTGACATGATCTTTGAGTCAAGGAAGCTCCAGGAAAATGCCAAGAACAGAATGTTGACCTCTTCTCAATATATGTTGACCTAACAAAAAGCATTCAACGCTGTTAGCAGAGAAGGGCGCTGGAAGATCATATCTAAGTATGGATATCCACAAAAATTCATAACCATAGTGAGACTATTTCAGGATGGCATGAAGACTCAGTAGCGTGGAGAAGCATCAGGGCCTTTTGCAGTGTCAAATGGGGTAAAACAGTGTTGTGTCCTAGAATCCATGCTTTACAGTATCATGTTTTCCGTTTTGTTCACAGATACATTCATAAAAAGAGATACTTAATAATAGTAAATATAACGTATAGATTGAGCAAAATCAAAAACAAAATCAGCAACCACCAGGGACCTGCTATTTTCTGACGACTGTGCTACGAAATAGATATGCACAGCATCGTCAGTGACTTTTCAAGAACATGTTCAGACTTTAGCCTCACTATAAACACACACACACACACACAAATGAAGTCCTGTGTTAGCCTGCTCCAGTTAAAACCTACAGGAATCCACGCATTAAGATAAATGGACACTCTCCAGAAAAGGAAGCATCGATAATGAAATCGACTTGCGTATAGCCAAGGCCAGTGTATAATATGGTACGCTGCCTAAAAATGTTTGAAATAGACAAGTTTTTACAAGTACAAAGCTATCGAGGTGTCATCATCCTCACATTGCTCTATGCCTGAGAAATGTGGACAGTATTCAGAAAAAAAAAACAACAAAAAACTGAACCAGTTCACGTGATCTGTCTCAGAAAAATACCGAATGTTGAATGGCAAGAATAAATAACTGATTCTGAAGAAAGACTTCCACATTCTTAAACAACTTCTTTATGATTAATTAAAGAAAGGGAAGTGGACAAAGAAAACACTTTAGGAATACCCTCAATGATTTCTAAAAGCTTTCACCATTGACCTTGCCATCTGGGAGACGGAAGCAATCGATAGGTCATCATGGCGACGTTAGAGCATCATATGGCGTCGCGCTGTGAAAACTGTCATACAAATCTTGGAGAACAAGAAAACAACGATGGCAGAAGAAAAGCATCAGAGAAAAAAAAAAGCAAGCCCAATGACGTGACACTAGCTCCAGCTAAAATAATCTGCTCAGCGTGCAGCCGAAAATCAGTAGCCATGGATGCCAGTGAGACCTGGAATCTGACAAAGACATCCGAATACTTGGAGAGGATAGTGATAATAATAATAATAATAATAAAAAAAGAACAGACTTCGCTGGGCAGGTCACCTTGAAAGAATGTCAGAGAACAGATGAGAAAAAATTGTATATCAAAGGAAACCAAAAGGGAGGCAATCCAAAGGCAGTCAAGAATACGATGGATTGGCGACGTAGAGACATCTACAACAACTTTACGGGCATGGAATCAAGAGAGATCTGAATGGAAAGATGTGCTGAAGCAGGTCAGAGACCTCAATGGGCAGTAGCACCACTGGGATGGATGAGTAGCAGTTGGTGGAGATTTGTAATAAAATAAATGCAAATGTGTATTGATTCAACATAAAAATATTTTAATCAAAATATATATATAAAATGCTTACTTCTGAAAGTTACAATCGAATGTATTTTCACAGATTAAAAATTACGAACAATTTGTCCATATTGATTTGACGAATAATTATAGCATAAATAATTGCAAGGGTTCTGACAATCTCCACAAATGTAACAACATTCAATGTAAAACAAAGTTAAAAATAGACAACAAAATGTTTGAGATTGGTTTTAAAAAATGAGTGAGATATGTTACACTGAAAAAGAAAAAAAGAACTATTGCAAAATACCACATACAAATGTTTTAATCCTTATTTCCTAGGTGATGCTTCTTTAACAATTAAGCCAATAGAGAAGCACAACAGAACTTCTGTTGGGGTGCCAAAGGACCAAGTCCACTGTACTGGCAGGGATAGAAGGAAGCCCCAAACAAACATGTCCACCCACACACCGTTCACATGGGGCAGCTTTTATGGCAGATACCTGATATGGTACAGAGAAAGAATATGGTGGGATTTCCCTGGTGTGCTCAGCTTCAGCCTCACCTTTAACCCGAGCATCTTGGGATATGAACCATCCCTAAAAGGGATGTACAAAATGTATCTGCTTGGCTCTTTCTTAGACAGAAAGTTTGTTCAGAAAGGCATATAAGGAGGCAAGATTTTGCGTGTCTAAGAATTACAAGAATCTGTGACTCTTGAGTCAATTACAAAGTAGAAGAAAATGAAGACAATCATAATTTTGCACTGTTAAAATAGTACTGTAACAATATTATACATTTTGTTACATCAATGATATAAAACATTTGAAAAAAAATATATATGTTAAATTTACATAAGATTATATTACTGCTTATATATATATATATATATATTATGGTTTTGCAATGAATACTTTGGGTGTTTTAAAAAAATCAATATCAATTTGTCATTAATTAACCTATGCAACACTGACATATAATATATATCACAAAGTATACTTTTCATTTCTCTTAGAAAGCAATAATTTTATTTATATGTGCCTCATGAAATCGCTACAACCCAACAAAATCAGCACTCTGTATGACCATGCTGAACAGCTGAAAAAAATAACAACAACAGCGGCACACTATGTTTCATGGCTAGAAGAAGAAAAAGAAGAATTAAAATAAAATGAAAAGTAGACTGCAGACATGTATATGAGACCAATTATTAATAGTACAGTTAAACAGCAATGAATCATGAGGCTAATAGGTAAAAACTACAAAATGTAAGTCAATAACAACAAGAAATCATAAAAACATTGCTTCAACCAATGGGTATTAGAAAGCTATTTAAAGAAATGACCTTTTCAAATAAACTAAACACTTTCAATTTCCATCAGTGTAGAACAGCTGATACAACTGTTAAGTTCCGTCTCATCTAAAGTCCAATGCTCCAACTTCAATCCAGTATAACTAACATCTGCAATTTGGAGCAGCTGAGAAGAACAGTACACTTTTATTTTTCAAGGCACAGACTGCATAAAGACCTATGACTCAGCATCAATAAGTTGGTTTGAAAAATAACCAAATGACAAAGTTACAAAATGAAGTTTGGCATTTGCTAGTTCAGAGTTTAATCTTAAATGAAATTAATTCCCTGTAACTCAGGAAATAAAATCTATTCTCCTCAAATATATTTTTCATCTATTCTTCTCAAATATATTTTTCATTAATTTTTTCATCACACAATTGTTAGATTTAAGTTGAAATAGACTTGTTTACATATTTTCAATTTTCTACTCTCTCTAGACCAGTAGTTCTCAAACTTTTTGACCCAAAGACCCTTTATATAGTCAAACTTGCCCACCTACCTCTAAGTGAGAAATCTAAATAAATGTATTAGTAAAAACCAAAAAAACATCATGTTGAGGATTGTCTATTCAGATTATAAATTTTGTTTGTATTTATGTTCAGTATAATGTTAACAATTATAAAACAAAACCATGGTTTGGATCAATTTTACCATATGTGAAAAAGAAAAATGCACACTGTTGCATAATAAGTGCTAACTTTCAACATAGAGTTGTTTACACTTTTCAATAAAGTTGGACACATCTCTAGCATTTGGTCTATCTTTTGGATCAGTACACCAGCATTTGCACAATGTTTCTTCCAGCTCTGCTTTTAAAAAGGAATTTGGGATCTTAGGTTTCAGTTCATTTTCTCCAACTTGCTTTCGCAGTTGTAACAATGACAAATCCTCAAATGCTATTGTTTCCAACAATAACTCTAAAATTACTAGTCCTAAAGAATAAATATCTGCTTTCATAAGCTGATCTATGTTTAGCATTTCACCTTGAAGAACTTCTGGTGCTGAATATCTGGGGGTGCCAACATTGCAAATGGCAGCATTTAACCCAGACGTTTCTGAGTCAGACTTCATAAGACTTAAGCCAAAATCTGTAATTTTAGCTAAAACTGATTCTTCTGACATTGTAGTCTCCTGACCTGGTACATTATTTAACAAAACATTGACAGATTTTAAATCGCAATGAGCTAGTTTCATATCATGAAGGTAAGCCAAGCCTCTTGTAATATCTCTCATTATGGAAGTTTTTTCAACCTCTGAGAACTCAACCTAAAAATAAAACAAGAAATTTTTAAATTATGAATACAGCAAAATAATTTTCCATTCAATTAATGATTTTTGTTTAAAGTATTTTATTGTTGCTCATTTTGTGGGCATTGTCTAGGATCTTTAAATGGGTTCCCGGTTCATCCCCGGTCATTTCATCCCCTGTTCTTTTCATCATCTGATCATTTTATCAAACAAAAAGTAACCGTAGAAATCATGAAATAAGCAATATTTAATACATTTTTTTTTATTACAAAAAGTGTCGCACATTAGATAAGAATAAAATAAAATGATATTAGAAACTATAAAAAATGTAACATTTATAGATATAGAGGTCATGCAAAATTATTTTATATATACTCATAGGACCATATGATAGATAAGCCAGTGGCATCACTAGGGGGTGCGGTCCGCACCGGGTGACACCTGATAGGGGGTGACACCCAAGTGTAAAAAGGCATTTAAAAAAAAAATAAAAAAATACCAACTTTAAAATGTGACAGAAGCAAAATCATGAAGCTTAGAAATTGTTGAATAAGGGGAAAGTCAAAAGGGGGAAAACATCAATAGCAAGATTTTCTTCTCTGATAAATAGTGGACATGTCCACAACGAGAAACTCGAGAGAAGACTGAAGAACATTTATCAGGCTTTCAAATTAGGAACATTTTGGGAGCCGGACTTTAGCTTCAAAAAATTGACAGGGACGTCATTGCTATGATTGAAGTATAGATGGGAAAACAGAGGAACATCTTGTATTATAGATTGCTTACTATCGCAATGTTTCTAGCAAAGAAAAAGTTGGTATATGGTAGCGAACTGAAGAAGACTTTTCATAGAATAATGAATTTTTTTTTCTTGGGATTGTGGAAATGTTATCCAAATATGAGCTAGTGCTGAAATAATACACCGTGCTGCGCCATGGAATCTTCCCATTTACATGTTGTTTGAACTTTACTTGTTGTTTGACCTTTTGCTTTGAGGATTAAATATATATAGATACGCTCGCAAGTCAGCACTGAAAAAAAAGGTAAAAACCAAAAATATATATAAATGTTTAGCAAACCACTTAAGGGATATACTTATCAGAGATGAGAGACATAAAAGCTGCAAGGTACTCTGGTATCTTGTATTACAGCACACCTAACATAGATCTCTGAAGATATATTAACAGTAGCAGTGGTAATGTTGAAATGACAGAAATGTAGGATATTCCTCTTAATGTGGGCCAAATATGATGTATCAGTTCTGATAATTTAAAACGACTGAAAAGAGATGGGCTTATAACGTATCGATATGATGAGCTCAGGGACATGGTAATGCAGCTAAATTGTCAAGGATTCATGAAGAAGTGCAGGCAGTAATAAACGAAGAACAGAAAAGAAACTTGAATGGATGTGTACACCGTTTACTTAAGCTATGTGGACTAAATTCTTAATCGGAATATATTTTCTAATTATACTTTCTTGGTTCTCTAGAAAAAGGGTTTTCTTTCTTTGCTGCTAATACTAATAGATAGGATAATATAATTAATGATAGCGTGTCATATGAACAACTCGCTGGTGTGCTCATCGTGTTGCTGTTAGACCCATGAAAGAAAGATTTTATGAAAGTGTGACGGTGAAAATCTTTACCGTCTCTCTGAAAATACAAACACTAGAGGCGCAGCACAAAGACGATTGCCAGCTGTCTGTGAATACATGCATAAATTTCATTGCTTGACTTTCTTATTGGCAGATGTACTAAAAAAAAGTAAACTAAACACAGGAGTACCTTCAAATTAAAGTGCTAATTATTTTCAAAGTGTTGGCTAAGCTCGAGCACTTAAACATTTACGAAATATGTGAAAAGTAAGCTCAAAATAATATTAAGATAACTTTTCTCAAATCAAACTAGCATGTTAATGCAAAAGAAAATAAGTTTTAACAATATGAAAATATCAGAAAAGTATTCTTAAGACTTACTATTCAAATAGAGAGCAAGAAGTTAATACTGAGTGCATCAATCTCTTTTACATTGGGCCTGACGGCAAGATATGTGAACAGAAATACTAAAACTAGAATAGAATGCAGCAAAGTTTTGAAGGACGTCAACGAATCTCTACCAGCCTTTGAATAAAACCTTTAACTGTTTCTTGCCAAATGCATGTTTACAAGGCGTCATGTGAAAAGAAGCTTTGCAAAACTAAATTGAACTAACAACTATCTCTCATTAAAACATTAACAATAATAATAATTTTATTTATAAAGCGCTGTTAACAAACAAAAATGTAGGCTCAAGGCGCTGTAAAGACATTACAAACACAAACACGAGACATGACAAACTAATCTAAAAAAGTTCTAAACAGATAGGTCTTGATGTTCTTCTTAAAGGTGGTGTAGCAAGTTGTCTGTCTGAGTTCAATGGGGAGTGAGTTCCAAACCTTTGGTCCGTGAACTGAAAAAGCCCGCTGACCGTAGCTTTTGAGGGAAAACCGTGGTACTACTAAAAGTGTTGAGTCCATTGAGCGTAGGGCTCTCTGTGGGACATATGGAGTAATCAGTTCGCTAAGGTACAAGGGCATCTCATTGTTATAAATACACTGATGGCAAAGTGTGGCGACCTTGTAATCGATTCTTGCTTTTACGGGTAACCAATGGAGCGCGCGCAAGAGCGCAGTAGCAGAATCTCGTCTTGATTTTTTAAGAACTATTCGTGCGGCGTTGTTCTGAATACGTTGCAGCTTGGCTATTTTGTCGTCGGGTATACCTGCTAGCACGGCGTTGCAGTAGTCAAGGCGGGAGAGTATGAATGCCACAGCTAGCGTTTTTGTTGACTCCGTTGTTAGGTATGGTCGGATCAGGCCTAATCTGCGCAGCTGCAGATAAAGACCCTTGCAGAGCTGCTTTATGTGTGAGTCGAAAGATAGTGTTGAGTCAAAGAAAACTCCAAGATTCCGGACTACGTGGACATAAGAAACCTGGCAGTTCGTAATAAAAAGAGAATTCGTGCTCTCGACTTTTGAGATGTTGTTCCGAGTGCCAATCTTGATTATTTCTGTCTTGTCTTCGTTCATCTTAAGCTTATTCTCAACCATCCAATCGCTCACCCTGGCAACGGTACCACTGATTTTCTCTGCCAGATGCGACACCTCTGAGGGTACTGAGGAATCGTATAACTGTGAGTCATCGGCAAAGAAATGGTATAAGATGCCTGTTGGCCGTATGACACCGCTGAGCGGATATGTATACATAGTGAACAGTACTGGGCCTAGAACTGATCCTTGGGGTACTCCGTACTTCAAGAGTAAGCTTGTTGATTCTGTCCCACTAACAACGACACTTTGGGTGCGTTCAGTCAGGTAGGACCCAAGCCACTTTAGGACGATTCCTTCTAAACCAAAAGTGGCAGAGAATCTGGCCATCATAATGTCATGGTCAAGCGTATCAAAAGCTGCGGACAAGTCCAGCATGGAAAGAATTGATATGTGGCCTATGTCGGAATTGTGTAGTAAGTCGTTTAGTACCCTGACCACTGCTGTCTCTGTGCTACGGCACTTCCTATATGCAGATTGAAATTCTTCCAAGAGACAGTACTGTTCAAGATGAGAAAGAATTTGTGCTAACACGATGCGCTCCAAAAGCTTTGACAAAAAGGGTAGATTAGATACCGGGCGATAGTTTTTTAGACATTCCGGGTCAAGACTGGATTTCTTCAATAAGGGCCTGACAAGTGCATGTTTAAATTGCTGTGGTACAATGCCTGAAGTCAGTGAAGAGTTCACAATGTTAGTAATTGTGGGTAAAAGCTCATCTAAACATTCAAGGAGCAAAGAAGTTGGAATGGGATCAAGGTCACATGACTTATTTGGCATCTTTAAAATAGTACTTTTGACATAATCTTCAGATACACACTGAAACTCGCAAAAAGGAGAATTTTGAAAGATTGGAGAGTGGTCAAGCTGTGATGAGAGAGAGGGCATGTCATTTCTGATCTGCTCAATCTTGCCGATGAAGAATCTATTGAAGGAATCAGGGAGTTCAGATACTGGGATAGATGACGGCAAACGTTCGTTATTTGCTCCCCCTAACATTTCAGCGGTGATTCTAAATAGCTCTTTTGAAGAATCAGAAATTTCGATTTTTTGTCGAATATGACTAGCTTTTGCATCTCTAATCATACGGTTCACCTTGTTTTTTTCTACGATGTATATTTGTCGATGTATCGTCAGACCTGTCTTTTGAAATGTACGTTCGGCACGTCGGCGAATAAGTTTGGCAGTCTTTATGTCTTGCGTCATCCAGGGTGCAGACGGCCTAACTGAGACTGTACGAGTGACAAGAGGTGCATGGCTGTCCAGCAACTTTTTCAAGCAAGAATTGTAATTGCTCAGAACGTCTGTGTTGCTCTGTTGCAACAGCGAAGAGGTCACGTCAATTTTGAATGAGGCAATGTCTATGGCTTTCAGTTTACGGGAAGTCACATTTTTCTTTGGCCTTTTTGCTTTTGATAGTCGCATTTCAAATTGTACAACAAAATGATCTGACAAGCCACGGTCTAATACATTGAGATTGGCTATAAGTTCACTTGCATTTGTAACAATCCAGTCGAGAGTATGACCTTTGACGTGTGTTGGAACATTTATCAGCTGGTCCAAGTTGCGGTCCAGAAGCGCATTTTTCAGAGACACCACGTATGTCTCCTTCTCACTGTCAAAATGCAAGTTCACATCGCCTATGACAAATAGATCCTTTGTTGCTATGTGACTGTCAAGGAGGTCTTGAAATTCTTCTATAAAAACTTTTGTTGTCAATTTATTTCTTTTGCTTGGTGGTGGGCGGTACAAGAAAATAAAAGTCAGTGTTCTACTGTGGTGGGAAAGGCGAAACTCGCACATCTCAAAGGTGGTGTATGTTGAGCTGTCAGGTCTTATTGTTATACACTTGGCTAGACTTTCTTTGTAGAGTATTGCTAGACCCCCTCCGCTGCCTGTTTTTCGAGGTAGACTCTTTAACATAAAGCCTGGTGGCGTTAGCTCAATGGTTTTGGACTCATCACCAACTTCTTTAAGCCATGTCTCACTGAGGAAGGCGATGTCGTAGTTGTCATCAGTGATGGTGTCTGCAAGCTCAAGAGCTTTGTTACTGCACGACTGGGCATTTAGGTGCATTATTTTAAGCAGACTGGAGGATGAAGAACATCTGACCTTTGTGGTGTGAGGAGTAATAGGGGTGGGGTGGTTAACAACACAGTTGTGTGGGGAACTGCTGAACTCTGTCGTAGAAGAAATGACAGGGGTTGGGGAGTTAACTACACGGCTAAGAGTCCTGGTAACTGTGTGACGTGTGTCCGTTGAGTAGAACTTGGGTAGGTTATACCACAGGCGAATAAGACGCCCAGCCCTAGATCCACGAACTGTCGGCAGTTTCCGCCCGATTCCAAGTCGACGAATATTTCCGAAAACCTTGCTATCTAATCGTGGTTTCAGTAACACACATGTGCGTCCAATGCGACGTAGTAGATTTGCGTCCATGGTCCAGTACGGCGACTTGACACACTAGCAATGATGACACACAGGTTTGCGTTGCGACTGCTACGTAGTGGCCACGGTATGGTTCAATCCCTCGGGCTATGAGTGTCACTCTGTCACTGTTTATCTAGATGCTTGTTAAACTAAAGGATAATAAAGGAATACGAAAACTAATTAAAATTAATAAACGTGACTTAAATCTATCGAACTAAATACACCAATCTATAGAAGAAAACTACACAAATCTAATGATATAAGAAAGATCACTTAGCTTTAGAAAATAGCAACACAAAAATCCTCCAAAACGAGAGACGAAAAAACACGACTGCTGCCTGCTGGCGCAACACACAACAACGTTCTCTCATTAAAACATCAATTATCAACGTTCTCTCATTCAAACATCAACTAACAACAAACGTGAACAAACAGCTAAAATGGCACAAAGATTCAGAATAAACAGACTAATTAAAAAAGCATCGTATATTACTCAAGCACAGCTACCATCTCTTGAAGAGCTTTTCCAAGAAAGATGCATTTCCAAATCACTCACGACAACCTGCACCCATTAAACCACTGTTATATAAGATCTGAACGAAGTGGTCGTCTCCTTTCCATCAAGACTAAAACTGAAAGATTTAAAAACTCCTTTGTCCCACTTTCGATCAGAGTGTTACGAGATCAGCTGTCATCGAGAAGTACATAGAAGTCAAATTCATAAAGCGCTGGTTGTGAATGTGCATGTGTATTTGTATGTGAATGTTGTTCAAATTTTTCATTAACATTGTTTTTGTATAGTAGTTACGCTGACGTTGTCAAGTTGTAATCAAACTGAATTTCCATTAGATTGGATCAATAAAATTATCTTATCTTATCTTAAAATTGATTCAAGCTAATAAATTTATTAACATTTAAAAGATGATATTTAATCTGAATCAAAGCAGTTATATTTGATGAGAAACATTATCAGAGAAACTTAATAGTTCAAGAAAGTCAATTATTAAATTTTAAAAAGCTTGTTAATCATTCAGATGTTACCAAGATTAATACCAAAAATAGTCAGTTAATTCAAACAGAGATAATTGGTACACATGAAAAGATGAGTTTAAATATGAAATAATACTTAATTTAGTGATGCTCAGCAACCTTTAAATCATCTATTATGTTTAAAAGAAAACGTTAATTTTTTATAAATAATTAAAAAAAAACTTTTCAAATATAACAATTAAATTAAACTTACAGATTTGATATGTAGAGCCTCATAAAGACTCATGTCCATGTATTCCATGACTATTGCTAAATTTGGAGCCTCAACACATGCTCCAAGGAACTGAACAATATTTGGGTGATCAAGTTTACAGAAAATTATTATCTCATCCTCAAACAGTTCAAGCCTCTTTTTAGAAACTTGTTGATTTCTGAGTTTTTTGACAGCAACAAGTTCATCATCAATCCACTCTGCAGCAAACACATTCCCAAAGCCACCATGCCCGATTTTGTCTAACAGTGTTAGTTCATCATATTTTATGATCTTGCCTCTGTATTTATCAATAACTTGCTTGGATGTGTGATGGTGTGCATCCCAGGCAGGCGCTTCCTCCAATCTTTTTCTCATGTGGTTTTCTCTGTTCCTTATCTCATGGAATGTCAAAATCAAATCTTTAGCAGCTTCATCTTGATATTTCTCAACAAGCTCATCAGGAATATCATCATCCTGTAATATGCAAAGTATTTTACTATTACTTAATATAATTTACAACAAAAATATATACAAAAGGAACTAATGTATATAAGCTCTATTATTTAAAAAAAAAAATTCATATTATACCTCATGGAGTTCCCACAACTTTTGTAAAAGCTCTGCATGAGATTTACCCTGGGCATGGTTATTTTCCCACTTTAAGCCAACTCTACCTAATTTTCGGTTTATAGGACTATCCTTGTAAACTCTTTCTTGTCTAGAAATGGGTACACTTCCAAGAGGTTTGCCAACTCTGTTGTGTTTCCTGTTGTAATAGTTGTCTACATATACTTTACTGAAATGAAGAAACATGTCATACATATTTAATATCTTTGTAAATATATTTAAATTTTAAACATTATTTAAAATATAATGATAAAAACAGTCAACAAAACTGGCTACAAGCTAAAGACACAAATGAAAGATCTAAAGAAAGATAGTGATGAGGCCTTAAATGCACTTTTATTTTGATATTGGATTGAGAATTTGAAGAAAAGATTTTATCTTAGACTTTTTTTTTTTTGGAGAGGGTAGTGGGAGAAGAGTGATACTAGAATTTATGGGACAAAATTATGTGTGCATTTATGTGTGGCATTATAAATTGGACTATTCCAATTCCAAACTCTAAATGGGTAAGTCTTACCATGTGCAGGGTGCAAAAAAAAGTGGAGGCGTCCCAAGAAGGAAAGAGGAGAAATAATGTAAAAGATATAAGAATTCACTGACTAAAAAGTATGTTAGAGCTGAGTGTTAAAATGTGGACTATTATATTGAAAATAAAAAAAAAAAAAATAAAAGTAAATAATAAAGGAGGGGAGGTTCTGGCTAAAAAAAAACAATATATATAGCCTTGGAAAAAAACAAACAAATCTGCTATTTTATTAATGGAGCCCAGCAATTGATAGAAATAGGGAACTACAGTTTAGCTTAAACTCCTGAAATTTAGTAATTGTAGCTTTGCTTTTCCTTTTGTTGAAAAAGAGGTGGAGGTTACATCAAAATCTCTCTTGGCTACGCTCATGGAATTTGGTGACTGTTATTAGTTTGCTTTAGGAGGTGGGGTTAAAATCAAGCCCCCTTAGCTATGCTCATAAAGTTTGGTGACCGTAGCTTGTTTTATTTAATTCAAGCCCTCCTTTGGCTATGCTCATGGAATTAGGTAACTTGTTTGATTTATAGAAAAAAGCGTTTGTAACATCAAAACCGCTGGAGGTGGATTTTAAACTGAAAACCCCCTTAAAATAAAAGCAAAAAACAGTAAAAAAAATTCCACCCCCTTACTTTGTTGGGGGGGGAAGGGGTTGAACTGTTACTGCTTTTTTAAGTGTAAGTTCTGTTTTAGACTTACTTCTTATTTGATGGTGAACACTGTGGCATAGATCCTAGTGGTTTTCCTACTCTGCCAAGCCGTCGGTTTAAATAATTGTCTTTGTAAACTCTAAAATGATAAAATATTAAAATATTTCATAATCTAAATAAAAATGTTTAATGCTGCTAAATAGGAAAAAAATGTGTCTACATTAGTCTACATTACCTAGTTTCACTTAGACACAGTTGATCAAAATGCACAGCTAGTTTTCCATCACAACTGTAAATGTAAATAACAATATTTTAAATATTTAAAAATTTACATAAAGTACCTGAGCAAATTTCATTTTTAGGACCTTTTATAATGTATACTGTTTTAACAAGAGGTATCATGTAACATGATTGATTCAAAAAGTGTTTCTTTGTAACAACACTTCAATACATATCAGCTAAAGTGGATGGCTGCCTGGTCGTGCGGTTTGCATGCTGGACTGTCGTTCAGATTTATCGATGGTCCAGGGTTCAAACCTGCCCACTCCCATCCCCCGTAGTCATGCAGGAGGTTTGGACTACAAAGTAATTATCTTTAACTTTGAAGGAACATTTGAAACATGTAAAACAAATGATTCTTCTTGATTTCCTCGATTCAGAATGTAGAAATTTCTCCAGACTGTCATACATTGCTGACAATGACATCTTACTTAACACGAAAGGGGAGGGTATATGCTATCATGTCAATACTAATTACAAAAAGAACCTTTTCTAGATTACAAATACTTTTATCTACAACTTACAGAGCATTGCTAAAAACAAATAAAATAAGGTGATTTAGAAAAAAAATAAATTTAAGGCAGAATATGGCTGAATGTGAATGTGTGTGTAGAATAAAAAGTCAAACAAAAGTAGAAATGTAAATTAATATGTAAGCCTACCATCAATTGTCAACTTTTGTTTTATTTACCTTGACTGAACAGCAGTGCCATGTGGTAAACCATCACATCCTAAACTTTGGTTTAATGAATTATCAACATATCTTTTACTGTTGCTACTATCCCTGCTGCTGGAAAAATACAACCACAAGGTTTGTGTAGCATTATATAAAATTTTTTTTTTTATAAGCTTTGTATTTAAACAATGCTTCATTATTAGAAATATACAAAATGTTAAATGTAGTAAAACTTCTTTCACCAAAAGTCATAAATTTAAAGGTAAAAAATGTTTACTTAAGTTGATTTTGTGTAACAATTACTGCAGCCTGTTTTATTTCATAATATTAACTTGCATTTGAGAGCAATTAATTTTTAAATTAAATATTTTTTTCTTATTAGAAACAAAACCACTATGGACTGCAAGCCACATCCAGCAGATGAGGCTTTACAACTATTAATTAACGATAAGAACAACAATTTTTTTTTCACAGTAAAAAAGATATCTGCTCTTTTTTTTTATTTCTGAAATGATGTGTCATGGGTGACATACATATTAAAAAATGTATATGATTTCCTCCCCTCCTCCACCCAGGTTTAGAAAGCTTATTGTGCATCACTATATAAACTATAAAATATTGCATGTGTCAATAAATTTCAATACAATTTTAATTTAATACATTTATATCTTGTAATGTATTAAATGTACAAGTTTTTTTAAATCTGTCATATTATTAATTTTTGATGAATCAAAATTTGACCAAATAATGCAATTCCCTAAAGGTTTTTTATCCAGTTTGGGGATCGGGGGAAGGAACACTGTATAATTGCTGCCACACTTCTCTTTAGAGCAAGACTAATCTCCTGTTAGCTTAGTACATTTTCCATATTAAAACAAAGTTAATTAATAACAACTAATTGATAAAATGATATGTTCGTTTTTTATTGATTCATGTGCTGCATTGACAATGAATAATTGTGCAAAATTTCAACTTGATAAGAGCATGAGTAGTTAGAGAAATAAGGTGTTAAAGATTTTGACCAGACAGACAGAGTGAGTTAATATTAGCAAGGTAAAAATGGGCTCACACAGAATGAACAGCACTTCCGTGTGGTAAACCAACACGTGCTAAACTCCGATTTAATGAATTATCAACATATGTTTTGCTGCTGTGACTGAGGATATCATTTTAAAAGTTTAAAAACATATATTAAAAAAAGTAAAATCAAAATGTTAACTAATGGATTTATAATTATTTATCACTTAATTGAAAACAATTCTGACAAATGGCTAAAGGTAAACTAATATATACTACATTTATATTACATATGCATTTTGATCAAATTAAATATTTGGTGTTGTTAAATAATTCAGTATTTTAAAAACATTGCCTTAAAAAAACTTTAACAAATATATTATTACACCTATTGCTATGAACAGCTGTTCCATGGACCATTCCAACTCTTCCTAAACGCCTGTTCATAGGATTATCAACATAGCGCTTATTGGACATTCTGAAAAAAAAAAAGAGGCACATTCTTCTTAATTTCAAAAATGTTTTAGATTTTTTGTTACAATTAGTTTTAAGTAAAATCTTACAATGTCAATAGGCCTACACAATATAAATATAACATAGAGACCTTTTACTTTTAAGTTAGCTTTTATACTGACAGGACTACTGTTACTTTAGATTTAAGATAAACATGAATTGATGAGAATCATTTGGGGAATTTCTTTTTTTTTTCAATGAAACACACTGACACAGGCAAGAGGCAAAAAAGGACTTGAAACTGAAAGTGATACTAGTTACTAGTGATAGCATCATACTATCATAGTGTAAGTGATGTAAGTGGTATTTTAAGCAAGATTTTTTTATCTATTAGATTTGGCCTAAGGGCTAAGGTCCAAGAATTGAAAAATGACATTATCACTCTGGACTTCTTATATAGATCTATATATATATTATATAGATCTAATCTAAGTCCTAATTCATCTAAGTCAAAGTCTGATCTTGCTAGAAATAAATATATTTAGGTCAGTGGATGGCTGAAAATATCTTAGTGTCCTAATCTGGGTTTTTCTAGTTTGATTCAGATAGCTGCAATCAATCAAGTCGAAGGTCCATGCAATATTGAGTCTATTTAGATCTATTAAAGATAGAGTCTAGATCTAGATCTAATTCAGATTCTAAAGAATAGATTCTAAATCTAGAATAGATCTTAGATATCAATGTATTCTAGATCTACGTTAATATTAGATCTATAGTAAAGATCTACAGTCCAGTTCTATTAGAAATAGATCTAGAAGTCCAGATTCTAGGCTTAGATCTATCAAGTATCATAATCTAAATCTAGATCTAGATCTATGTCTTAGTCTAAAATCTAAATACCGGTAGGTTTTTGTTTTTTTTAAATAGACCTAGAAAACCAAGAATAATCTAGCTTTAAGTTAATATACCTATAAAGTTACAATATATAGATCTAGAGTCTATTATTTAGATTCTAGATTTAGATGATTCTAGATAGGGCCAATCATTAAGATTTATAATAGATTAAATTAGTAATTAGATCTAATAGATTAGATTCTAGATCAGTTTTAGATCTCTAGACTTAGATATAGATCTAGAAAGATCATAATCATCTAGTCAGACTAGTCCTAGTTAGTAGTTAGAAAACCTGGTAATCCTTTAACTTTACATCATATATTTTATTCTATTGGCAATATGAAATATTGCCATTGCCGCTTGCGGATTGCCTAGTTAAGGCTAGTTTGATACTAATTTACTAATGATAATGACACAATGTAGGATTGTAGGTACTTACATAAAAAATTCAAAATAAATATATAACAACAGAAACTATCTAGTTATGTAGAGCTTGCTGAGACAGAGGATTACAATGATTATATGATTAATGATACCAAATTTATCTTTCTATGTTATATAGGAGCAAAGTTATGCGGTTTTATGTGTTGAAAAATGGACTATACTGACTATAGTATTTAGTATAGAAAATATCAAAAAAACTGTGATAGAAAAAATGAATTTTAGTCTTTATTTCATCATAACTTTATAACCGTAATAGATAGAAGCTTGTAATTTGGAACACATCTACCCCATTATATGGTTTTTAATTTGATTATTTTACCTCGCATGCAGCTAACATTGATTCACAGCTAATTCAATTGTTTGAAAATTGACTTCGATCCTTTTTCTAGAATGCGGTTTGGTAGAAACTTTCCCAGCTTCATAATATTTTTAAATATAATGTAAAATAACACCTTGATAGCATTCTCCCATTAGGAGGATTCCTAAGCTTTTGAATGATACCACATTGTCAATAAATAAAAATTCTTGTGCATATTTAGAAAATTTAAAGTAAAGTCATAGGTAAGAATGATTTTGCATTTAATATCATTTTTAAGCAAGCTTGGTAATTTTTTATTGAATTTAGACCTAGATTTATGCTTAAAATTTGTTATTTCATCATTATTTATTGAAATTTTGCCCCCCAAAATTAAAAAAACCTTCCCCAACGTGTTAAAAATGATGCCAAATTAGGCTATTTTTCGAAATGGTTAAGTAGAATAATTATAACACCATAACAATCTATGACTATAGTATTAAAATCAATATTTCTATGAAAGAGTAGTGTTAGAAATCTTTTTTTTTTCTATACTTAGGTAAACAAAATATAAAAGGAAATCAGATTATTAAGGTAAAATTGGGCCTATCCTGATGATGTTTAATGAAGTCACTCAATGATGCAGCGACGCGTGGTGCCAGACATTAGTAATTCTCGTTGATAATATGGAGTATAAATGATTTATGCATTGTTTAACAGCTTATCTTTGATCAACCTAGTGGAGAGAATGCTATCAAGGTGTTATTTTACAAAATATATTTAAAAATTTTGTAAAGCTGGGAAAGTTTCTACCAAACAGCATTCTAGAAAAAGGATCAAAGTCAATTTTCAAACAATTTAATTAGCTGTGAATCAATGTTAGCTGCATGTGAAGTGAAATAATCAAATTAAAAACCATATAATGGGGTAGATGTGTTCCAAATTTGAATCTTCTATCTATTACGGTTATAAAGTTATGATGAGATAAAGACGAAAATTCATTTTTTCTATCACAGTTTTTTGGATATTTTCTATAGTCCATTTTTCAACACATAAAACTGCATAACTTTGCTCCTATATAACATAGAAAGATAAATTTGGTATCATTGTAATCCTCTCAGTAAGCTCTACATAACTAGATAGTTTCTGTTGTTATATATTTATTTTGAATTTTTGGTTAAAGTACCTACTATTATATAATTATTAAAATTTATATTATTAGTATCATTATTAGATCTAGACTCTAGTATTAGTATTACTATTATTAGTAATAGTCTTCTAAGTCTTAAGTCTATTAATAATTAATCCTTGTTAGCCTAGTAATTAGATCTAGATATAGATCTGGACTAGGGGTCTAGTAATTAAGTAATTTTTTATGGTCCTCGAGAGTCGAAGGGGAAAAACGCTATTAGTTTTGTGTGGAATGTCTGTCTGTCTGTCTCGTTTACTAGAAAAGATCAGGGAAAATCCGACATAATATTTTAGTCCCCCATTTGAAGTTCTGATGCAATGGCTACTTTTGTTCTTTCTAAAAGCAAAAAATTTTTTAATTTTTAAAATCACTTATAAAAATGCAAGTAGTTTTTTTTATAAAAATACACCACATTTACAACTATTAATAGTAATAGTACCAGACACGGGAGGCTCTTTAGTAGGGGACATTTACCATATTTTTAACACATTTATGCATATGGTTTCAGACTTTTTGCTTACAAAAAATTTTTTTACATTTGTATTACTACATTATGTAAATTCTGTCCTACTAACTACTACATTTACCCAAAAATAATGTTTACTTTTTTTAAGTGAAAAAAAATCTATTTAGTATGCATATAAGTTGGATATAATTTAAAACAACAATTAATAAGTAGGTTTCCATATTATCTCGTGAGCTATAGTACTAAACAACAGCCATAGAACATTTAACTAAAAGAATTTTTTTTTAATGGAAATGTTTTTTTTTTTTTTTTTTTTTTAAAGGAAATTTTTTTTTTTTTTTTTTTTTTTTTTTTTTTTTTAGGATTTGAATAAGAGATTGACCCTTTACAAAACAATTAGATCAATTCGATATATTCATTATAAGACATCAGGCCAGGTTTGCATTTATCTTCACATTCACTTTCCTCTATCCTTTGATCTGTTGGACTGCTGGGGCACCATACAAGATCTGTCAACCTTCTTTCTCCATTCTTTGCTGTCATTTGTCTTTGATAGAATTTAATTCTGATGTTCTTTCTGAATATATTGATACCTTCCTTTTTACCTCCCTGGGTGGACCACTTGGAGGCCGATTTTATGAAAAACATGACAGATGGTCCAAAGTGGGACTGTCATGACCAAGATAGAATGTCTGTCACCTTAACTAGTCAGACTGTCCTTATTTACAATTTAGTAAAATTGATTTGACACTTTATTGCAAGGAGAAGATAAATGTCAGATGTGCAATATCTTAGCTAGACTAGAATCACTAGGTCTAGATCTATACTTTCCTTTGTGTGGCTATTCATCTCTAGAAAAGTAAAGGAGCCCATCATGATCATCTGGTAAAAAAAACACTCACAATAACATACAGATCTAGATCTACCTCATAGTATGAAAACTGAGATTTTTAATTTCAGGATCTTTGGGCACCTCTGAGTCCACCCAGCTCTAATGAGCACATAATGACATAAGTTAGGGAAAATTAAAGGAGGCTAGTCATTGTGCTGGCCACATGACACCTTTGTTAATCAAAGTCCACAGAAACAGATGACCTTTACATCATTGGTCCGATAGATCACAAGGTCATACATATATGTACATAAAAAATACATATATACACCCATAATGCATTATGTTACTATTGTTACTATTATCAGATGGCTGTACCACCAGGAAAAACTCCAATCAGTTACTTACAAGAGTATGCTACTAAACATGCAATAACACCACAGTATGATCTCATTGCAAATGAAGGAGCAGTGCATGAGCCTATTTTTATAATGCGGGTAACTGTTGGTGATTTTGCTGTAGCAACTGGAAAAGGTACAAACAATTTTTTTGAATTTGTATAAATATTTTGAATGAAGTCATTAAGTTAATCTTTCTTAATGCTTATATTCTAAGATTACGGCATATTATATTTTTTTCAGAATAGTAAACAAGCTAATAGTTTAGCGACAGAAATCACACCTTGTTATCAATAGAACTTGTAGCCTTTTAATTATTTTAATAATTGTTTTTAAAAGTAATAATTAATGTAAAAAAATATGCTGTAAATTAAAAGAATTTAGAATATTTTTTTTTCTATTTATTGTTTTACTTGTAAAGTGGTTGTGTCCCAGCTAAGTTTTATTTGAATTAACAAATTTAGCAGAAGATATCCCAACATATAGTTAAATAATTGAACAATGTATATATTTTTAAAAAGTTTGTTTTGCTTTAAGGTTCCAGTAAAAAGAAAGCAAAGCATGCTGCAGCACAAAATGCATTGAATACCCTTATGGGAGTCACTTCTAATGGACCTGAAGAAGTTAAGCAAGATGTGTAAGTACCATAGTCATATATATATATTTATATATTATATATTGTTGTAACCATATTAGTGACGCGGTTGGTTTAAAATGTACAATCAGCTGACACATGAGAACTCAAGCAAATCACTCTGGTCAACTGCTGTTGATGGACAAGGGACAGTACTGCTATTACATGCATATATGACCTGTGTTATGGTCATGTGATCGAAAGCCTTCACGAGAGACAGTGTGTAAGAAAGGGACTGTTTAGCTCAGGGCAGTATGGACTACAAAGTGAATCCTTGAAAATGTAGCTGTGCGAGTCCAGGAGTAGAAAGTGAGACGTGTTAAGTAGGCAGCTCTGTTGTGTAGCAAAGCATTTGAAGTTAGTGTAGCCGATTGTCGATGTAATTGTGATTAAATCCCCACATTGTTACTTGTAACTCTTGTTGTCATGTTCTTGAATTTGATGTGTTGTGTGTTAAGCAGTGTATACAGAATGTCTGATTAGGATGTCTTTAACTTAATGTATCTTTTCTCTCTTTCTATTTTTTATTGTTAAATATTACTTATGTATATCTTGTCTATATTTTTTAAAACTTTTTTGTGCCTTTCGCTTGTAGTAAAATAATGACACATTTGTTTTCCAATTTAATATAAATCCTTATAAATATGACAAGAAAGAAATATTACTTAGAAAACATAACTATTGAACCAGATTAATGAATTACCACCCTGGGATCTAAGCTCTCTTCCTTCTATGAGAAACATTAATGAAAACATTACAAAAAAAATTTGCCCACAATCAAACAGAGCTAAAGGAATTACTGAGCTCATTACCCCCCATAAATGGGTCAGAGTCTACACATATGGATAATCTCTGGAATCTAGCACAGAGAGGCTGGCATACTAATTGAAACGTCCAAGGGAGAAAGATTAGAAAAGTCAATTGCAACTGGTGATCTCTCAGACACAGAGCAGAAAGAGGAGCACTACAATTAGCAGCTACCACACTAAAAAAAACCACCCAAGCATGCTGAACAGCCAGATTTTCTTCCTGGCATATATGCTAGGCCTTAAAAACTCTGATGCTTCCTATGTAAAACAACTCAGGACTGCTCTTGTAAATCTCAATTTGAAGCAGCAAAGAAACTGTCCTCCCAGCCACACTGAAATATAAGGAAGACATATTGACCAAAGAATAAACTAGAAGACTAAACAATTAAAAATCCCTCTCAACCAGTTAGATAAAAGAGTAGAGTGAACCAGCTCTCACCCAAAGTTCAAGAAAAACAATGCTTATTACAAGCTGTCCTGACATGACCAACATATATAATGTTGACACAACAAAATGAGACAAATAAACTTTTAAAAAAACAAAAAAACAGGACTATTGAGATTTACCTACTGGTCGCAAAACTCTATGGGAAGCTGCCAGATCTGGAAACGTCTGCACAGTTCATTGTAGATATATGACTACTTGTCTGAACCCTCCAACATATTAATGAAAATAAAATTATTTTGCCTTTTTTTTCTCCACTTTATTAAAGTGATTTTATTATCCGATAAATGTTAATTTGTTAAAATATTTTTTTCTTCTTTTGTTTGCTTAGATCTACAACCAACACAACAACAGAGAAAGATGATGATATTGGTAATCCTATAGGAGAGCTTCAGGAATTCACACAGAAAAAACTATTGAAACCTCCTCATTATGATTTTGTCACAGAGCAAGGTCCTCCACATGCCAGAGAATTCATCTGCAACATCAAATTGGGAAAGTTTGTTGACAAAGGTGCTTTTACTTAGGTTTCTTTGAAATACAATTTATTCAAAGTTTTATTATCTCATTTACATCATTTAGTAGTTAGTCATAATCATCGTTAGAAAAAAAGTATTATAAACAATCAGCATAATAAATTAAAAATCTCTTTAAAAAAATAAAAAATCCCATACACATATCACAACCAAATTTGCATTCTAAATATTGTTTGATTTTGATAAGTGAAAAATATTTTTTTATTTCAGGTACTGGACGTTCTAAGAAAACAGCGAAACGAACAGCCGCAGCTAATATGTTGGCTCAACTTAAAGCATTGTCTCAGAATAAGGAGACAGAAAAACAGCTTGAAGATTCTGACGAGGATGAAGAGATACCGCTGGTGATATATGTATTTTTAAATTTTCTACATGTGTCACCTCATTTAATTTTGTTTAAAATCTTAAGCTAAGCTTCAAGTAAGATTGATAAGTCCAAAACTCTTTAGTTAAAATGACTTGATAGATATTTTTGATAGATTTTGTAGGTTTGTATTGGTTATATATTAGTTTATCATGTGGATATTTATCACTTTCTAAAAAGTTAAATTTGAATTTCATCTAAATTTCCTTTTGTTGTTTTATAATCACTAGGTACTGCATATAGTGGCTTTTAATTTGCCTCTAGTATTTATTTTGCATTGTCCATTAGAAGAAAATGCACATGAAACCAACTCTTCCAACCATTAGTAAAGATTATGTATCTTTAGTTGAAAATTATTGCAGATTTTTATTTGAAAGAGAAAACAAAGAAAGTATACTTTTCTACAAAAAGGATTTTAAAAGTTTTTTAAAACTACCTGCTGTATTGTTTTTGAACAGAAAGAATGAAGCTTGTACAAATTACCCAAGTAGAAATCCTGACCATCATTAATATCTTGTTCTCATATTGTATATGGTTCCCTGACATTTCATCATACCAGAAATTTCTTCAATATAGCAATTCATCATTGGACATTTTAACATTATAGCAATCCTAACCTTAACACTAACCCTAAACTTAAACCTAAACCTAACTCTAAATGTGCAATGATGAATTGCTATAATGATGAAATGTCTCGTATGATGAAGTGTTAGGTCACCATTGTATATATAGAAAAACAAGAATATTATTTATACATTAAAGCCTCATTTTAGGGTATTGTCTTAATTAGGTAAATTGCAGTAATGTGCTTTTTGTTTACATTTTTTTTAAAATCCTGTTTATAGAGAGAAAAGAAGAGAACCACTTTGCCTTATACCAATTATTGTGTATTTTTAGGGTTTTGAGAATTCTACATGCACTGGAATGAAACAGTCTAAGAAGAAATCAAAGCCTTATACCAATTATTGTGTATTTTTAGGGTTTTGAGAATTCTACATACACTGGAATGAAACAGTCTAAGAAGAAATCAAAGCTAGCCAACTCTCAATCTGCTGTCGAAATTCATCGATTCTATGAAAAAGTAATGGCTGCTGCAGGAAAGCAGGTAAGGGGTCAAAATCAGAATTTGACCCCTCCTACCAACTATTGCCAGATGCTTCAAGAAATTGCTGAAGTTCAGAGATTTGAAGTACAATATTTTGATATTAAAGATGAAAGTGTAATGGGTAAGTTCACAGTTACATTGAACACTGGCATAGTTTAGTTTTTTAAGAGTTGTGATAATTATAATAAAACTTATTACTATCCCTCAATTCAAAAAGCACATATTTGTTTGTGATATATGGAAGTAATATAATGTTTAAAATAATTAAATTGAGCTTCAAACTCTATTGCAGAAAATGTATATAGCTGACTGATAAATAAATTTACATGAAATAAAAACACATAAGCAAATTATATAAATTGCAATACAACTAGGCAGCTTGACTGACAGTATGAATTTTATAATTGTAAGAGTGAACTATAGTGTACCTGAAGTAACTTACAACGAACAACAAACAGTAAACAATAGCTCCCAACATCTCACCTTGTCTTCCTTTGATAATCTTCCTTAAAGACTTTTCTAGATGCTACTATTATTCTTGACCCCTCCGTAAAATATTTTTTTGCTTTAACTCTCCTTCAAATGTTTTTCCTGCTGATCTGTGCATTTGTTTGCACAATGTGTTTCAAGGTCAAGATTCTTTGCTTTGCAAACTAACATTCACTCGCTATTATGAGTCTCTGTGACAAGTAGGTCAAAGATGGTGGCCGTTTAGGTGTCTAGGGGGTTTTAAAGATTTGAGGACCTTAACTTGCACATAGACTTACAGGCACAGTGTTATGAATGCAGGCAACAAATACAGTTTAAGTAAAATATATGTACAGTTTAATAATAGAAAGGTAAAATAAGTAAAAGGTAAAATGCTGTACAGGGTTAAGGTGGGATCCAATTATTTACATAAACCAGACTATCATCATAAGATATGAGAACCAAGTGGTCTGAGTGTCATTAGGCTGGTTGCTTAGCTTTAAGTCCTATGCTGCTCTGACGAGACTGGTATGGCTGATGCTGACGTTGTCTGCGGGTGGGCTGGCGTGGTTGATCCTAGCGCACGGGACAATCCAACGATACGTAGCTGCAGTGACGGGTCTCTAGCTAGCGATTGTTGATCGGACTCTAATGTGTAGTAGGTAAGGCTGGTATCTTCAGATCTGGTGTCAGCAGACTGGTAACAGCATTACATAGATAGGGCTTCAAGTAGATGTAGCCTGTAATAAAAGCTGCAACGAGATGCGTAGATCGGCTTAGCCATAATGATGACACTGGGAGGTAGACGCCTTTTCGTGAAGGACATCTTCAGAATGTTTAATAGAAACATGAATCTAGTTTCGCAATAGTAAGGGGAGTTAATCAAATAAATATTGCATTCCAATCAGGGGAGATGATAATAATAATAACAATAGTGAAGTCCCACAAGGGCGATAACAAAAAATAGTAATGTAGTATTTGATGTATAGAAACTATAACTTAGTTTCACAAATATCAAAGGGAGCTAATACATCCATATCGCATCTCATCAGGGGAAGTTACAATAATAGTGATAATGGAGAAGTCCCACAAAGGGGAGTAACAAATATCAACAATGATGTACACCTGCCAAGGTTGGATCATCACGAGTAGCTAGACTAACGAGATGAAAGGGGAAGGGGGGGAAGTTGGCTGATGGTTAGCGACCATGTCGCTATTGTTTACATCTGGCCGTGTGGCCTGAACAATAGAGCACGGTTGTATGGAGACAGGGTCCGTTCAAGGGACACAATCTCTTGAAGTTAAAATTTAATACGAGGGGAGATTATTCATATATCTTTTCCAAGCATAGTATTAACACGGCGGTCAGCCGAAATAAGATAATGATATGATAAGATAAATAAGATAATGTATACATGGTTTTACCTAAGTAATATGTCTGGCCAACTGGCCGATAAAATAGAATATATAAATGGTTACGGCATTCCTTGTCACGGAACGAGCGTAAATATATACTTGGTAATAAGACATGTTACAGAAATATTATGATAGTTCCTGGTCAAGGAATTTATCTATAATAATAATAATATGGCTCGTGCTGAGCGATGATTTATCAGCGATAAATGTAATAGCTAAAGATCTAAACGCATGTGTCAAGAATTGTTAATAAATTCTAGTCCAGATAAAGTGGATGACTTTGACTATTCAGCCGTACAAGTCATGATAATAAAATATAAAGTGACTACTTACATACTCCAAGATAAGAATTGCACAAATATGTACACAAATATAATGCACTAAATAAATGCACAAATATATAAATACACTAGATACAAGATAATTAAGCCCATCCAAGTTACATACCACCAAATCCAATGTAAGAATATAATAAATGAATAAGTAAGCTCAAACAGAGATTGGTTTCTTCCCTCTCAGCTCTCCAGAAAGAAAATAAAGCGATTTGCTAAATCCAGTCCGTATAAAGGTAGATAAGAGGAGGGGCAAGAGGGGAAAGATATACTTTCGAATGTGACAGACTATCTGACTTGCTTGAAACAAAGGATTTCCGCCTGACCTTGGTGCGTGTTTCCCATGTATGGATAGACACTTAAAAGAGCAAATATGGTCAATTCGCGTCTTTCCAAGATGGTCCGATGACGAAGAGATTAGGTGACTAGTCCAGACTGGGGAGGGTGAGGAAGGGTAAACTCCATCCGATGGATAGATCAAAGAATGTTTGTCCAGATAAGAAAGGGGAGCTTATTTCTGTCAATAGACTGGCTAGACGTGTGTCAGATTAGGAAGATCTAATGTGACATCGATGCCTAGAAAAAAGGGGGGTGGTGGTAGTAGGGGTGGTCCTAGTGATTTTTATAGCCACAGGGGCTAGGTCGAGAGGATAAGATAAGGTAAAAAAAATTAATTAAATGCCTAGACCTGAGTGATACCTTCAGTGGGCGAAATTTAATTTTTGTCACAGTCTCTTAAGTTAACATTTGCTGTCAAGCATGAAAAACAGAATGCATTTATTTTGTGTTAATCACAAGAACCTGTTACTATTTATTTCCTTCAGTTGTTATCTAAGAGAATATTGTCCTTGAACTTAGAAGATAAACATCACTTGGCATTGCCCAAAACATATGTTTTAAAATGCTTTATTTTAAACTTTGGTAACTTTAAAATTAAATTTTTATTTTTTTTTATTATATTTGTTTGTTATATTTATTTGTAGATGCTCTACCTTGTCATAGCAAAAGGGAAAACATTAAAGAACTAAGCATGCTATTAGCTTTTAACATTTTTTTTGTTTCTTTACTACTAGGCTTAAACCAGTGTTTGGTACAGCTTTCTACAACACCTTTAGCAGTGTGCCAAGGGACTGGACCAATCATGGATGAAGCACATGCCAATGCTGCTCACAACGCTCTACAGTACCTTCGCATTATGATTAAGTAACACTGGTGCCCAGGAAATGTCATAGCCTCACACTGATCAAGGAAAGAGAGATGGATTTGAGGAATCATACAGACTTTTGTATCATACAAACATTTTTCTTTTATAAAAAGAAGGGGATTAGATTTTTTTTTAAAGTCTTAATTTTAAGAAAACTTGTATTATAATATTGAATGGAGAAAAAATTAATATATATTTCTGTAGCAAAAAATAATTATTTAATTATTTTGTAATTGTTAAATTGCTTTGTTTATTTAATAATTTTTAGGTTTTTCTTTGTAAACAAGTGTAAATTGTTTATTTGTTTTGCAATACACAAATTACATTTGCTGAATAAGAAATTCTGTTCAAAGTCTGGTCTTCTTCTTCCTCAGTCCTGCTACACACTACTTTGTTTGAGTGTGAGACTATGTGATATCCTGGGGTATTGGCCAGGTGTATGTTGAATAAATGAGGAGTGACTTAGTGCTGTCTTTTGTTTTGTCCAGTATTTTCTTATATATCTGTGAACAACATTTTGTAATAGATCAAGGCCCAACATTTGCTGTTGATGAGGATAGAGATATTGTATTATGCATTTACTTTGTTTTTTTAATGAATATAGAAAGAAGATAATAAGCCTGCCATTGGAGATATTATCAGATAATTATTTTTTCATCATTCAATAAATTGTTTATTAATTAGCTTCTTTATTGTAAAGTTGTTGGAGTTTTTTTTTTTGTATCATGGCGTTTGCTATTGATTAAAGCAAAGATGTTTATTGGTCTTTGCTGACAGTGATATGTGAATATGTGTTCTTTTTTAAATATTTAATTTAATTTTTAACAGTTTCAATATGTTCCAGTCTAAGTGTAAGCTCATCTTATATTCTAAATTTTGTGTAATGTAAAGTAATGCTACTGTAAGATTAATATTTCATTTGATACAGTATGTACTGCTAATGACATAAGCACTGCATAATTAAGCTCCTTTTTTTTTAAGTCCTATATTTCTGAACTTAGACATGAACATATTGAAATGATCAAGAGGAGAGTAATCTAACAGCTGTGACTGTTGAGTATTATATTTTATATGATTTTTAATTGCATCCTTGTAGCTGCCCGGGATGCAAAAGAAAAATGTATACATTAATTTTTATAGTATACAATTTACTATGTCTAATATGCTATCATGGGAAAAGAAACATTACAGCTATTGCCTTTTATTAGAAGTAAAGTTCCTTTTGCTGTGATCCTCATGTTTTTTTTTTGTTTTTTTTTTTCATGTTTAAGTAAAAAAAATAAATGCACATTTTTGTTTTCCAAAGCTGTGATGTGTGACAACATCCAATTCTTTATTAAATGTGTAGTAATGGCTTGTAAGGGAACATCTCAGTTACACAGATCTTATTTCTGTTTATTTGGTTTACCATATGCAAGGTAATTATTAAAGAATTAATTTTTTTTTTTGTTGCCATTGTTTTGTTGACGTACAAAATAAATAATTAATTACTAGGTACTTATCATTTAATTTGACAAATTTAAGACTTGATTTATATTTATCCTCATGTTTAATTAGTTAAAAATGCTTCTGTTCAGCTACTTCATTAATGTCTGTTATATATTTACTTTCATTTGTTGTCATGTCTGTCAATGTGACTTAGCATGTTTCCTTGTGAGCCACTCCTTATTTGATGTCCAGTCAGAAATAAAGCTGGTACTTGCACATGGAAAAAGAAAAGTCTTTCGTCTTGGTCATAATTTTGTGTGGTCAAATGTTGATAGTATTAGAGTGAGTGCATATATGAAATAGTATAAATTGCAAACAGAGAATTGATACCTGCAAAAATGAAGATAGAACTATGATCAAAAGAATATTAACTTCAGTTGGATTGCAATAAACATTCAATCAATTGATGAAATGCTAAATCTTTGGTCTCAATTGAATTTTTAAAACACAAGCAGTCAAATCATTAAAGACAATCCAACTTTGATGTAAACTTCCTATGTAATGTTGGAGTGAAAATGGTATGAACATATTTTATGTGTAATGCCCAAATTTGAAGACAAATTTCAAGTCTAATAGAAAGATGATTTTAAACTTGGAAGCTATGATAATGAAATGGACTGAAACTCTATGCCTAAAAAAGTTAAAACCCAAGTTTAGTATTTATGAGTAAACATCTCTAATTGATTTGATCAGGTCACAAAAAATTTGCTTTATCTTTGTGTTAGTACTCTGTTCCTTGGCAATGGCATAAGGAAAATTGGACAAAGGCTTGATTATGACATTCCTGTAGGAGCTTATTTATTAGGACTAGGTATGCTTTTACACATAGTTGAATAACATTTTTAAATTGACATTTAAGTTAGAGATACGAAAGACTCAGGACAAGTGCTTTTTATCTTTTGTAACTAAAGATTACCAAGTCTAAAATAAAACGTTTATTGCGCAAAACCGCCACAAAATAGCACATGTAAAACTGTTACTGCAAGGTAGATAAATACGTTAGTAATATTCTTAGTATTCAAGGCAGCTTTCAAGAGTGCTTTCCCTTGATTTTTTCTCCCCTTTAACCTCCCCACATTAACAATAGCCTAGTATAATTTCATACTTGTTATTGTGTATGTGTGTGCTGTAGGTTGCTATCAGCATACTAGGCCTAATATTCATAGTCATGTATAAAGCATAGCAGTAGTTTGATAGGACGAAAGGGAGGGGGGAAAAAAAGAATGGGTCATGTAAGGTCAGTGAGCCCAAAAAAATTTAAATACGATAACACAAGTCATTAACTGTTGACACGGGATAATATGGACTCTTAGATGTTATGCTTACAAATACTGTATTAGTATATATAAGACTTCAGGTAAAGGTCGCTGTTTTTTGTTGAATAATCATATTTCAACCAGTTTTTTGATCAAATAATCTTGATATTGTTCTTTGAAGTTCTCTGTTCTGACACTTTATGCAAGGTATAGTTCAATTGAACTAGATTCTATTTATTTGAATTAGGCTACAATCAAAATTATAAAATAATAATGCACGTAGATCTATCATGTAGAATTGTAGATCTATATTGGATTATGATTCAATGTGAAAGGCATAGAGGCATTAGGAAATCTTTGCTAGATTAAATAGACACAAATACGCTTAATTAGGACGTAATCATCTCTTATGAAGCAACGTCTGTAATTTATAACATTATGTTCTGTTGAATTCATTTTTTTTTAAATAATTTAAATGATTCATTTTATTTGCAGGAATAGTGAAAATGTCTTTTAACTCTAAATGTGCTTTTAAAACTTGAACACTAGATAAGATACTAGATAATAATAACAAAAGCAACAATCCTCAGTGATGATAAGATTATGCTGTGTAAACTTAATTCTACACAGCTAGATCTAAATGCTAGAGGAAGTTAAACTCAAATATTTAGAGTCAAGGATAACCAGGAAAAGAATACATATAATGACATTGACTTTTATGCTGCAGAGCCTGCAGATAATAAGTTTAGTTGGCAAACAGGATTTGAGCTGCTTGTTCCTATACATTTTAAATTTAAAGGATCAAATGCTAGGAATATTTTTTTTTTGTAACAGAAAACTTTGAAGGAGTTCAGTTATAAAGTAAAAAAAGAAAAACTGGAAGTTGTAAAGGATTGGATCATACTGCTAATAAAGATAGTAGGGAGGCATGAATAGAATCTAGGTTGCATATCACAAAACCCCACAACATATGGGTGTACATGAGAATGAGATCCTGGGGAAATATTTCCCTTCTATGCTCTGTGATGAGTAAATTGATTTTTTTCCAGGCTAAAAGTTTTGCTATGATTTAGACTCCTATTTTTTTAAATGTCAAAATGTTTTTCTAACACAAATATTCACAGAATAGTTTTATGTTCATCTCCCATCATTAACATGGCATCAAGGTAGAAACATCAATAGAAGGGAAAGAGATATGCTAAAATGCAAAATAAAAAGCTCACTTGCAGTCATATTTTTCATTGAGAAAAACAGACTGCTCAGCAAAGCTTATTTGTAACATAGATCTATGTAATTCATTGGAACAAGTAAAATCAAGTAAACTTGTATCTTTAAAATTAACTTATATCTGTAAATAGACTAATAATTTGTTTTTATTTCTCTGGATAGAATTACAAAGATGTCCCCAATGCGAGCATTATTTATTGCCAGTAAAGTGAGGCAAGCCAAGGTTAGTTGCTTATTATTAATAAAACTCACTCTTTCCAATATTTACATATGGATTGGTTAGTGTTTTGTATTGCACACAGAATTTTATAATATATAAATTCTTTAAAACATAGTAAATTTTCTTTTTTTTTGCAGCATGTATTTGATAAAATTTCAGTAGTAACCAAAGAACATCCCAGACTATCACTGAGTCGAAGTTTTAGCTCAACTGCTTCACTAAATACATTGGATATATCTGGAATATTTCCACCTATTCCTACTCCATTCAACAAAGATGAATCAATAGCTTTTGACAAATTAGAATTAAATATGGAAAAATGGAACAACATTCCATTTAAAGGTAAGTGAACTTCAGGATAGCATGATTTATTTCAGAACTAGAATTTCCAAAGAAACACATATTGAAATCAAATAGTTTTACTAACCGTATTTATGCACCACATTAGAAACAATTGCTATTTTTCAAGTTTGTTTTGAGACTCCAAATTATTTGATCTATAAAAAAAAGTTAATTTATTTATTATAAGTATTTTGTCCGAGTAGTTGTATTTACAATAGAGTATTTTAAAACACAATGAATACTAATTATATTCTTCCATTCTTTTAAAACATTCAATATAACATATCTTGAATTAGAATCTGGTAGTAAAGCATTTGGCGTCCTAGTCAAGGGATGCTGGGTTCAAATCCTGGTGAAGACTGTGATTTCTAATTTTGTGACCTTTAGGGCGCCTCTGAGTCCACCCAGCTCTAATCGGAACTTGACAAATTGAAAAAGTAAAATATAAATTGAAAAATAAAGGCAGTTGGTCTTTGTGTTCTCCATGACACCCTTGTTAACTATGGGCTACAGAAACAGATGACCTTTACATCATCTGCCCTTTAGATCTCAAGGTAACTGACATTTTTGTTCAGACATATTTTGTTTTATTCAAAGGTTATGTTGTTCAAGGTTCCACTGGAGAATGCTGTTTCTTAAACTGGGAAGAGAGAATACAGATGGTGAAAGAAACTAGCAAACTTGCAGGAGACAATAAAATCATTATTGCTGGATCAGGCTGTGAATGTAAAGAGTTATTATTTTACTTTTACTAAGTCTCACGACTTCTCAGAAAACTAGTTACTACCAGGCTTTTCTTTTCTATAGTATATTTTCTTTTAGTTTTTTATTTAACCCTGTACTCTTTTTTTTATATGTCCAAATAGTCTTCTACTAATGCAAATTATTTAATGTTCTTTTAACCAGATTTATTTATTCATTTTTCTTTTGTGCATTTTAATCTTTAAGAAAGGAACTAAGTTTTTTCCCTCTTATTTACCTTGAAAAGCTTCTTATAGTTGTTCCCCCCTCCCCCCAAACCCTTTCCTTATATCCCCAAGTTGGATTCATTAAAAAAATTTGATATGATTATTATTGTAGTGTCAACAATTATTTTATCTCCATTTTCTTAGCAGATGCAGTGTATGTCTGTTATTTTTACATATCTATCATTTTGTCTGCCCAAAATATGGAGAAATAAGTAGGTTGCAACTGGGTTAGCATTGTCAAGGGAAACAATGTACTCATCCTTAATCTTTGGAGTCAAAGACATTCACATTAACATTGACATTCCCAATCAACATTTTTTTTTGAGCAAAGTAAATAAATAAGTATTTTGAGTTAAATCTTTTGTTTTGTGAGTTGATAAGAGAATATTTTTGTTGCATTGCCAATGCTGCAAGCTTTGTCTTCGAAGTCTCATTCTTGAGTATTAATCTCATTTACATCTTTTTCAAATTTTTAAAAAGTGTTACACTATGGAAAGCTATGAAACAATAAATTAGATGTTTTAAAAAAACATTTGCATTTCAGCAACAAGGGACACAATTCTTTTGTCTCAGAAAATGGCAGATGCTGGAGCAGATGCTGTGTTAGTTGTCAACCCATTCTACTACAAAGCCAGCATGAATGCTACAGCTTTAATATCCCATTTTACTAAAGTAATAGTCTTATAACATTTGAATGTAGTAACTTGGAAATTATTTCATAGAAACAAAAATTAACCCTTAACACATAGCCTCTTTGTAATTAATCTCACCTATATCTGGTAAATTATAAGCAAAGGCTTCATCTTACCAATGGTGTAGCCCCTTTTTAAGGGCCCCTGCATTTAACATTTGATAGCATACTTAATATATATATGTCTAAATTCCATTTGGTGCAGTATATAAGTAAATAAAAAAAATCATTAAGACTATTTTAATGAATAATACCTTATCCTATACAATACAGATTGTTTATTGGAAATATAATGCAAAAGTGACAAATCTCAATTTATATCACTTCACCACATACTTTCAATGCAAAAAGCATCTATAACATCATCTAGATCAGTGCTGTCTAGTATTTAGTATAACAAGATTACATGGCAGTGATATAATATTTAATGTAAAGAAAAAAATTAGGACAATCATTTGGGGCCCTTTGCAAGTGGGTCCATGGGGACTTTTAAATTTGGACTTTCCTACCCCACCCTAGCTACACCATGTGGTCAGATAATTATCTATTGCATTTCATTTTACATATGTAGACTTGTAAATCAGTTACCATTAAAGTTTATTTGAAAGACTTACTGACCCTCTCAAAGTCCAAGTTTTACAGCTTTCTACTTCGATTTTTTTAAAATTGATCTTGTATAGTGCAACTTTCATGCTTATAGTATGCTCAGTGTGCCATGGTCCAATCTCTTTTGTGTCTTCAGGCACTTAGGGAGCAAAACTCTGCTCTTGTCAGGATTAGAACGTGGGCCCCTCTGAAAGGTAGCCAAGCAGTATTTGTTATTGTGTTTCAAAACTCTGCTCATCAGGACGTGGGCCCCTCTGATAGGTAGCCAAGCAGTATTTGTTATTGTGTTTCAAAACTCTGCTCTTTTTAGAACGTGGGCCCCTCTGATAGGTAGCCAAGCAGTATTTGTTATT
>JADKLZ010000003.1:40310930-40330785 GCA_021533235.1 Biomphalaria straminea | reverse complement strand
GAGACACATTGACAAGGAGTAAAGACATTTGAAAAGGAGTAGAGACAAACTGACAAAGATTTTAAACATATTGACATAGAGTTAAGAAATTCTTCTTAACATTGTTTTTAAAATTTGAATTTACAACGAAAAAAAAAAATTGACATGTCATCAAAACATATTTCTACATATTAATTAAAAAAAAATATTTGGCATCTTAACTAGAATTGAAATAAAATCCTAGTCTACAGGAGTTAACATAAATTGTTTTATGATATTAAGAAAGTCAGTAGATGATATTTTGAAGTTATAATGAAAGTATGTTAGCATTAAAAAAAAACCTTTGCAATTTGTCTAGGTGCAGTAGCATTTTCTTTTTTATGTCTTATTAACAGTAGCAACATATTTAGTGACTTCAAAGATAAAAAAGTGAACAGCATTCACATCAAAGTGTCCAAAAAAATAGATTCAAACTCAAAAATTGCTGATACTAAAACTTTACCCTCTTTTGAAGTTCTGAAACCTGGGGGGATAGATTATTTAGCATAAAATAATGTTTACAACAAGACTATAAACCATAACCCATACATGCTTGATTTATAAAGACACTGAATACTTTAAAAATTGCCCAGAAAACATCTAAATCTTAACACCAGCTAAAGTAAAATAAATGTAGATCATTATCTTAATAACATTAATACTACAAAGTAGAACTAATATGTCAATATTAAAATCCATTAATGTATGGCCAACAAACCTCATGCGATACATTGAAAAAACAAGAGGCCTCAGCACTAACAGATATCATCTTACGATGCCACCGTCTCCGTCTCACAAGGTCCATGGTTCTTTCCTGTGCATGAAACTTCATGTTAAACAAAGGGGCATACTCCCAGCCTTCAAGTTTTAGAGTTTTCTCAGTGTCCTAAATTCAAAGACAAATGCAATATTACAGATTTATTGTTTATAACACTCTACTACAAGAGCAATTATTTATAGTACTAGATGCTTTAATCCTTTTGTATTTGTTTTACTTAAAGGATAATAGCTTTTAATATCCTTGCAGAACTTTGTGCTTCAATTTGCACCTTACACATACAGTCCTACTGGTTTCACTCAAACATTGATAAAACAACACACACATACAATTACTCACTTTGAAAAAAACCAATGTTTGTCACCTGTACACCACAACATGTAAAAAACAACAACCTATGTTTATCAACTACACACCAAGACTTGAACCTTCTGAAATGATTGAGAATGCATGTGAATTACTTAAAGACTTACAAGTTTTCTTGTCTCCTTATTCATATCTTTATGTGTTCTATGTCTGACCCATCTTCTCCTGCGACACAGGTGGTATGTCTTCTCAACAGGTCCAAACCCACCAACTGTAGACTCTACACAGTATTCCCAGCCTGAAAAGTAAACAATTGTACTGGAAAACAAAACAAGTTGAGAAACAAAAAGTTGAATGAAAATAATCTTTAGATAACAATTAGAACAATACCAGTGTATAAGAATGCTGACTAAAATGTGCATTAGATTATAAATATTTCAATATTTTATCACCAAGAAACCTTTAGCAGTAATATTGAGTTGTTTTTAATGGTTTCCTGGTCATGTGATATGAACTTTGGACTGTCGACTTGATGGTCCTGAGTTCATACCATCCCCTACATATCTGGATGTCAATTGTGGGGGGTTTGGCCTAGGATGCAATAATCTTTAAATTCTGAAGGATCATCCAAAATATGTTAAAAAAAACAAAAAACAAATAATGATGCATCACTGAAAAGTATCTTAAATATTATCTTTTAAAAATATACTTAAATGAGTAACACTGAATTTTTAGACTCAAGTAACACTGAATTTTAGGACTCCATAAATTGCTGCATGTAGTCTAATCACCCTCTAGTCCTGTCCTAGTATAAAGTAGGGGGTAAAATTTTGATTTTTATTCATTTTTTAAGACAAATTATTTAAGAATGAAAAGCAAGTAATTACTTTCACCCCAAGGAACCTAGATCTCTTCCATTTTAAAAATTAGGTTTAAATTTTATGCTGGCACTGAAATATTTCATTACAGTAGTTGACACTGATAAGGAAAAATGTCTCCCAGAAATGTAAAAAAAAACAAACAACAAAACAAACTAACCATCTTCATCCACAGCTCTGTTGACATCAGGCTGCCAGTCTTCATCCCACTGCCAACCACTAGGTAATGGAATTTTGGCAATGTTTTCAGTAGGATCCCCTTTCTAGGATCAACAATAAGAAGATAATGGTCAAAGTTCAATTCACATGCTGTTTTAACACTCAGGCTATAAAACTTAATTTCACTATTAAAGCATTTATAATTTTTTTATATTTTGTTGTAATATTTTTTTAAACAAATGTATGAACTTAGACTAGCTAATGGCATTAAACATGTTTTTTTAAAAAGGTAATATTTCTATTCCTATTTTTAAAAGTTAACATACAACATCTGTCCAAGGTCTTGTGGATGGTCCCCATGTGCTTCCTGGAATATTTCTAGATTGATTCTCATAAACATCCTCAAGATATGTGCGATGTCCAGCATCTTTGTCAAATAACATGCTGAAAATGTTAAAAAATGTACATAAATCAATGTTCAAATGTTTAAGTTCTTGAAATACCATTCAAAATTATGCCTTGCAGCTAGATTAATGAACTGCCATGACAAAAACAGTTCAACTAATATGCAATGAATTTCAATTTGGATCAATATTACTACTGCTTTAATTAGTCAATTTTAAACTGACCTCATCTCAGGACTAATGTACCAGTCTCCATCCCATTTCCAGCCAGGAGGTGGCACAAATTTATCTTTAAGTAGTTCAATCTGTCAACAGACATTATTTCATGGTGTCAACATTTCATTCTTTAACAAATATGAAGTCTTATTGTTAACCAATACATACACAACAAGTACATTTTAAATACCATGCACTAATATATCAAGAAGCCATCTAACCTTTCCTTCACTATCTGACCATTTTGGTCTAGTCATTGTTGGTCCTTTATTGGTCCAGGTGCCTAGAATGTTGACTTGATTTTCATACTGCAAGTACAAACAGGATTATTGTATTTTATATTTATTGTATATTTTTGTATGTGTCAAGCATAATGATAAAATGCCACACTTTGTCACTTTGATGAAGTGCCCTTGTACCTCAGTGAATATGAGCCTTAGAGAGACATGTGCTCCACTAACTCATCTCTTTTTCAGTACATTGACTAAAGAATTGGAGTTTGCTTCTCATTGAGCTCAGAAAAAACATGTCTTCACTATATTCAAGAAGATTATTACCTGCTTGAAATGTATGAAGTTGCCTTTTCAACTGTTTTTATTATGTCTTTTAATTGTCTTAATGCCTTGAACTTTCATAATATTGCAGCATAAATGAAACTATAATTATTCTTGCTGAATAAAGAATGCTTACAGTTTCAGCATAAACTGCCAACTCTCCTTCTTTCTGCATTTTATGCCATGCATTTTCTTCAGTCTGTAGTCCCAACCAAAGCTTCAATCTAAGTAAAGCAGGAATTTCAGGTTTTTTATCTTTGTCTTTAACTTGGGGATACTGAAACACATTGAGCAACTACAGTATTTTAAATAGTATCATTTTAACTACAACAAAATAGGCTTCATTATTAACCATAAACTTTAATTATCTCTGAGGTGATCTGCACCATACTAATACAATTAAAAAGATAAACTTAATAATCATTAAGTGTTTTACAAAGGACATTATTTATATTGTATGCAATGTGCATCAAAGAATGATTACCTTGAGAGCCAAAGTGACAAGCTTTCCACAGTTTCGACCTCTGAAGTTTTCATCCTCATTATACAGTAGATCATAAGCAGGAATACGATAGTAAGCTATTCGCTTCTGTCCACTTAACATCCATATCACTACATCTGGCATACTGTTTTGAGGCTTTAAGCAATATTTAAAAGCAACATTTCATTATCAGTAACAGTAAATAATTACTGTCTATACAATGTTACTGAGATTACACAAATAACAAAAAAAGGATAAATAATACTTGGTTGCCTAGGAAACAACCACTAAATGTCTTACAATATAAACAACTATAAGAGCAATTTATGTTTTTCAATAGATATTCTTAAAAAAAAGGTTGAAATTCTTATTTTCCTGGAATTTTTTTGGTGAATTAACATTGTTTAGTGATTTTTTTTTATTGTGTTATGATTCTCTGTAATAAAGTATTAATAAAATTACAAGAAATGTTATCAATTTGTCTTATTGGATTTTAAATTACAGACACATCGATTTATCAATTTGTCTTATTGGATTCTGAATTACAGACACAAAAATAACTTCTAAAGATTTTATACTTTATTCTTGACAATTTTTAAAACATGAAAACTCATTTTAAGTTTTTCAAAATAACTTTTTAGAGGATTGAAAGAAAAAAGACATCAAACATTTTGTAATAACCTAAGAGGTTTAAATTTATCATAAGTTGCTGTCAATAATTGAAATAAATTGAAAAAATATGAACTAATCTTAAGGAGTTAGCTTGTTGAGATAGACTAGCCATTAGGTAACTAGCAATAAGCCCTATATTTAGTTAAATAAATATTATCATTATTTTTGTAAATAAAAGCAGTCTTATTGTGCATTCCTTAATTACAGAAAAAATCCTTTATGAATTAATATCATTTAATTAACTGACACTGACACTAAAAAATATTTCCCTTTCAGTAGTCCATAGGCAGGTGATGTGAAGATTTATTTGATGTTATGTAACCATCACAGTGACCATCCACCTTTACTTTCCCTCTATAACAGCAGAATCCATTTTCAGCTGGTTAAACAGAGGAACTTTCTAAACAATCCCAAGTTTGAAACCATAGCCTTACCTGGAATTAAGAGCCCTCAGTTAGGAAAAGAACTTACTTAATAATGGACCCCAAAACAGCAGCTAGACATTTAATATTTACCTCTATAGCAATGTTCTTCAACATCTGAAGTAAGTTTTCTACTTCACTAATGGCTTCCTCAACATCTGTGGCATTTTCTCGCAAGTTTTTAGCAGAATTTTTAACATTTTCTAGTGCCTCCTTTCTCATAGCTAATGTCAGTTTATCTAGCTCATTGCTAACATGGTAACCTTCTTTTGGAGCAGGTAATTGAACTCTGAGAGAGAACAGAATGCAAAGATTACAATCAAACCATTTCAACAAGCAAAAGATTTTCAGAGACTGAAGTAAATACAAGACTTCAAACTTTCATCAGCAAGGCAATAGGGCAACTCAAACATTAAAGGCAATGTCTTTGATTAGAACATTAAGGATAACTCAAACTTTCAAACTTTAACAATGAAAAAAAACTATTCAACAAAATGATAAGCTCAAAATTACAAAAAGATGATCATATCATATCAAGACAAGTTTGTAGTAAATGGTTAAAATAAAAATGATTGTATATTTTAAAAGTTTCATAATGCCATTCTGGAAATAGTTGCAAAACAATCCTTTATAAATGTTACTAATTCTGTAGTTTTAAGTATTTCTTAAACCAGTGAGTAGACCTACTTGACAATTGGACCAAAATAATGTAAATATTTTCTATTACATTGTACAGACACATCTGAAAACCTAGGAAAAGCCTAAAGTTCTCAAAATGAAACAGAAACTTATAGCTAAACTTTGAAAGGAAAATTGCCAGCAAGATGTGCAAATGCAAAGTTAATAAAACAAAAACCTACCCACAATCAGATATCAAGTGATCAAGTAAAGAAATCATCAGTTGAGCCAGTTCAGGTATAGGTAGTTTGGCTTTAATGCCAACTTGAACTCTCTCCAAGTTGCTTGTCTAGTGAAGGAACACAGAACAAAGATTTGCTAGAAAATTTGATTGCAAACTATATTTTTTCTATATTATAAAAAAAAAGAGAAATAAAAATATTTTCCTAATTTTCATTTACTTTTAAAGACCACAATCTTGTTTGGTATGAGTGCACTTCCATAACTTGTACATTTCTTATTTGGCATACTAGGACAAACTTGTTCTCTTTCATTCCTAGTGCTATTTCAGAATGGAATGGGTGTCTTGAATCAGCCAGGAAAACCAACGACATAGCAGATTTTAATTTACTGATTCACATGCATGACTAGATTGACAAAGGGATAAGCGAAGGACAAAATTATCTTCTCTTTTAAAGTTATTTAATCTGTGGTTTAAAAAATAAGAACTTACCAGCCGCTCTATGATATTTAGAATAACATTTAGAGAGTTGAGCCTAAATGAAATATCTTCCCAAGAGCTATCCACAACAGCACAGGGTTTTGTGTTGGCCCAAGGTAGATAGTAGTAGTAGCAACCATCAAACACTGGGTTGGTGGGCTGTGTGGTGGAGGCACATGGTGGCACATTCTCATCTAGCTTGTTGCCATAGTTACCTAAAAAATGTAGATACGTTTGTCATACATACTATTCAAGAAGACTTCATGATGACAAGCAATACTTAAGAAAACTAATCAGTTAAAATGTAGTTTCTGAATCATTTCTAGATGTTAAGCAAGTAACAATAGAAACCTATCTAACCTATACTGATCTCAAACTCTATTGGAGCATCCACATGTGCTGAACTAATCATACTGGCATTAATGAAGGCTGCATGAACTCTGTATTTACGTCTTCTCATAAATTTCTAATTAAATGGAAAACATTAAGTACAATCAGATAAATGATCATTATAAATTTATGTAAGTATAAATATGTATAAATAAATAAATATACAAATATAAATATATACAGGCCAAATATAAAAATATATAAATCTAAACATTGTACAAAAGCTGTTTCCCAGCTGACAGATGCAAATAAGAATGTAACTTCTTGTTTTAGCTTATAGAGAAACAACTTATAAAAGCACTAACATGGTTTTAATGACGTTTTTAAATGTCATGATAATTTAGAGCCAGTACCTGTACTCTGAGTCTGTCATCAGAGGGAATATCTTCCACTTCTATCTCAGGAAGTTCTCCAAGAATGGTTTGAAGCTCCACAAGTGCTCGACCTCGATAAGCAACACCTTCTCCCTTTTAAAAATATCAATTGTTAAGTCAATAGAATAGGTGACGCAATTGGTCTCTAAGGACAAATAAAGAAAAAAAACTTGTTGCTTGAATCTATCTTCTCATACCTTGCCAAGGTTAAGATCTTCAAAATCATTAGGTAGGTCTGAATACTCCCTTGTAGATCCATACAAATTGACATAACAGGGTCCAAAAGTTGGAAGAAAGCCTGCACAAGTACATTTATAATATTTTATTGTTAATAAGTAATATGGCAAATTAAATTTAATAAATTAAGCTGAGTTTTGTTGTCTCTTTAGACATTAAAAAAAGATTGTTATTATTCTATGGTAAATTAGTAATTACACTGTATAGATCATAAAAAAAGGTAATGTTAAAAAAAAAGTTTTAAAGTATTAGGACCAAAGCCGATCATTCTGTTTTGCTTTTTTTTTTTTTAAAACTTTGATGTTTACTTGCAGAAAATGTTTTAAAAAATTGCATTAACTTTGAAAATACAATGTAAAAATAATTCCAATCCAAAACTTTTTAACAAAATGCAGCATGCAAAAATTATCAAACAAAAAATATATATTAAAAAAAAGTCATAAATTCAAAACCCATAAATTCAGTCCAAAGGTTTTCTTTCATGTAATTGCAGCCAGATTTGTTGTTTCTGGGATTTATTTAAGTCAAGTTACTAATAAACTAATTGTACTAGCTAGCAACCAGCAATAAGAAGCCACTAAAGTTAATGTTATTCTACTGTTACTTAAACACTAAAGTAAGAAAATATCTATAATTATTTGCAAACAAATTGAAAGAAAAAATTTTTATTAAAGTAAGTATGTTCATATAGTTTAAGTTCGTATATGATTGTTTAAAGGTCATAATGACAATATTTGAATGAGTGGTATGTTTTTAGGTGACATTGTATTGCCATTTAATGGCAAAAAGGAGACATATCTTGCTTTCCTTATCTGTTTTTCATTCTTTTTCCTTACTACTACACAGTATTTTTAAAAACTTCATTATCAATGAATAATTAATGTACAATCTGTTTAGAAATGATATTTAAAGATTTGAACTTTTAATAATTTTTGTTATATATGTCTTATTACAGTATGATCAGCTGTGTTTCTCAACACTGTACAAATCGAAATAATCTTTTTGAGGAAATGTAAAACTTAAAAGGCATATTTTGTATGACAAGTTTCTTTTGCTAATAAATTTCAATAGTTACCAATCTTACAACCTGGGAGTAAAATTTCTTTAAAAAAAAAATGGCCCCATACATACATACACAACCATGCAATGATAATATACAATATATGAATGCAGATATATTTGTGTATGACAGATAGAGCAAATTATTCACTGCTGATTGTGAAACAGAATTGAAGATTATTACATCTTGGTCGCAAACCTTTCCTAGAACCATGGGGGAATGGCACCAGAAAGGGTTAAACCCAAGACTATCAAGATGACAGTGCCTATTAAATGACCAGGCAGCTTAGAGGAAAAAGCCATGATGTAGTCAATATTCATAGGTGGAGAACTGTAGACAAAATAAACAACTATAATTCATCAAGAGCCTTCTCAAACAGTGGAAAAAACAACCTTGACACAAACCATTGCAAAGCAAAAAAAAGTAGCTGAAAATGATTATTATTGGACAATCCTAACTGAAAAGCTTGATTACAAAGGCTTACTGTTCCACCTGTCCCTAATTGTAAGTAGTTATATAAAAGCATGCAGTAATGAATGTTAAACAAAAAGGATCAAAGAACAAACTGAGATTAAGATAGAACTAAACCAAAAAAAAAAAACTCAAAATAGTTAGTCACCGTGCTCTCCACTGGAAGATATAAGACTAACGGGAACATAGTGGGTACCCACAATGTCATCCTGGTTCAGTCGATCCCTAAATGTATAAATAAATATAGTTTTACCTCACAGACCATTTGGTCTCAACGCAAACAAGTGCAAAGACTTTATTCTCAATTTAGAAAAAAACAACATCATTCTTTCTCGTTACTTAATTGCTGATTTTTTTCACTAACATTTTTTTCTATCATGTTCAATAAGATGAGCTATCCCTTAGAAATGAAGAAATTCATGCATACGCTATATTTTATGTTAGTTGTTGGCCCAATAAATTCATTTTAAAGAAAAATAATTGGTGGAGTCACAAGCACAGGTATTATAAAGTAACCACAATAATTAAGAACTTCAAACTAAGACAATTTTTATTAATAACAGAAAATATAGTTTTGTAGCTAAAGAAAAAAAATGTAGATTGAACAAGATTTTTTTTCTTATATATTGATTTCTATTAATTCCGCTTAGACAAAACATCTTTTAATCCTCAATAATTGGTAAAATTCGATTGTTCTGCTTATCAGCTTGTAGGTTCAGGCTTGTTAACAATGATATTCGTGCTTACTGACATGCATACATTTAAGAACACAGTTACAGGACAGAGAATACAGCAATACAGCACTATTCTTAAGTCAGTTTAAATACTACCTGAAATACCAATGCATTTTAGAACACAGTTAGTAGTATGGAAAGTGAAGAGGTTGGGGAGAGCAGGGGATGGGACATATTGCACATTTAGAACACAAACCAGTTTCCCCAAGAGAAGACACTGTACTGACATCAATGAAAGATGTACAAATGATGTCATCCTTATTGAGACGGTCCCTAAACACAAACACAGATTTTAGTTTGTCATATTTAAGAGTAAATTTGTTCTTTCTTTTCTAAAAAACATTAATTTGATTAAATAATCATTAAAATATATTGTAATCTATGAAATCATGATGAAACTAATTAACCCAGGACTAAGAAAAAGACTTCAGCATCCATCTCCACAAACATTTTCTAATCATGAAATACAAACATCTTTTTTTTAAAATGATGAAATACAGAAGAAATTATTTTATTATTGTGTTATTATGAAGCTAAACATGGAACAATTGTTGATATTATGTATATACAAAGAAGAAAAAATAACATTTAAAAGCAAAATTTCATTACTTATAGTATATATGTTAGTGTCACGTTTGTAAATACAATTAGCAAAAAAACAACGAACATCTCCAACACATTATCAAAACATAAATTTTGAAGAAAAAAAAAACAACACATTGTAAAAAAATACACTGTAAAAATCTTGTCTATGTACCTGATGGGAAAAATTTAAATGTTTTATAATACACTATTTTGAAAGGATACATACCAGTCTCTAATCTGTAGTTTTATTCTTTCACACATTGAAGGAAACTAGTGGGACATAAAAATTGGTTGAATATTAGAAAGTGACACAAAGGCATTAAATTAGAATATATCAAAATATGATCTAGTTTATCAAATGAAACAAACCTGTAATCCTATGCGGAGATTCTGATACCAGTCAGGATGATCATTGGCATACATAATTTTAGATTTAACCTGTAGGATTGAAATTAATTTTATCTTGAAGTTTACACAAATTTATTTTCTCCTACAACATACACAAATATACATAGCTTGAAATAGAGTAAATGTGAAAAAAAATTCTACAAGAGATTAATTAATAAGTCTTATGAAATTTAAATTATTGTATAATGGTCGGATAATATAATGAAACTAGAAATTAAATGTTTTGTCTACTGTTACAAATAGAAACAATGTTTTGATATTTATCAAAGGAAAAAAAAAACTTGTTTTAATGACAATGTAGCACTAACCTCTTTGCCTGCAAATCCAAATATAAAGAATGGATCAACCAATTCTTTCTGTTCCTCACCAATTCTTAACACCTTTTTAACTCCTTCTATAAATGCTGAGTCCACTTTAACAAAAAAAAAAAAAAATAGACATAATCTAGTATTTTATTTCTAAATAGCTAATGTTCTGTAAAAAGCAACATTTAAAACCAGTAATAGGCTTGATTTAGAAAGTGTAGAAAATTATTTTCAAATTGAAATGTTATTTAAACTACTCATACTTCTGGGAATGTCTTCTGCATGGTATAGTCGTAAAAGAAATGTTGCTGGTCTCAACTGAACTCCTGCAGGGCGTAGCAAGTTGCTGAGAAAGAAAAGTAGGAAGTGATACCAAAATGATCTTGTTAAATAAACAAATTGATACTGAAATGAATGACTGATTTAAATGCATGTATCTAAAAGATGTCAAAAAAATAATTAAGACTAACTCAATATATATATACCTTTCTATATCTTCATCTTCATCATTTGGTTTAGAAGCCATGTTCTGAAAAAAGATTTTAAAAGTTTCAATATAAATATATCTTCTCATGGCATGTGATTGTTGATTTTAGTTTGGCTGCCAACCCTACATCTACAATTCACAAACATCCAGGACTTGTATTACATATGATATTTTGATAATTTTCAGATAAAAAGAATACAATAGCATAGACTAATATCTCAAATCATCAGAGAAGGACAATAGTTTTAAAAAAAAACACTACAGTTTTTAATGAAAACATGAATTTTACCTAATGCTAGTATTTCTATTATTTAATTTATCTACTATCTATAAAAAAAAACAATGTTTATTAACTATCACTTTAGTTTTGATTTTTATGGCTGTTGCAAGAGCATTTATGAAATTATTTAAATCCAACTTACTGGTGATACATCCCCAGGTCCTAAGACACAAGCACTGATTTTGAGGTAGCCTTTGGCCCCAGAAGCACTATCATCAGGGTCACTGAGCAACACCCACTTGTTAATTAAGGCGTGATTGGGCTCATCATAGATCAAGCCAACATCACACTGCATTAAGAAAGCATTTGATTTCATTGACATGGAGAGTTTATGCAGTATGTCATAGACAACATTCAACAGTTGGTACTCAATAAGAGAGATTCATCTTAAGGATGTCCACAGAAATGTTATCATAAGAACAGCATTAGAATTAGTTGTAATGAATTTTATTTTTGGTTACATAGTGTTTATAAAAAGTATATTACATTTCATACTGTTTTCAAGATAATCATAAAAGTGTAAAACTCATTGTTTGGGATTTATAAAAATCACAGCAAACGTGCTAAAAAAACAAAAAGAGGCGTACAAAAAGACTAGAACAGTCATTCAAGAGCAGCTGAAAATTTATTATAGGTGCTATACCTTTTAGCTAAACTTTAGAATTTATTGATAATCCCTAGGTGTCTAGGTGTTGGTTAACACATAAACAATGTTATTCAACATCTAAGTTAAATCCTTAAATTATATCATAATCATTTCTAGAAAACATGGAGAATAGTTAACTAAAAAACTTACTTTGAATGAGCCAATCAGTGCGTCAGATCTCAACATCTTGGAGTCATAGACCTACATTGAAACACAGAAACATTAGATATTGCAGCTTACAGGGTAAAGTTAAGATCTCTTCACACATATTCAGTGGTTTATAATCTCCTCAATAAGATTTACTTTAGTGTGCTCTTATTACAGAACTTATGTTTCACTCTCTCTGTCTATCTGGGTGAATTCTTTTAGATTTTTTTTCCTACTTGCCATTCTAGGAACAAATTGAAATTTTGCACAATTACTCATCGTCAACCCATGAATAACTAAAAAATAATCTATGAGTGAATAAATTAGTGGTAATTGGCGTGTGCATCTTGTTTGATGATTTCTTTTGTGCACTTTTGTGAGTTTGTTCCTAAGGACACGCTTTTGTTGATGTCATTTGCTTCCTTGCTTTGCAACTGTTGTGTGCTGATGGTAAATCTTTAGTGGGAGTTTTCTTTGGTGTTTTCTTTTCCCCAGTATTGGATAAGTCAGTTTTTTACTTTATTATTCTTCGTGGTGTACTCTAAATTTGTTGGTTCTATGATCTTGGGAATGGCGATCTCAAGGAATGATTATTTTTCTTGTTTCGGGACACAGGCTTGGGACTCTTTGTAGTCATGCCTGTGTTTTGTTTGGTATGGTCAGTGCATCTATGGCACTGGGTTGTAGGCTCTGCTTCATGACTGAATTATGGTACAGAGTTTAAGGTGTGATATATTTAAGTTGAATAACATATTTAACTTAAAGCGCCTGTGTAAATGCTACATATATATATATTCGTCATTTATCCGTCATCATATCATTAATCCATTAAACTTTTGTTTATTATGTGCAAGCTCGTTATTCACTAGTATACATTATTATTTGCTTTATTTGTTTGTGATACTCATTTCATAAATTGTTTGTTAGACTGTTAGGGGTGTCAAGGCAGACGAGCCATAGCTAACTTACACCCTGGCAGAAAGTTAATACCAGCATTCAGGTGGGGACCCCGCATACCCTTTAAAAATAAAGACGAAAGAAACCACCTGAAAGTAATTAATTTATTTTTGTTTTACATTGAAAAGGGAGATATAAACCTTGCAATATTAGGTCTTTGGTTAATATGCATGACTAAATGCTTGACGAGTAGGACAATTATCTTCTTTTTTGAAGTAAAGTCTATTGTATTATATAAGATAATATAATATTGAGAAATGGCAGCAATTGAAATTGCACTCCTTTCACTCAATATAAGCTTTATTCTTTAAAAAAAAAAGTATATATTGTAGAAAAGGTAACTGGAGCTAGTATTGTAGAGGCAGAATGTTCAACCTTTCATTCAGCAAAAGTATCTGGGGAAGTGCTGTAACTGTTTCTGAAGTCTAGAGGTTTTTTATGTTCTGAGCTTCAAAACTCACTTTTTCTCATAGTAAGAACAAAAGGTTAAAGTCAAAAAAAAAAAGGAAGGGACAGATAGTGAAGTGTTTTTCTGCTATAAAGCACATTATACATTCAAGTAAAAAAAAGAAAAGAAAAAGTGGCAGATCAAATTAAGAGTAATAAAGAAGGAAGTGTAGCACTGGTTCCCACTATTATGAGAACATTTGAGTTGATAAAGGGGTTGTACATTTTTAATGGGCATAATCCTCTCATAAGATCAACTCTGTAGTCTATAAGACATCTTGCCACAGTCCTTTTTATTCTCTGTCACAAAAAAGTTGTCAACATAATGCTGGACAAGAGTCTGTAGAGTTTTGAACATTCTAACATCAAACAAGAAGAAGGATATGAATACAGTCTCAGTTTACTCATGAAGGTCAATGACTAGAGAAAATAGAAACTAGATCTATTGGACTACATCAGGATGAAATTGTTTTTGTCCTAATAACCAAATGGTCTAATTAATTAGATAAAGTATATACAAGGATTTGTTTCTGTACTTTAGAATCCAGTCACAAAGAGTGGCGGGTCCAATTAACTGGTGTTCATATTTGCAGGATTGGACTGCATACATAAAGAATTGACTGCATTATCTAAGCATACATACAATCAACAATGACATTCTTGACAAAATTAGTTTCCATTCTGGAGAGATCAAGGTTTAGGCATTAATGCTTCTATTACATACAATTACAACATCAATTAAGGATTAGGAGAGATGAATCTTGGGATAAAGTCCTGCCTACATGCTCTCCACTCTTAAATATCAAATGTCATTAAATGCATCAAATGTCTAAGGAGTTATTAGACAGGCCATGTATTGAAGAGTCAGTATTGTTCAATTAGCAAAGCAAATGTTTCTGGAAGAATAGAGAGGAAATCATTTCAACTTTCGCATTTCTGCACTTATATTATTGGCATTATTAGTGCCCTGCCCAGCGTAACTGTCATCCTATAAGTAGTCCTTCTATACTATCTATACTGGCATTTGCGTATAATTTAATTAATCAAATTTAACAGCTGTAATGCAGGGCGTTGAACAACTGAAGTTTTAGTTCTTATTTTCACCTAGTCATGAGGTATGTGCTCTAATATTGTCAGCATATTGGTTCCAGGTTTAAACCTAGCCTGACTTTATCTCCCTCCCAGCATGAAGGAGTTAAAAGTTAGGATGTAATGATCTTTATATCTAAAAGAAACTCTGAAATGTACAGTTCAAGTCTTGGATTAGCAGAAGGACTAGCTGACTTTACTTTCCTCAAAAGATGCAAAGTAAACATTCAAGCCTAGCTGACTTTACTTTCCTCAAAAGATGTTAAGTAAACATTCAAGCCAAGGAAGTGCTGAATCTTAGTCTCCACTACATAGGAGTCAATAATGATGACTAGAATAAAAAAAAGATTAACCTCATTTAATAAATTTAACCACTTTTAATAAATATATCATCTTATAACCCATACATTACGATTGTATTTGTTTGATTCTATGATTCATTGTTTTTTTCTTAAGTTATTGGCCTTCATACAGGATGTTTTGTTGAGTAGCTTACCCCAAAGTCCACTATCTCATCAATGAGTTCAGTTGGTGGAACATGAAAGTTGAAGAAGAAGGACTCATCAAACCAGGGATTCGTTGTGGACTTTTTGATTCGTGTCTGTTTGGCCTGATTCATCACTGACAACCTCACAACAGGTTGAAGGTTAGCCCCTGAAAGTTGTCTGGCTTGCACAATCTTTATTCGTATCTACAATAATAAAAATAATTATTGGAAGTTATTAATTTTTTGTGTATGTATGTTTAAATCTATTAAAAAAAAACATAAAAAATAAATTGTTGGAGGAAAAACAAATATTTCATAGTTAATTTTTAAAAAAATGGAACTTGCAAGATACGAAATAATATCAGGTAATTTGACAACATTGCTAGTAAAAATTAATAAAACATCATATGAGAAAGCATAACATTCTAATCGATGTGCTCCTCCTTTTTTTTTGCTTAAAGCCTAAACATTTTACATAATAGCTTAAGGCTTATACACAAATCAATTTGCTTTTCAATATGTCTAAGACAGCTGGCTGGTCTAGAAAGTGGCTTGTTGTGCTCAATATTGTCAAGGTGATAGTTCAGTGTATGAAACCTACTACATCTTTTTTTTTTAAAGTCTTATTGTTTGATTTGTTACAACTGAACACTATTGGCTACCAAGTGTAAGTCTTCTGCTGAACTTCATAGCTTGATTAGCATTGATCTGGTTATAAAAAGTCTCATTGTATGATTCTAAATCAACTTCCAGACTTTCCATGTTCGAGTGGTACGCGTGCTGGACGGACTTCTCGATGGCCCCAGGTCCATACCCTGCCCACTGCCATCTCCCACCGTCCAGCAAGAGTTTTGAATCAGGAAGTAGATTATCTGTAACTCTGAAGACTCGAAACAATCACACCCTCCATAAGAACAAGATTCTATGTCATTATACTTGCATGTTTTTGAAATACATTTTTGGACAATAATTAATATGATATGTATTTAATTTATTTCTCTTTGCCTATTATGAGTTGTGTGTAAATGGGAGACAGGAGCAATATTGCACTAACGTATTCTTAGGATTGTCAAAGACTTCAACACAATAGCTTTTGATGTCCTTTTTTTTTTCTTTTGATTATTGGAAAGCTTATAGAAGGGAACTAACTCGACACATGAATTGTTTCATGAGCGTAATGAGTGATTCCGATCTGGGGGAGAGAAGGGAGGGTATAGCTCCTCCTTCGTGTTCGAAGATGAGCACATTTCTCACTTCCTATGGACTCGAAGATGGCTGTGTAGTCCAATCTTCGCTTTGAAAAGCCGGCCGCAAATGTGACATGGGTGAGTTTTGTCAGTTGCAGGTGGGCCTGCTTTTTCTCTCAGCTTTCTGTTGTTTCGGCGCTCTATCGCACTGGCCACTCTACTTGCTTCAAAACTTGAGACTCCGAGACTCACAGCTTCTCGCCATGCGGAACGATCTTGAGCTAGTGCTTCCCAGCCATGAATGTCGATACCGCATTCCTTGAGAGATCTCTTAAGGGTGTCTTTGTAGCGCTTGTATTGGCCGCCTTGAGAGCGCTTTCCAGTGCATAGCTCTCCATACAGAAGTCTCTTGGGAAGGCGATTTTCTGGCATGCGGACTACATGACCCGCCCATCGTAGTTGAGACCTTTTTACTGTCGCATTGATACTGTGCATGTTGGACAGCTTTAAAATTTCTGTGTCTGGTATGTGGTCAGACCAACGCACCTTATGGATACTCCTTAGACAGCGTAGGTGGAAGGAGTTTAGCTTTTTGGTGTGGCGGGAGTACAAGGTCCATGACTCTGATGCGTATAGGAGTGACGGGAGAACTACAGCACTGTAGACTTTCAGTTTTGTAGTTAAACTGAGTCCTCTCCTTTGCCACACTTGCTCTTGAAGTCTGCCAAATGCAGCACTGGCACGAGCAATACGGAAGTCAACCTCATCATCTAGGTTGGCGCTTGCTGATATGGTGCTTCCAAGATAGGCAAATTTTTTGACATTCGCTAGTTTCTGGCCAGCTATGAGAATGTTTGGTTCTGTAACAGCTTTATTTGGAGGAGGTTGATGCAGCACTTCTGTCTTTTTTACATTAATGGTGAGTCCAAAATTTGTGCAGGCATTAGCGAAGAGGGACAGGCTCTTTTGAAGGTCTTCTTCGTTTGCAGCGTTTAGGGCACAGTCATCTGCAAATAGCAGGTCTCTGATGCAGTCGAAGTTTACCTTGGTCCTTGCCTTGAGTCTCTGAGCATTAAATAAGCTTGCATCTGTGCGATACCGTATGTCAACTCCAAAGCTTTCTCTGCAAAAGGCATCTTTCAGCATGGCGGTAAACATTAAGCTGAAAAGTGTTGGAGCCAGCACACAGCCCTGCTTCACGCCATTTGAGACAGGAAAAGGCTTGGAGTAGTCTCCGTTGTCTTGAACTCTTGCCTGCATGTTATCATGGAATTGACGCACCATTGTTATAAATTGGTCAGGGCAGCCGAATTTGGACATGATTTGCCAAAGGCCTTCACGACTGACATTGTCAAAAGCTTTAGTCAGGTCTATGAAAGCAGTATAGAGATTTGAGTTTTGTTCTCTACAAGGAGGGTACTATTTACCTAGGAGGCCTAGCAGGACATGTGTATAAAAATAGTACTTTTATATAAACCTGCAGTTGGCCTAAACCCCAAAATACTTAATGATGCGAAAGCTGGTCTACTAGTGTTACACGTGCAGAGAGGTCTTATATTAACTTATTTTTGCCTAGGCATCTGTAATCAATAAACTCAATAAGTCTTTGTTCACTCATTAGTTCTACGCCTATAAACTACAATAACGGAAAAATATTAGGCCTAGTGTTAGTAAAAAAAAAAACTCAGGTCCAAGTAGGCCAACAGTTAGTATTGATTGGGAAAAGGAAAACAATTAACGTAAAGCTGTTTTCTGCTTACTAGTAATCACCTCCATGGTTGTCAGCGGGCCAGTTTTCTATGGCAGCATAGCAATAAAATAACGCTAGGGCGTAAGGTAATAGAAACTATCGGGTACAATGTTTCTTCTCCCCTAAAGTAAGCCTGTACAATCAGCTAACCAAGCTGATCGAGATTACACAATTACAGAATAATGTGAGCGAGAAGAGCAACACGTGTTACTCTAGACTCAGTTGATTACACGGACCACTGAACAGGCTAGTTGTAGAGGGGAAAACTATGGTAGCCAGAAACATCATATATTCAGCTTTGTAAGATTTGTACCAGTCTGTTGAAGATTATAAAAACTCATCAGGAGAAAGGAAAGAGGGGGGGGGCTATGATCCAGCAAGATAATAGATGATCATAGCAGCAGTGACTACCACAGCACAATTTCTCGTGAGAATAGATCAAGACTGAAAACTTGATCTTGCCAATGTGTTTGTAAAATTTTTATTTTAATAGTGACATCAAAAGTTCAAGAGATTGCACGTCTCAAGTGTAGGTCTACTGATGACATCATCTAGGAGATCTTTTCAAGTTTGGGTTTCAGTTTTTCAATGTAAAGAATTTTTTTTTCTTAACATCTAACAAGTTGCTGTGGTTACAGATCTAATAAAGTAGCGCTATGCAGTTGGAACTGTTCGTGTTGCAAGTCACATTTGACCAGGATGAAAGAGAGTAGAGTAAACAATTTAACGAAAATCTCTTGTATATCTGTTTACCATGCCAGAGATGACCACAGGCGTTAACAAGCATCTCACCACACTATCATGTGTCCAGTCTTCATCATCACACTATCCTGTGTTGAGTCATCATCGACACACTATCATGTGTCCAGTCTTTATCACGACACTATCATGTGTCAAGTCTTTATTACCACACTATCATGTGTCCAGTCTTCATCACCACACTATCAATCATGTGTCCAGTCTTCATCACCACACTATCAATCATGTGTCCAGTCTTTATCACCACACTATCAATCATGTATCCAGTCTTCATCACCACATTATAATGTGTCCAGTCTTCATCACCACACTATCACATGTCCAGTCTTCATAACCACACTATCCTGTGTCCAGTCTTCATCACCACATTTTAATGTGTCCAGTTTTCATCACCACACTATCATATGTCCAGTCATCATCACCACACTATCATGTGTCCAGTCTTCATCACCACATTTTAAGGTGTCCAGTTTTCATCACCACACTATCATATGTCCAGTCGTCATCACCACAATATCATGTGACCAGTCTTCATCACCACATTATACCGTGTCCAGTCATCATCACCACACTATCATATGTCCAGTCATCATCACCACACTATCATGTGTCCAGTCTTCATCACCACATTATACCGTGTCCAGTCATCATCACCACACTATCATGTGTCCAGTCTTCATCACCACATTATACCGTGTCCAGTCATCATCACCACACAATCATGCGTACAGTCTTCATCACCACACAACCATGTGTCCTGTCTTCATCACCACACTATCAATCATGTGTCCAGTCTTCATCACCACACTATCATTCATGTGTCCAGTC
>JADKLZ010000003.1:40286055-40302878 GCA_021533235.1 Biomphalaria straminea | reverse complement strand
ACTACTGTAAGCCTTATTTTTCAAAAACTAATATGGACATGACTTTTGAACCCAACAAAATACATTTTATGATAAACAACTAAATGATGCAGATGTGACATAAAATCTAAATCTTCTTTTGATGCCATATTTTAGTAGCCTCAGAAATCACAGTCAGAAAAAAACAACTGAAAAACAGAATAGCAAAAGAACAACGAAAATCTGAATTTTACTTAAACATAAATGAAAACTTTTTAGTTTTAATTGAAAGTGAATAAAAATTAAAACCTATAAGCTTTTTAAAGTTTTCATGTGTACGACATGGCCTAAAGTGTGCTGATGTGCCATAAAACATACATTTTTATTTGATTTTTTTGAGCCTTCAACTTTATACAAATAGCTGAAACATTTGTTTTCATTTTCAAGTAAAAAAAAAAAGAAAGATATACTATAAACTAAATTTCATCTGACCTGAAGATCTTGTGGTTTGGAAGATAAATTTCTCGCTTTCCTGTCTCTCTTTATCTTTCTGTTGGTCAGTCTGGTCTTAAGTCCTGAGATAGGATCCACAATTTCCAGAGGTTTTCCTGTTTCATTTGAAACTTCTTCAACAGTTTCCTCCACATTCCCTTCCTCTAGGTTAATAACTTTAGCTGAGACAAATAAATAACAGTTTTCTCATTTGTTGAAGGATTCAATCATACAGAAAGTGAAACTCAGATACTCATTATAAACAAATCTAGACAAACTTTTCTTAATTGTATATCTGCTATCCATGTGACCCAATGGGATTAACTAGACTATAAGCAAAAATAGTAAAAATTTCCCTTTTAGGCCTTTGGTAGGAAGCACATGATGTAATTATCCTCTGTTTCTTAAACCCACAGTTAAAAAGAGTGTCATGTGGCCAGCACAATGACCAACTAACTTTACTTTTTCAACTAATATCAAAGACCCATTAAGGTTGGCTGGACATCCTATGAATCCTAAAGTTTAAAATCCCAGTCTTCACTGGGAATCAAACTAATGATCCTTTGGTTCAGAAGCCAAGATCAAGTGACAAGTTCAATAATTTTGTAATGAAAAAAAAAAACTCTCTTGTAAGGATAGACTACAAAAACTCTTAATTAAGTAATGCTGATTTTGTTTTATGAAAGTGTCAAAGCAACATATCATGACTATTGGTTTTATGACAATATATTTTTCAGTAAAATAAAATAAATATATTGTTAATTTCATGGTATTTTATATAGTGCAAAAAAAAGTTTATAAAGGTAGTTTTTTTTCACACATGAACTCATCAATGACCCCTAAAGGTCACTTTAATTATACATTTTATTACATACAAATGTTAAAACAGTTCATGATAATTTAGATCCCAAACAATTTATAAAGCTAAAATTCAAAAATTGTTTCTACGTGTGAACATAAAATATGCTTTCTTTGTTTCAAAAACAGAAAAGCAAATGGTTTATAAATAAGTGTATACAATTTTTTTAACTTTTTAAAAACAAATTGGTACCCCTTTATAAAACCAAAAGAAGCAGCTGCACTTAGTTTAAACACAATGATAGTAATTATAAAATCAGATATTCAATAGCACTTTTAATTCTAAACATAACAGCTAGAAAGACAGCATAAAATAAAAGGTAGTGCAAGTGCCAGTAAAAATGATAAAAAGCCTACCTCCAGTAGCATCTATTCCACCAGCGGCTTGATTTGGTTGTTTACAAACTATTTGTATCTTAACAGAAGAGCCCTAATTGATAAGAACAATGATAATTTGATTCACTGAAAAAAAAACTATTTGAACTATAGAAACTATTAGAATTGTTGAACCAACTGAAGAAATCATGACTCACACTTCTATTTTTATTTTACAAAGCTTATATTAACTCTGTCCGTGTGGAATATATTGCACATTACTTCTTCCACTTCCCATTCTCAGATGAAACTTTGCACAATCATTCCTTGTTGATGACAACAAATAAATCAATCAAAAAATTAATCAATTAAGAATCAATTAGTCATAATTAATTAATATTGTAATATATAGAAAATATACTAAGCTAAGGAGTGATAAGCCATGTGTATAGAATTAGGTTGTCTCTAAAAAACACTAACTAACAATAAAACCTATTTTTGTAAGTACTCAACTAGCTTTATGGCAAAGACATCAATGTTTTATCATGGAGGCATAAGTTCAAATTCAAACTCGAGCAACTTAAAAAAAAAATGCTTCTGAAAAGGCAATAATGTAACCTTTTCCCAGATATCCCCCCCCCATACACACATACCACATAAGTGATTTGACTATAGCGCACAGAGTAAAAAATGCACTGAGCAAAAACAATTTATAAAAATTATTACAATTTCACAAATTTGTATAACTAGTCTAGATCTATAACAAATTAATTGATTCAAAATAATTGATGCAATTTCACTCAATATAAGCTTTGTTGTTTAAAAAGATAATTATCTTTTTTGTAATAGAATTTTAGATATGTAATCACAGAGGTGGCTTCATTTTTATCATCAAAACATTTCACTAGAACATTTGTATATGTTAGACACAAAAGACACATTTCCTCTATCATAAAAAACCATTACACTTACTGGCAGTGCTCTGCTGTTAGCATCCAAAAGATTCAGAGTGAGTTCTTGGGCTCCACCTTTTGTGAACTCTTTTAAAAGTAATTTGGCTGTCCCGAGTTGTCTAAAGAATAAGATAAGATCATTTTTATTGATCCAATCTAATGGAAATTCAGTTTGACTACAATTGACAACCTCAGCGTAACTACTGTACAAAAACAATATAGATGAAAAATTTGAACAACATTCACACACGAAACACATACACATTCACAAACAGCCCTTTATGAATTTGACTTCTATGTATTTCTTGAGGACGACAGCTGATCTTGTAACATCTGACCGAAAGTGGCATAAAGGAGTTTTTAAATTTTTCTGTTTTAGTCCTAATGGAAAGGAGATGACCACTTCATTCAGATCTTATGTAACAGTGGTTTAATGGGTGCAGGTTGTCTTTAAGAATCGTGATTTGGAAAGGCATCTTTCTTGAAAAAGCTCTTCAAGAGATAGTAGCTGTATTTGAGTGATATAGGATGCTTTTTTAATTAGTCTATTTAGTCTAAGTCTTTGTGCCAGTGAAGTATTTAAAATTGAGTATTTTAGAAAAGAATACAAAAGTTTCCACTCTTTATCTATTTGCTCTTATTTTAAATACTCAGAAAATAGAAAAGTAGTGACTTGAATAACATAAGTAGACATTTTCCCATTTAAAGAGAATTCCATTACAATGAAAATAATACTGGAAATATTTTTTTTTATTTATTATTATAATTATAGCTTTTATATAGCGCTACTTTCATGCTTATAGCATGCTCAGAGTGCTTTGGTCCAATCTCATTTGTGGACCAGTGGGGAGGAGGGGGTATCTAGGAGTTGATTTCCCGTGCTGCCTTTGGGCGCTCAGTAAACACAACTTTGCCCGAGTCGCGTGTCGAACCTCGAGCCCCCTTCTAGGTAGCCAAGCAAGCCAAGCTCAAGCCGCACTTAGCCTCTCAACCACGCTTCCCACAGTGATATTTTTATTTTGAACTTCCCTTCTGATGATTGTATCATATACTTCAATGTTACAAATGATGCTAGCAATAAATGTTATTCTCTAAGATGCTATGTACCTGTTTCTTCCAACTCTCTCCCAATCCTTGATAGTTATAAGTAACTCATCTGATGCTTTGATTCCATCTCCTACCAACTCAAACTCAAATGTCTGAAATGACAAGCAGTGACAAGTGAAGCTCCAGTTTGAAAGTGTTAGAATTTACATTTAAAAAAAAAACAATTAAATTCTAAATATTTATTGCATACTTGGGGGAGCTACCACCTTCTACCAAGCGCGTCCCCAGGTGGCGGATAGGGGAAAGACCCTTAGATATAAGGGTTAGCTGTGAATACCAAATAAACAGCCGTGGACCAACTGGTTTGCAGTCATGGAGGATGAGGTGGAGTATTCCAGTGGTTAGAATATTTACTAAAAACATCTCAGAAATCCAGGGAAATGATTGCAAAAAGCGAGTATAGGGCGCTCTAACTCTAAACCCGGGTAGATGAAGCTCGTTAGCTAGGGATAGCAGTTCATCTAGGAGAGAAAACTCCGAAAATAAACACCTGCTGCCTTGCAGATGATCTTGGATGATCAAAGGCTATGGGAGCACACCCAGAAAGAAAAGCAGGCTGAAGTCGGAGTCGATGGGCCTCCTGGCGCATAACACATTGACACGCAACCTCATCAATGTTGGAATGTTGGAGTTATTGCATAAAGGAAAAAAGGACAGTGAAAAAAAACAAAAAACGACAAAAATCTTTTTTAAAAAGTTTTAACATACGCATACACTAGTGCGCTTACAAAGGGAGATTATGAAATAATAAAAGGGAGATTATCAAGTAGCTTATTATGAAAGTTATTTGTCAAGGATACGCTCCCTTGAATACGAATTTTTATTTTTTTCTTTGACTTAAAGTATAAGAACAAAATTGATATAATAAAACAGATCTATTATCTACATCTATGTAAAAATCAAATAACTTGCTTCTATTCACAATGATTGCAGTTTTTTAAAGTTAAAAATTGATCATGAGAAGAAAATTTGAGATGTCCATTTTTATGAGAGTCAAAGAGAGTCCTCCCCTCCCCTCAAGTCATTTCAAAGCAACATAAAAAGAATTTCCACATTCCATTATTTTCATATTATTATAATATCAGGTGGCCGAGCCTTGCTCGGTTAAATAAATGCCCTGCCCAGCCTGACTGTCGAACAAGTTCATACCGGCTTGCCATCCATCCATCCCAGTGGTGCTAGAGCCCGTGGTCTGCTTTTAGTTTTACACATCCCTTCATTCATATCTCTAAACGCGTTCTTGTTTGCAAAGAAATATTGTAGTGTACTACGGTAACCCTAGAGACGTTAGCAGCGTTTTTCCCGTTTACGTCATGGAAAACTTTCATTCATAAATTATTCTAACCAAAATTAATGGTTTGCTTTTAGTTTTACACATCCCTTCATTCATATCTCTAAACGCGTTCTTGTTTGCAAAGAAATATTCTACGGTAAGCCTAGTGACGTAAGCAGAGTTTTTCCCGTTTACGTCATGGAAAACTTTCATTCATAAATTTTACAACATTGAGACATTTTCATATCGAAATAACGGTCGAACTCGAGTTTTCCCGATGTGGCAAATGAGTTGATAATTTGTTTCTCACTAACATTTAGATACGTTGAAATTTTAAAGAAAATCGTTAGAGCCGTTTTCGAAATAGAAGAAATATATATACAAGAATTGCTCGCTTAAGAGTATAGGATTACTTCTATTACCATTATTACTAAATATATATAGTAAACTATGAAAACTAACTCAGTTCCGTAAATTTAAAAAAAAATTTTATTGCGTTTGGTGGAATAGGAAGAATAGAATCGTAAGAGAGGCAAGATGGTGTGTTTGTGAGAGAGAGAGAGAGAACGAGAGAGAGAGAGAGAGTAAGAGAGAGAAAAGGATACACATGTATATATTAGGATTAAAAAAAAACTATTACAAGAAGCAAGTATTAAACGTTCCACCAAGGTGCAGGCAGGTTGAACCACTAGATATGTATACAATAGAAACAAGGAGTGCATTGTACGTGAAGTCTGGCCCAGATACGGGAATCAAGTGTGGGTTGAGGAGAAACGTTTGTTCTAGGACTAGACGTATACATTCCAGGAATATTCAATGTACCACCGGAATGAAGTTCTATAAATGTCACACAGATTAGAATGTTCAGATAAGTTTTGTGAAACGAAAGTAGAGAGAATTTCATCTCCAGGGAAGATACAACATTCTATATACTATTTGAAATGTTCATTATAAGTAAACACGCACTGTGGCATACAAAGCAGTGGTTCTCTACAATAATTAAAGACTGTCCTTTTAGGTTTCACATTCAGAATAAAAGAAAAAAAAAGGGAAAAAGAAGTTGTTGGCTTAAGTTTGTCTCTCCATGACTTGACTGTGTCCCCCCTTGCACACACACAATGCAACCTAAGCTCTAACTATTCACCTTAATTGTTTAAATATACAGACTGTCGTTAGCTAAATATTCAAGTCAGGGGATAATTAGATGCAGGCTACGGGAATGTTTCATTTACGCTTTTAGTCTACTAGTTAAACTTAAAATGGAAAATAGAAACACGCCCAATTTAAGCAAAGAGGTGCCACATTGGGAAAGAAAGAGATGTACTCAATTTTGTCGAATGTGTGAAGATCAACACAACGAGACGCGAGGTTAGAATCAGCCTTCAAAGATGAAATGTGGACACGTGCCTCAAATGTGATTGAACTTTAGTTCTGATGAGACTGTCGTTGTGTACAACACATTGTTAAGCAAAAAAAAAGTTTATATTAAGCGTAATTGTATCAGTTAGTTGTATCAGCCATGTAATTAAATTTGTAATCCTATACTCTTAAGCGAGCAATTCTTGTATATATATATATATATATATATATATCTTCTATTTCGAAAACGGCTCTAACGATTTTCTTTAAAATTTCAACGTATCTAAATGTTAGTGAGAAAAAAATGCTCAGCTCATTGGCCACATCGGGAAAACTCGAGTTCGACCGTTATATCGGTTTGAAAAATGTCTCATTATGGAAAAACTTATTTTGGTTTGAAGGTTTTATGAATGACATGGAGAATTTATGAATGAAATTTTTTCCCACGACGTCAAAGGGAAAAAAAACTTGACACCTCCTACGTCACTGGCTTACATCCGTTCACTAAAGCATTTCTTTGCAACAAGTTTTATCGCGTTTGAATGAATAGACACAACTAGATATTTGCGCACCGTAGTTGAAGGTTTAAAACAGTGAACATCAATCAAGCACGTGGTTATCTGAAGACGCTCAAGTGCTTCCAAGTGTTTCTACAAATTAATCGCTTGATCCCTTTATTATAAGGCACGTTAAAATAAGAATTTGATTAATTGTATATTTTTAATATATATATAATGTAGGCCGAAAAGAAAGATATGGACGCCGAATCTGGAATCTGGATGTCTGCCTGGTCGAGCGGTTTGCACGCTGGACTGTCGTTTGGATTTATCGATGGTCCCGGGTTCAAACCCTGCCCGCTCCCATCCCCCGTCGTCCTGCGGGAGGTTTGGACTAGGAAGTAACTATCTTCAATTCTGAAGGAACATCCGAAACATGTAAAACAACAAACAAACAATCTACGTCTAGATCTAGGTCTTGATTCTAGACTTACAACTAGATTCTCAGTTCTCCGTCGAAAAAACCGCCATGTTGCTCGCCGTTATTCTTCCCTAATAGCAGGAGGTTTGCGGCGTTGAAGAGATCTAATAATAATCTAATAGGTTTTCTGTTGTAATTTCTAGAAGAAAAGATGTTCACAACTTTTCAGGAAAACAAATAGATCTAGACGTCTACGTCTGAGCTATAGGATTTCAGCCAGATTTCAATCGCTTTTTTTCCTAGACTAGATCTAGATGTAACAGCATTGCCAATTCCACTCTAAATTTATAGAAGACAAATATTTTATAATTTTGTTCGATCTAAATCTTTGTTTTTTTTTAGAAGGTCTTTTATATAGATTCATTTAGACAAACATTATTTATATAAACATAATAATTTTATTATTATTATTATTATTATTATTGACGTGAAGTTAATATTTTATTGACATAACGTTATTATTCGTAAATGCAATCATTAGTAATATCGTCAAGCTAGAAAATTCTGAGGAGCGTTTAAGGAAACTTGAGGATCTGCGACTTCGAGCTTCACATCGACTCGAAAAGGAAACCAACACACAATATTCTAAGCGGTCAACGAGTTTGCGTACGCTGCAGCCACTTTTGATTTAACTATAAACCTTAGTAAAAAACATGGGGTTAGGGTGTGGTGACGAAAGGCCTAGAAGATATCTGAATGGAGGGATGTGTAAAAGCAGGCCATATCCTTCCATGGGCTGTAGCACCAGTAGCACCACTGGGATAGATGGATGGCAAAGCCGGTATGAACTTCTTATGGTCTGACAGTCTTAGTGTTCTGTTTGTTCTATATGTAATTGTACATGGCGATTAAATATCAAGTCTCTTAAGTCCTCCTACAGTCTAGACAGCGTAAAACTATCGTAGGCCTACTATTATTGGCTTGTAAGAAAGTCTTTGAAGTTTTCCCAAATAACGTAGAAATTTGCGTCACTCGATGTTTCGTACTAAAGCCATAATTGAATATACTAATTCCAAAATTAAATGTCTGAACGTACCAATTTACATATAGAACAAACAGAATACTAAAGAAATTTTTCGAATTAGTAGTCTTTATCCAATCGTTCATTTTCGTAATTATAAAAAAAAAATCCAAAAATGACTTCGGGTATATGAAATTATTTAACCGAGCAAGGCTCGGCCACCTGATATTAGACTAAAAACAATAAATCTGTCCGATTAGAAATTATTTTTACGCACTGTTTTTTTTTGTCTAGTGCAATTCATGTTTTTAGCTTTCCCGATGCACTATGATCCTATCACTTGTAAAAAAAAATGTTTGTAAAATGTTTGACATGTTTCGGATGTTCCTTCAGAGTTGAAGATAGTTTACTGCATAGTCCAAACCTCCCGCAGGACGACGGGGGATGGGAGCGGGCAGGGTATGAACCCGGGACCATCGATAAATCCAAACGACAATCCAGCGCGCAAACCGCACGACTAGGCAGCCACTTGTCTAGACCAGGGGTCGGCAACCCGCGGCTCGCGAGCCGCATGCGGCTCTTTGGATGTGAAGTTGCGGCTCTTTAGTTCCATACGCAAATATTATTTATCTTATAGAAAAGAAATAAAAAATTGGAAAAGTTCGAATTGTTTTAAATTTGCACTAGGCACCGAAAAATCTCTCAGCCACTTGTACTCTCTTTTCACCACACCCCTTCCCCATTACACGCGTTGTCACTGTTGTCAGCCTATTTTTCAGATGTTTCTAAGTAGGTTTTAATTCGCTTTCGACGCAAGACGAATTGACATCTTCAGCACTCGCTTTGGCTGGGAATGGACGTATAGTTTGTTGTTTCAAGTAAATGAGTTAGAAGCGAATTATCTTCTTAAAGTTAGAAGCCATGTACAAGTAATGCTAATATGGCGTTACGACTAGAAATTGCATAAAAAAGGCAAACCATTTATAAACGTCAAAGACTGCTCCCTTCGTGAATCTGAAGAACTGTTTCGTGATATCACTTACTATAGATGAGCCTTGCGATATAAAGACACGGCACAAGTTGACCATATGGTCAGTCTTTCCAAAAAAAAACTTGAAAACATTAAGCTCGTTTTAAATAAAATCGTTTCAATAGCAACTGATGGGGCAACAAGCATGACAGGAACAAATAAAGGGGCAACAACCATTGTTATGAGCAAAATAAACTATGAAATTGTTACATTTCACGGAATTATAAACCAAAACAAGAAACACTTTGTGACATACACACGAAACTAAACAAAACAGTTATCCGGTAATCAAGATTGTTAACATCATCTTGTCAAAAGCATTCTACCATAGTCAGTTAAAATAATTATTAAAGGAAATAGAGACTGTTACTTCCCAATAAAGTGCATTGACTTTCCAAAGGTTTAAACCTTTTGCTTTGTGCTTGAATGAAATATAAAAGTCTACACTTCATCCCCCTAAATTAGAGAACAACAAATGGTTGCAAGAAAGTTACTTTATGATGGATATAAAAACGAAATTAAATGGGCTTAATCTACAACTGCAAAGAAAATAAAACCCAGTCTATATTTTGATAGAAGAATTCGTTTTGTTTTAAAGAAAAAATATTTTTGCAGAAGATATTCCGAGCAGCAAGGTACTTCATTTTCAATGTCTACAACATAATCGCGTTAAAATAAGTGCAACTTTTGACATGAATTACTTCAGCACAGGTGTAAAAAAATATATATAAGATGAATTTCTTGATAGGTTTGAGCGGTGCAAAGTCAACCATTCTAGGATGCAAGTAAATCCTCTCAACACAAATAGTAACAAAATCCACATTGATGATTTTGGAATTGATACTGGATCTCTAGAAATGCAATTGATCGATTTAAAAAGTTTTGTGAGGTGGAGAGTGTATGGAGTTACAAATCAAGTTGGAAGAGTTTGGAGGTCCAGAAATGATCTACGTAACAAAAGTGGAGAGCTTTTAAAGGAATGCCGCGAGGTGATGTGGTGAATAGAAATCCAGATTGCTACAGTCTAATGAAGAAGTTTGTAGTAGGATTGCTGACTATCTTTAGATCGACATATTCGTGCGAGAAAGCGTTCTCCTGCATAAATATAATTAAAAGTAAAGTAAGAAGCCAATTAACAAATCAAAATTTAGAGCTGTGTTCGAAACTAAAAACAAGCTATGAGCTACATGTATACAAACTTTCTAAAACCATGCAAAGCCATCGCTCTTATACAGTTAGTTTGCCCAATTGTTTGTATTCAAGTATAAGTTAATGTTGTGAGTAAATGTTAAACAGTTTTGTTGTTTCCTAATTTTTTTTTGGGAGGGGGGGGGGTTGAAAAATACTACCTATATGGGGATAAAAAGTTTTTTTTTTCATTAAAAAGTGTGTAAGTACTATTTATAGTTGGCAAGAAAAAAAGATGTTGCGGCTCTTTAAAAAATTTAAAATGTGTAAATTGTAATTTTTGGCTCTTTCGGCTCAAAAGGTTGCCGACCCCTGGTCTAGACCAGTTAGGAAATAGAGGCAGGGGAGAAAAATGGATATCAATGTCAATATCAATGTCAATATCATTGTCAATATCATTCGTTTTTTAAAGATGTAGGACTTGAACTCAAACTGTAGGGCTCAAGCCTCCTGAATCCAATACACTAACCACTGTGCCAGCGAAGTGATAATGAAATTAGAAGGCTAATTTCAAACTTTTAAGCGATCACATACTTTTTACACAAAGTATAAAGGGGACTAATTCAACTTATACCACACATGTCAAGTACAATTTCTTTCCTTTGTTCGATTCCAAACAAAATAATTACCAATAGTTAATTAACGAATTGGTTAATTCTTGTACGTCTTGTTTTGTACTGAACAAGAAATAGTTGTGCAAAATTTCAACTTGATCTGAAATTGTGTATGAGCGAAAGAACGTGTACACATTTTAACCAGACAGATAGAGTGAGTTGGTAGGGCGCGGTGGCTGAGCGGTAAAGCGCTTGGCTTCCGTACTGGCGGTCCCGGGTTCGAATCCTGGTGGAGACTGGGATTTTTATTTCGGGATTTACGGGCGCCCTTGAGTCCACCCAGCTCTAATGGGTACCTGACATTAGTTGGGGAAAAGTAAAGGCAGTTGGTCGTTGTGCTGGCCACATGACACCCTCGTTAGCCGTGGGCCAAGAATCAGATGACCTTTACATCATCTGCCCTATAGACCACAAGGTCTGAAAGGGGAACTTTATAGAGTGAGTTGTTATAAACTTTGTAAAAATCAAACGGTTTCTCCTGATGAAGGAATAACGGTTAGGAAAAGCCAGTAAGGAGCTCTGAATATGATCAGCTAAAGGAATGTCGTTGATTTTATGCAATTTTATTGTTAAATTACACAATGCTTGTTCTAAAAAATGCTTACTACAACAAACACACTTAATATTCACATGGAGACTCCAACTATAGCCTAAGAGAACAAGAGAATGAGCCAAAGTATTTGTCTTGTTTGTTAAAGACGCGGTCAATGTGACATGTTAGCATGTGGTAAGAGAGAACTCCAGAACACACAATGGAACAGTGGCCTACTTCTGCTCTCTTCTAGACTGGTCAGACGACAACTTTCGTGAGGGAGTACTTGGCTTTTTTTCAAGGCCAGCTAACTGGTGTTAATTAACTAAACATTTATTCAGTAATATTAATCCTTTTCTTGAATATTATAATCTCACAATAGAAGAAGAAACCCAACGTGTACTTTACACCCAGAGACCAAACTCAATCAGTTTCCTACATTTTACACGCCCCGTTTAAAGAATTCATAACATCAAATATGAAAGTGTTTAGCAAGGAGAAGGTAATGGACAGTAGGTCAGGAAGGAGGGACGCAATTTGTAAGTCTCTTTTTCTTCAAAAAAAAGGTAGAGGGGGCTACATTATGGCGTCAGAAGTTGCGTGGCAAAGATCTGGTGACATGATGGATATACGACAGATTATACATCACCGTAGTGTGTCGGCTAGCCTACGGTCCAACTCAGTGAACAGTGTGATGAATGCAAGAAAAAATGCACGTTTTATTTTCCTGTTACAAAAGCCTAAGAAGATAATCTTCACCTTATTGAAAGGACGTAAATACTAGAAGAAGGCATCACAGATTTAAACTGTAATGCTAGCGCATGGCCTAATAACACGACACAAGCAAACAAGTTTTAAACTGTTGTAGGGAGCCTACAAATGTGACGTCTCAGTACTGCAATGTGGCGGGTAAACAAACACTAGGACATGACACTTTTATCACAATGAGGGTAATTCGATACCAAGTTGATTGATTTGACAAGATTTTGTACAACTTGACAACGACATAGATAACCAACTGACCAGTTCTTCTTTGACTACCACGGGCGACACACGGAGTGATTTTATCTTTCAATTAATCAATATCCAACTGACAAGATGCTGTGTGGGGCTGAGCTAGGAATATTACGATGCTGGAGAAAAGTCTCAAAGAGATAACTGCTGGGAGTTCAAATTGAGTATTATTGGGAAATACTTTTTTTTCTGCATCTGGTTCCTTTATCATAAGTAAAATTAAAAATAAAGTAAAAATAATAATCACTTTAACTAACGGTATACTTTTGGCAGTCACTACCTGTTCTTAGACACACAGGAAAATCTAACCGTTAATGTGAGTGTATCATAAGCACCACTTCTGTAAGGAACTATCAAGACAGGAGAAAGGTTTGCATTGCGACCATCTGAAATTTTACATTTTTCAATTTATAGGACACTTCCACTAAATAGAAGTAAAAGGAAACTGCAGTTTGACAGTGTACAATAAACCAAACATTTCAACATTAACATTAGTGAAAATATTTCAAGTAACAAACATAGTTTTAAAGGGGAAAAAAGTATATGCAGCAAACTGTGCTTTTAAAGTGTGGGTAAATATAATTATCTTTAGTTCACACTGTTTCAGTTTCTTCCTTCTCTTTACGTTTCTTCACCCTTTCAATTTCATTCTTCTCTTCAAGTTTTTTCTTTAAGTTTCTTCCTTCTCTTTACATTATTAATACGTTACTTTGCAAAGACGTTGTTTTTTTCGGTAATTAATTTTAAAAATTCCATTTCAGATCTTTTCAAAGCAACCAAAGATTACTTCCTGCGTTTCTTAGTGTATTATACTTGCCAAGACTTCACGAGGACATACACGAGGTAGAGCAGGAAGTAATAGTCTTCTTTCAAGAAATGTCTTTAGTTTGTTCCTTCAGGAATGAGGAATGCATGTCAATGATGTGTAATACCCAAGTGAAAACCTAAAGGAAATAGCTGGCTTTGCACTTTGTATTCAATCGGTCCTGACTTGAATTGGTAGTAATAAGCTTCAGACTGTTGTGTAAAAAGTACAGAGCTGGATTTTTTCAATGGTCTGACTGAATAAAATTAAGTATTTTTACTTGAACCTTACACAGTCTCACAGATGGCTCTATATGTAGACCTCGTGAAAACGTCGAGCTGTAGGACCGGATCGTGTAAATAGTAAATCTAGTCAAATCAGCACATCAGGATGTTTCCCGTCACACACGCTTGAAGGTAACTTAAAAGTAGGACGGCGGTGTGGGGGCGTAGAAGGTGGGAACGCATCAATGACTTTGAAATGTCGGATCATTTAATTCGAACACATCTAGGTGTCAGTGAGTCTCAAACTAGCGTTCAACACAGCAAACTATTTCCTAAAGAAGTTAGTAGGAAAAATGACTTCAAATGTTTACAAGCCTTTATATAAAAAGAAGATTAGAAGACGTATACTACGAAGTTTCTGTGCAAGAAAAACATAGTAATAGTAATAACAGAAACCTAAGGAATCTGAATTACGATAGAGTCTCCTGTGTCTACGATTTTTTTAATTAGACGTAAAAATTAACCATTTATGGATTACAGTAAGTGTTTTTCTAAACGAACACTGATTGAAGCAAAGAAAAAAGATTTCTCGCAAAGCCAAGATCTGTTGGGCCCAGCTAGAGTTTGTAGTGAAATCTATCATCTGTTTGTCACCCAGAAAGGAATTTTAGATTCATCTATTTTCCCGACGTCTGGCTGTGTAAATTCTGTAGCCTGACTCTATGACTCAGTGTTTATTAATTTTTGTTCCACTTGTCTATCTAAGCTTGTATTTATGCTTGCTTTAGAAACATGCCACGGTTTGTGATTGAACAAAAAAGTCTGTGCGTTAATTAAGTCTTGGAGTGTATTTATTGATTCAATATGTGTATTAAATTGTAAGACTTGCTATTTGAACTGTGTGTTTGTCAATGCACTCTTTAATCCTCTTATCTTATTCCTTCCTCCTAAACTCCATTGTTTCTACCATTTCTCTTCTTATCTGTTCACTGACAATGGAACGTTTGCTAAACGAAGTGTGTATTAGCTAGTACATGCATGCGAATTGATTGGAGTAATATTTTTTTTTGTCGAACTCGGAGCAACGTTAAGTCAACTCAAGTATCGTTTTTATTCGTACATAGAAGTGGGTTTATCAATGCAGAGCATATGTATCAGACAGCATCAAGTTAAAGCAATAACTTTGACTAGATATCCCTAGTGGAATAATGCCACAAAACTTTCAAAATCAGTAGCATGATTCCCTTTTGAATGGCGCCCATTTTTAGACGATCAAGTTTTAAATTTTAGACATGAAAGAGCAAATTAAAGGTCTAAAAGAAAGCTAACCACTCGTAATAAAATTATAATTAAATCGAGTCCTTTAGTACATTAGAAATGATAAAAAAAACAATATCAATTAGTGTCATTTTGTTTTTGTTTTGTTACCTGACAGATAAAAATGGTTAGTTTTTATGGTGGGAACTACTCAACGTTGAATCATTTTGGACAAGGTCAATATAATAATGGAACGAATCTGACTGCACCATGTGGCAGACTCATTACAATATGTCATAGAGATAATTACAGTGCCAATCAGAGCTTGTGGAAAGGATTCTTTTATAGGAGCAATGCACGGATAAACAAATACAAAAAAAAAAAATTTTTCCTCAAAACTAAACTCTATTAAGACCAAAGTATGTAGCGATGTCTCCTCCAGCCTAAATTATAAGGAGACCAAAGAATGCTCTGTAGCCCCATTCGTTCCTTTGAAGGAAGGGTAGTTGGTCGTTAGTCTGTCTACTCACCACTTCCTTACTAAACTAAGACTCACACAGTTGTGATTTCAAGCCAGATAATCGGCAATGGTGAACATGTTCATCTGGTCAAATTTATTGGACTGGAAACAAATCCAGAGAAACGAAATTATAACGTCAGTGATACTGTCCTTTTATTAACAAGATAATCGACCTTCTGTGTGATGTTGTTCATATCGATAGCGTGTCAGATATAGTAGTAGTTTGGGAAGCGATTATTGCATTTCACACTTATAACGCGTCTATAGTCTTAGTTATTCATGCTTGTCAAAATATTTGATGATATATAAGGCTTGTCTTCGAGTCCAAAGATTAGTGAGGAATACAGTATTTCCCGTGGCTGTGCAGCCCCAGCTGCGACCTACATATTTTGCCACATCCAGGGCAAGCAAAACCATTGTCCGCAGGTGGTCGATTTAGATTTTCTTTTCGTCGTCTGCGTTTGTCCTCGGCAGCAGATTTTTTTTTTATCTCAAATTGTATCTGATGATAATACATAGCATTTCCCATCACTGGACTATGTGTTTGAAACTTACTAATTGTACTAGCGGCAATGCTCTGAGCAAACTGGCTGAATTGACTTGTTTCGCGTCGTAAGCCAACATTTTCCAAAATAAACTAAGTAGCTCAATCAGCCTAGCAGTCTGACCTAAATCTACAAGCGTAATTATGTCTATACTTAGTTTTACTCTTTCGACTGATAGTGTTGGATATTGTCAATAGCTAACCGGACCTTTTAGTGGTCAGTCATTATCAATCGACCATCTCTTTTTTTTTTTGTATGAAATGGGAAAAACACATAAAGCACTGAAAGATTAATAAATCGTCAAGTAATTTTAGAGCAAAATAACTCGTCCTGGTTGTTACGGTATCCCAGAATCAGTTAACTACGTTACGTGCCGCCTTGATTTGAGCCATTAGGAAACTTATTGCTTTTGTGTGTGCATAATAAGAAAACAAAAAGGAGTAAGAACTCTCAAATTTAACTCATTTTAGAATGTCTATATAACATTTTAATTTATTGTAACAGCCATAGTGAATTGTAAATAGATGATGGATTTGTTTTTAAGTATTCTTAACTACACAAATGCAACACATCCGCCAATATTATTGCACTTTACGTTTAGAATAGCTTTCGTTGGCTTACTAACAACATAAATATCTACCTGAATAAAAAAAAACACAGAAAGAGACTGTCGCCTGTGGGCAATTAATGTTCTGTCAAAGAGATGATATCTTTCTAGCAGAAAGCGCAAGAATGTGTGTACACAGTGACACAACAACAACGTTAGCACTTTGTTTTATCTTTAGGTGGGGACCAGGGGCGGCCCTAGCAGTGCGCGGGGCCCTGGGCGAGCGTCATGTG
>JADKLZ010000003.1:40248619-40285955 GCA_021533235.1 Biomphalaria straminea | reverse complement strand
ATAAAGAAAATAGAAGAAAAATGTCACGGGGGACAAAAAAAGTTATTGAACAAAATGGGTTTAAGGCTAAGCTTTAAAGCGTTTAAACAGCTGCAGTCACGCAGTCATCTTGTCACCCTAACCCTAATAATACACTTCAGTCAAAGCCTACGTGTAGAGTGTACTCTAGTTACGGCTTACTGACTATGATGTTACATTTAGCAAGTTGCTGTGAAATATTTCAGAGGCGGAGAGGCGGCTGAGTGTTAGTTTGAGGGAGGCTGTAGATCTATATATAAACAGTGTAAAAACTACACACTAATTAAGCGTTAATTTTTGGGCAGTTGCATTTAATCTTTTTTTTAAATTAACATCCTTCCTGACCTCAATTCCATGGCAGAAATATAACGTTCGTTTGATTGACGATAAAGTTATTAAATTAAAACTCATTTTTCTAATTTAACCCTTTTGGAAATGTGGTTGTTGATTTGATACATTGTATGTATGGAGAACCATTTTATATATTTTTTTTTTTGTTTTAACAGCTAGATATTGACATTGCAGACATACAATGTATACGATGTATGCAAACGGGACATAAAGCTCTTTAAGATCGACACCAGCAACTGGGAAGAGGTGGCACTGAATAGATCCACATGGAGAGAGAGCATAAAGGAGGGGTCTCGGATTGCAGATGTCATACACAACAGAAGCAGAAAGAAGGGTGAAAATGCAACGGCGCCTGGTGACTACATATGCCCAACCTGCGATCGTAGCAGTGTATCAGTTCTCGCCAGTTCTCTATCATCTAGACTTGCAATAACACAATGCCATTATTCATTATGTTTGGTTATAGATGAAAGCTGAACTCGAAATGTTCCAAAATCAAACAACTCAATAACAAGAAAAACATTTTTTAAACATAATGATACCAAAAGAAATGTAAAAAATATTTTATTCTATTCGGGCATCGAACACGCGACACCGTCAGCTGCCTTAAATTTGAACGTCCACATTTTAAATTTTTTTTTGGCATAGGTCAGAGCGGAAGACATAATTGCAATTATTATTTTTATATCCTTATATTATTAACATCTAGGTCTAACATTAGACATAAAGTTTTGATTTAGAACTTTAAAGATCTAGTGTAGATCAACTTCTTGATTTAGAATGTAGATAGATGTAATCCATGTTGGCTCTAGATCCAGATAAGATGTGTAAGTCTCTAGCAAAATTTACATTTAATTATTTTTTACTTTGAAAAATTATAATGGTCAACGGTACTTTTTTTTTGGAAAGAAATAGGTGCCGGTACTCAGTGAAGGATTGCTTAACTTGAACTACTAATAAATTTATAATAAACTTTAAAATAGCCTACAAGAAAAGTTATAATTTTCCCCACTTTGAAAAAGGGTGCCGATACGCCGTACCGGTGCGTACTGCGTACCGTCACAAAAAAAAAAGGTCTGATGGTCAAACTATAGTTATCCAGGTGTGGCGAACTGGCTAGTAATTCTCTTTTCAGCGATATACACCAAATGTTAATTATCTAGGTAAATCGTTAGAACAGGGTAGTTGAGATCAGCGTCCACCCTTCATGAAAGAGTGACTTCAATAAAGATATTGTAAAAAAACAAAAACAAATTTTGTGGAAATGTCCACAGTACAGTGTTTCTGTCCAGGGCTTTTGCAAGCCCTCACACTCAAATGGAGTTTGATGAATGAATGAATGGATGTGATTTTAAAATTCCTTTGGGCACTTCAATATTATAGTCCATTAATATGTTTGCTAAATACCACAGTTTATGAGTTGATATCCACCTAATGTTAAGAGACTTCCCCACAGTCACCTTTTAGTGGGCTCCACAACAATTAGTTCACAGATAATTTTATCGAAACATGTTCCCATAACAAATGGTGAACTAATAGTCGAGAACGAATTTGAACCAAAGGTTTGTCAACAATTTGTCGTAATACCAGTTTCGCCGGAGAGACTTTGTGGACGCCATAAATGGGCGCTCCTTCAAAACTAAACGGTGTGACTCGACATTCTGTTACCATGTCTGATCGATGGAAAAAATAAACAAGTGGACAGTGTTGTGTTTACATTGGGGATTTGAGAATCAATGATCACTTCATTGTGTAACTACTTTCTTGAACACTTTTACTTTTACCATCTTATTATTATTTGCATAGCCTAAGTTTTAACACTACAAGCTAAACTAGGAGTCAACGTATTTTGGAAGGTTTAGGTGGCCTATAAATTACCAGGATCTTGTGATGACCAGCAGAAAGACCGGTCAACAACTGTTAAGTACAAGTAGGTCTAACCACTTCACCCATCACGTCCTTGAGCCGCCATTGGTGTAGGGGAAGGGAACTCAAATCTTGACAAATGATATTGAGGGTTCGAGGACTTGGGGTAAGTAGCTGTACGTTCTTCCACTCACCCAACTGACGTCACCGTCCACTGCGAGCACAAAAGGATGTGACTTCCACAGATAAACAAGTTAGTAGATCTACCTTAACTAACAGATGTGCCTGCATACCACAATTAATTGAAAGTAATTTCGTGCTGAGCTGCTCTATACACAGACCAAGGCGCGTGTTGTGTTGGACATGAATATTCATGACTCCAAACGCTAATGTTGAAAGTGATTACCTCGCGGTGTACGGTCACATAAACAATCAGAACAGACCAATGCAATAAAAGTAGCGTTTCATAAAAGTATAGCTTCTCAATCTATGTGAGTTAGTGCCTAATGGGCGGGCATAGTTTTGTTTTAGGATGGGTCACTCGTAGGAAATTCTGTAATGGCATACTGTGTGACTAATAGAAATAAAATAAGGAGTAGATGGCTGAACGCTGAACTGATACGTAGACTATAGCTATAATAGCTGCAACAGTCGCATTGTGTATTGATTGAAGGCGTCTTATAATATCTATTAAATCTTAAATCTTTTACGTATTGTTTATAGTGATTTTTGTATAGTTATATCTACAATAGTCATATCAAGAAAATTAAGATGTCATGTAGTTAGTTAAACAAAATAAATTATTTAAGAAAAAAACTAAATACCCCCCACACCCCCCCAAAAAAAATAGAGTTCTCCCCCCCCTCTATTTCCTTTTCTCCAAAACAATAATGAATGTATATTAAACCTTTCCTAAACAATGGCACAAGGAAACTATTTTTTTTAATTGTAAATAAGAGCATCTTTCCTTCCCTTTCACTGTAAGCGTCAACCCATTAAGAAATGAAAATGAGATTTTGTGTCATACGATAAATCAGTCGTATTTCAATACGTCTATTGCCTATATTAAACGAAAAGAAAACATGAAGGATTTTCATTTCAATAATACACTTAAAGATTTCAACACATTTGTCTTTAAAATATATGGGGAAGAAAAAGATGTTGCAGCTAACGCTCTAAAGGAATACCTAACAATATTGACTTTGAGAACAATATTTCTTGTACGATGCAGCCGATGCAGCGACAGCCCAAGTCAAAGGGGCCACAATATCATAGCCTCATATCATCAAAGTCATGAAGAAACTGCGTAGGACTGGAGATTGAGCCATACGCCACTAAATTAGATCAACGCTTTATTTAGTCGGACAAAGCTGTTAGGGTTTAGTTTTTGCTGCCATGGTTTATAGTGACTCATTTTCCTCTATTCTTTACAACTTAAATCATTTTTGAAATATTTTCGTAGTTTCATTTTGTTTTTTCTCCTAGTACAAACAAATATTTGAACGATTGCTAGTAGGCATAAACTCTCGAATGTACAACAGCACATCAATTTGGTTCTGACCCGAGGTTATGTGTGTAAAACATTATTTGCACAAGACAGGTGTGTATGAGTGTGCAGGTGTGTATGAGTGTGCTGGATGTAAGGTTGTCAGGTCAGTTACAGAGAAGGTCAAGTGTTGAAATAAACAGTGTCTTGTCACCCACACTCAGGTGAACACAGCACAAGAGAAACTTTTTTTTTTTTTTTGTTTCAGTTTTGTTTTGTACATTTTTTTTTCCAAATTCTGATTTTAAATTTTCTGTAAGTCTTGAAGTATATAACTTTTCAAATAAAACAATACAGAAAATTCTATTAAAAAATTGTTTTAAAAGAAATATGAGTAAATCAAAAAACATTCCCCTTCCGAATTTATTGAAGTTGATTTACCCCTCCACAGTGACCAGTAGTTTTAAAGAGGACTAGCACAGTGAACAGTTACAATTAATTTTTCCAGCTTGATAAGCTTCAAGTCTAGGCATGCAAGCCCCAGTTTAAAAAAAAATGTGTATACAACAAAGTTGCAACTCTTTAAATATAACTCTATGTGTATGACATTCAGATCAATGTTTAAAAAAAAAATACAAACATGTCTTTTGTAACCATGTCAAGAGACCTATTAAAAAAACAACACTTCCAACAGAAAACAAAATCAGAAGCAAGGGAAAGTGAAAAGAAAAATGGGACTATTATAGCAGGGCTTCAAGAAATGGTTCACTAAAAACTTTTTGAAAGGATTAAAAATCAAACTGAAAGAACCAGCTGACAGAATACCTTACTAAACTGACACAGAGACAAGCTTAGGGTGTCTGAAAAAAAAAAGACTTTGTTACCTCTTTCCATTGTGGATTTAATTCTCCTTTGATAACTTGTGTCTTTTTATGGTGTCCTAATGAAACAAAACATGTACTCAATATTTCAGCATAAGGAAAATGTAAAAGTTATTTAATATAGATCTTTAAATGTACTTTTTAATTTTTCTAAAATGAAAAAAAAATGTATTCTCTTTTTGTACAGATAAGAATATAAAGAGATATATAATAAAATATGTAAACTTACAAAAGAAATAATATCAATATTACAAAATTGTTGCTTTTTTCAATAATATGAGGATATGTCCTCAAAATAAAAGGCCAACACAGGAATAAATGAGGACAGCCTTTATTTTTAATGGTTACTTATTTTCAGGGCTTCCAAAAATGTAACATTATGCACATGTGACAAGATCTAAGAAGAGAGAGGGACAAAAGGAGTGGATGACATCAAGGATAAGATAGCTTATCCTTTGCATATTTACAGCAGAAGATAGGCAGTGGTGCCCTATTATTTTTTCCAATAGAATTATTGGATTATACAATCTTTTTTTTTTAATGAAAAAACATTATACAGTATAATATACAGCTTGGAACAATGCAATTCAATACAATAACTATCATTATCATATATTGTGGCTTTAAATGATTAATGTCAAAGTTCTGTATTACAAATAGGCCTACACAGAACTATGTGGTAATTGTAGCTACCGATTGGGAAAAACATAAGCATTATATTTAAAAAGTTCAATTATAGAATATCCCATTTCTTCACCCTTCCATTTCCCCCCCCCCCCCCCATAAAATGAATGTAAAAAAATGTGTAGCCTTACTGAAATTTAATACAACTATTTGAAACTCTCTATGCACTAAAGTTCACTTTCTCGAAATTGGCAGTGTTTTCTGGTATTCCCTCTAATCTCTGTACAAGGAAATCATTTGGATAAGCTCCACTTACAAATCATTGCATGAACATTTTTGAAAGTATGCGGCTTCTCTAGTGAGTCTGGAAGAGTTCCTAATTTTAACAAATCTACTTCCTTTCAACTCAACAATAAAAGATATCCATTGCATCACCATAATGTATGACCAAGGCCTAGACTGAAATCTAGCCTAGTGCTACAAAAAAAATATGTAGAATAAAAAGGCCTATGTGTAATAGAACACCTTTTTATAGATCTAGAGATAAAAAAACAACAAAAAATATCTATATAAACAAAAATATAGATTAATAAAGAGTCTAAAATAGAGATAAGTTCTAATCCAGATTATCATTAGGCTATATTATATATATATATATATAGAGAGAGAGAGAGAGAGTGAGAGAGAGAGAGAGAGAGAGTGAGAGAGAGAGAGAGAGAGAGAGAGAATTAGATGTGAAGACTGGAACTATTGATGAGCAGAATAAGGTAGATATAGACTACTATAGATCTAGATCTAAATCTGGAATCTTAGTTCTCACATATTTTTAATAGATTCAAATTTATTATAGTACAAAAACATGTTTTTATTAGAAAATCTTCAAATTATCTAGGTCTATAATTTATAAATTATATCTAGTATCTAAATCAGTAAATGTAAATTTGATACTAGATCTAGATTGAGAATACTAGATCTACAATTATAATAATTATTACTATAATCTAATCTAGATCTATATGCTATCATCTATGATCTAGATCTACTGATCATAACTATAACTGATCTAGATATCTACTTTTTGTTATCTAAACAATCTAATCTAGTTCAGAATTAGACTTTAGAGTGTTCACTTTAGAGTCTAATTGTCCAATGATGTAAATATATAATATCATATATGTAATAAAAATATATACAATCTAGATGGTGACGAAAGCCACTTTAATAATTAGATCGATATTTCTACTTATTTTCATGCCCATAATACTAGCTTAACTAAATTCTCAACCACTTTTTCTCTCTGCACCCAAATATCCCAGACTATCACGGCCTAATACCTGCAGCACGGTTAAAAATAACTCAACGAATCAGCAAGAAAACAGTCGCGCACTCACCTTGAAATTCCACAACAGCATATGGATCACACTTTCCAATAGCCTCTGGATTGGGCACATTATCCGCTCCAACAACAGTAACTTTAAGCGACATTTCAAATAAATGTTTAACGTAAACTTTTCTCCCCCCACAACCCCATAAGAATAAGTCTGTTTAGGAGTAAGTTCATCGATTCGTGTCACTCGCACTTGGCCGTTCCTTTTTCTCCTTTTTTTTCTTTAAGGGGGAACTACTCTAACATATTCGTAGGCGTGGTTTAATAAGTTTTTTGTACGCTGACAATTAAGATGTACATCTATCTATCTAGAGTAAATCTATCTATCTATCTATCTAAGATTTTTAGATTTTAAAAACATATCCAATTTATATTTACAGTCTAGGTAGATCTACGAAGAGGATCATACAAAATACATTTTTCTTCAACTAGTGAATTTTGCGAAAAACTGACAATAAGTCTTATTTTATACACCTATATTACATATTTTATGCAAAGAGATCCATCGTCTATAATAATATATCTATAAAAAAAATACTCCATCATTTGCCTTATTCAACTGTAGGCTACCTTATCATGCCAGGCATAGCAACGCTCACTATAGCATCAAAATGATGAGGGTGGATCATTAATTTAGTAATAGACACTAAATAAATAGGCCTGCGTGTAGGCCTAATTGATGTTTCACGTGTTTTAAGAGTACATGTCCAGCTATCTCAATGTCATCGACCTGGGAGTTGAAGATAGCATGATCTGATCAGTCAAGTTGTACGACTTGCATTTGCCAAAAAAAAAGAAAAAAAAACTCTAAGTAAATTAATTTCGTTGACCTCACATTGTAGCACTTCTAAAACTTATTTGACTTAGGGTGGGCTATATAAATATTATAGGGTTTTGCATGGGCTTTGGTGGAAACCCCCCCCCCCAAATGAAATCCCCTTCTGCAGATAGTGGTTGGATGTGGTGACTGTTTTTGTGCTTTAATTTGTTTTATTATAAGTGAGATTTTAATGTAAACCACATCGTGCCCCACCGCAGCCAATCCTACGACAGTCACCAAAGACATGGGCGTAACCAAGGAGTTGAGTTTTAAAAAAAAACTCCAGTTTTTTTTTTTAACGTTAAAAATTCCCTCTTCAATACTAAAGCAAACAAGTCACCGAACTCTATAACCTAGCCAAGAAGGATTTTGAGTTTTAACCTCCACCTCCAGAGGATTTTAAGTTTAACACCCTCACCAGAAGGTTTCGAGTTAAAAAACAACAACCCATCTATCCGGTTTTAAGGTTTGAAACCCCCACCTTTAACATAAAACTAACGCAAACTACAGTCACCTAAGTCTATTAGCATAGCTGGGGGGGGGATTGAGTTTGAAACTCTCTCAGAGGATCTTGAGGTAAAAAAAAAAACAACAAAAAACAACCTCTTAAACCAAAGCAAACTAGTCAACAAATTCTATGAGCATAGCTAATGGGGGTTTTGAGTTTAAAACATCTCATCCAGATGGTTTAGAGTTTACCCCCCCCCCACAGATGGTTTTGGCTTCTGAATACAAGTCTAAAGCAATTTACAATCACACATGAGCTTTTCTTTCCATAAAAGAAAAAACAAAGCTACATTACTTACTAAATTTCATGAGCCTAACCGATAATTTTGCCGATATGGTTATGCGGCCCTGCCCATAGTTGTCATTTTCTACCAGTCGCTGGGCTCCATTAATAAAGTGCAATGAGTAGCGAATTTGGTTTATATTTTGACCTACAATATTTTTTAAAATTATTTTTACAAAAGAGTAGCAGAATAATGCACTCTAGATACCCCAGAAAATGTTTTGTTTCTTGTTTAGTTTTAAATACCGGAAATAATGCTTGGCGCCTGTACTACCCCGAACCCCGCCTGGGAAGCTCACATTAAAACATGTTTAATTAGCGAAATCGCAAAATTTAACAAGACGCATTTTCCCTTGACAGATTGAAAAGACAAATTTCCTTATGACTTGTGGATATTATTATTAACAAATATTATTATTATCATATTTATTGTAGTTAGAAAAAAAGATTAGCCTACATTGGCCTACAAGATAACCAATCTGGTTATGGATCTATGTCCAGATCTTCCAGTAGCTTATTAATTTTCATTCTAAGTTTGGGGGAGGGGGTGGGGGAAAGCTAGTCAACGGTAGACAATCAATACAAATGTTAATTTTTACTGACAAATAAGGTTGTATCCCTTACTTTTTTCTCTTCTAATTATTCTAATTATTATATAGGGCATGCCCTAATAGAGTAATTAGACGTTCCTTTAATTTTCTAAAAATATTTTTGTCCTGTGTCACTGATTCAAGTACTCGTTCATATATAAATACAAATTTATACAAATGAGATTTACTCATTTACTTGGCAGATTCGTGAAACTCGTGATAAGCTCAAATAGCTTTTAGAAGTAGATAGAGGCGGACTGGGTGTTCCAATCGACCCGGGTATTTCTGTACAATCCGGCCCCCCAAATTGTGTGCCATATGATGGGCATCCAATTATACCTGTCCTCAAAAGTATTGTGTAAAGATTAATAATGTATCGAAAGTAGTTAGCTATATGAATAATTGATTAGATCTTAAAACAATCTAATTACTAGGCCTATCTATTACTAAATGAATAAATAGTTGCACTTGGAGTAACTTGGAGTTCAATCTCAAAATGTACATTAACATCTGCATGCACTTGACATTCACATTTAGGTATCTGAAGATCCTCCATCAACGAGCACATTGTTTATGGTACAGTTACACTCCTCGCCATTTTTCAGGCATATGGACTTCAATTTAAAAATACAACTCTACATCCTCCATTTTATAGCTACCCGTAGGACAGGGCTATGAGGGGCGCGGTGGCTGAGTGATTAATCGCTTGACTGTCAAACTTGGGGTCCTCCTGGGTTTCTTAGGACGCCTCTAAAATTTTAGTGTGAGAAAGTATAATAAAGGCAGTTGGATGCTATGCTGGCCACGGCCAAAGAAACAGATGATTCTTAAAATCAGCTGCCATATAGATCGCAAGGTCTGAAGGAAAACCTTACCTTAGTCTCATATATTGCTTTCAAATTAATTTGGACACCTAGAGCTGGCTACACACAACAGAACATGTCTACTTGTTTGAAGGTAATTTGATATCCTTATGTTCAGTAAAACAAAAATTGCAGTTTGACTTACATCTATAACTTTGTCGTCTTACGGCGATGAGCCTGTGCATTCATAAATGCTGTCATCATAAGTTTGGTGAATCTCTACTGCTTGCGACAAAGCATTGATAATTTTATTTTATTTTTGTGTGCTCAAGATTTCAGCAATAGTTGCTTTTTATCTAACGTATTTTCAGCTCGCTCTTTTGCCTTTAGATGCCAACCATCTCATTGATACTATGTTCAAGCAACTCGAGACCATGCAACAACTCCATCAAAGCCATAAGAATTCGTATGTGACTGAATCTATAGGACTTGAAACGTTGTTGTTGGTCCCTTTATAGATTCATCCGAATCTGGATGGAGGTCAATCGCATCCCTAAAGTCATATTTTACGGGCAACTCGCGCCTGGCATACAAAAAAAATGGGCGCCCCATCTCCGTTACGTGGATGTAATAAAAAGGGGTTTAAAATCAGTGAACATATAAGCATGAAAGTCGCGCTTAAGAAAAACAAAGTTACCCTATAGCTATTATAAACAGAAAAGCATCATAAAATACTATTTTTAGAAGTATATATAAATATAAACCTTATTGTTGTATATATATATATTGCACTTTTTTTTTGTAACTAGCCACAGTGGCGTAGCTAGGGTGGGGGGAGGAGGAGGAGAATTTGAAAATCCCCCCAGGCCCACACTTGAGGGGTAGGGGTTCCCAAGTAAGTGTTTTTTACATTATAAATTAAGTATTACGCCAAATGCAAGGGCCCCCAAACAGGTCAAGCCCCCTGGTCCCCAAACGATGGAAATTTCCTACCTACGCCCCTTAGGTCTACATTTCAAAAACAAATATGCTATCTGACAACGTAATAGATCTATGCATAGGATTAAATTGAAGAATACTTTCTAGATCTAGAGCCTATATGAATGTCACAGATGCTTCAATATTATGCTAAAATAAAATTATGTTTGACACTACAGTAAACTATACGCATAGACATGAATAAATGTAGACTGACCAATAAGAGAGTTTTATGAAATGAAATTTGTGAATTGCAATTGTGTGTACTTTATTTTATGTCTATAAATTTTGTTTAATCTCTAAGACAGAAGATCATGTAACATTCATAGACATAAATAAGTATAGACTGGCCAATAAGATATTTTTATGAAGGGAACATTTGTGATTTGCAAATTAGTGTACTATAGATACTATACAGCATGAGCAGTATAAAAGTTAAGTATTCATATCTATTTCAGCCATAACCTATATAAGTATTGCAATATTTTCACTATTGTGTTTTTTTTTATCTCTTAGCGTGACTGTAATGTCAATTAATCATAATGTTTTTTTTTTGTTCTGAAACTTTTTTTTTTTTTTTTAATTTTAGCTTATTTGGACATTCTGCTGAAAAAATCCCTAGTTTCACTAATTCAAAGGTAAGGACTGAATCCTTTACTTCTTTTTCCAGTGTATATTTATTTATGCTATAATGCCATTTTGTGAATGAAAATAGTGCGGATTTGGATACACCATTTTTCTTTCACACTATGCTGCGTACATAAGGAGGAAGTGTAGTTTTGTTTAATCTTTAACACTAAAGATCGTGCAAATTGTCAGATTTCGGAAATCCGAATACAATGGATATACATTTTTTCAAGTTACATAAAGTTACTTCCTGTTTCCAGTCTATATATGTCTATGGTAACATTTAAATTTTTCATGATTCGGAAATCCGAATTCAATAGATATACATGTTTTCAAGTTACATGAAGTTACTTCCTCTTTCCAGTTTGACTATACTATAATAATATAAATATGGTTATTCCCCTTGCATTATGCTTAAAAATCTTTTCAGATTAGCTACGGGTAACGCATATAATCACCATCCCTCCCGTTGGTTAGCATCCATGCATATTCTACAAGTGACTACAAAGGTTTACAATACTAATTTTTACAATCATGTGGGGAAAATATGGAGGTAATTACCTGTTATTATTAAAAATAATATTTTATCAATCTACAAAAATAATATATAGGCCTACCGGTGCAAACCAAAAGGCAGGGGCCCCAAAGACAGACCACGACTACGGTGCTTATTATATTTCTAGATGTTAAAGGCAGATCTACAACAATTCAGAGTTCAGAGACGAAAAACACAAGTCAGATCTAAATTGAAAAGAGTGTTGATAAGCAAGCCAGGTCCTTCCATGAGCTGCAGTTTCTATATTATAAGTGGCACTATTAATCTACTTATTGGCTATTCTGAGTAGGCCTTCACAGAGCATTTGCAGACTAGAGTCTAGCTTACTTAGCCAGAGCCCAGACCACCTACATCTATATAGATCTAGATTGAAAAAATGATCGAACGGTGTCGTTTGATTTGAGATTAAAAAATACATTCTAGACAAGATCTAAATCTATATTTAGACAACATTAAATCGCCTTGCTTGCAGATCTAAAAATAAACATGACTGTTTATAACAAAAATGATTCTCACATTATAAAATAAAAGCACTTAACGAGCTATCCTTCGTTTCGTATTCATTTTTTACACAGAACTAGATAATGTGCACTTGTTCTATCTAATAAAATAATCAATTATGTTTTTTTTTATTTCTTTGATTAAATATTTAGTAAATTTTGATCTATCTAGATCTAGAATCTAATAGGTACCAAAGATAAAGAAAATAATTATAATTTGTTGGCTATTGCCACAACTAGGTACAAGTATTTGACTATTTCGACATACCGGTATATTGTTCTCTAGCTATTCACACTCTTAACGGTCTTACAACAGATCTTTAATAATAATTTTTTTTGTAAAATCATATTTTAAAAGCTTTTTTTTTCTGAATAACTACATAACCTAAGTCGTAGACTTCTGCTGGTGTATCTTAAGGAAGATACGAAGGGAGTATTTTCCCTCATTATAGCGGTCCCCGAAAGGGGAAAATTTTAAACCTCTATTAAGCCTATATTTGAATGGTCTGTCTGTACGTCCGTCCGATTCCATTATGTTTCGCAGCTTCTTCTAGAAGCGAGCCTTTTTGTTTTTAAAATTTTTTATGAAAATATATATGCTGGAGCGTTTCTAATACACCATTTCAAAAACTACTTTTCTTGTATGTTAACGTATATTATTAATTTTTTAGTAGCTATACCGGTAGTTAAAAGTTAAGCAATCAACTACTGAGTACCGCACCTAATCACTGAGTACCAGCACCTATTCTTTTTTTTTTTTTTTTTTTTTTAAAAAAAAAAAGCACTGCTTACACATATGTTTTCCTAAACGTAAAAATTAATTAACGACGAGTGAAGGTGCAATTACTTATTTAATTAAATTAAATAACACTTATTTTGTTGATTACTTATGAATATTATCAGCAGCAGGTGCCTTGGCCGGCTTGGCCACGTTTATAGAATGCCAGAAGGTCGACTTCCACAAGACACAAGACATTCTGTATGGTGATCTAACAGAAGGCAGGAGAGCCGCTGGTCGCCCACTTTTACGGTATACGGATGTGTGCAAACGCGACATGAAGCTCTTCAAAAATCGACACTAGCAGCTGGGGAAAAGTGTCACTGGATAGATCCACATGGAGAGTGAGCATTAATGAAGGGTCCCGGATTGCAGATGCCATACACAACAGTAGTAGAAAGAAGGGTCAAGATGCGACGACGCCTGGTGATTACCTATGGTCAACCACTCAACCTGTGACCGCAGCTGTATATCAAGGATTGTCCTCTTTAATCACACAAGAAGTTTGAAGTAGCCTTTAGTTCAAAACGTACCCACGGACCCTTAAGTAAAAAAGCTACACAAATATGGAATGTAATTGTAACCAGAGTTTGTAGATCTAGTATCTTTGTTTAAACATTAGTTTAAGCTCTTCGTATGTGGATATTTCAGTAAGCTGCTTCTGCACTAGTATGAATTGAACTGAGATTTGTTCACGCGTATGCTGTATGTACGTTTATGTATAGGGTTATGGTTTACTGGGCGTTAGGGTTAGGAAAAAAATCGCCCCCTCCTTTTTTCTTCCAAAGTTCTGAATCCGCTAGTGATTTCAGCGGGGCTCTGCTGGTCCACGGACCACAGCTTGAAAAACACTGGCGGCTGGCCTATATGATCGACCATTATCACGGTAAAGATCTTTTTATCGGAGAAAAAAAAAAACCAGTAATAATAGGCCAGAAGTTTTTTCTTTTACTAAGCTTCTTTCAACTCTCTCAAGTAAAAAGTTTAAATATGTTTTTTCTCCCACTTTCCGTGTTGAAATTTTGCATAATTATTCATAGTCAATGACAATTAGTACTAATTAATTAACTTCGTTTTATATAGCAGAAAGGGAGCTAAACCCTGCCATTTTCAGATAAATAGCTGTAATTGGCAGTTCTTTTCCTTAGATAAGCTTTGTTTGTTTTTTTGTTTTTTTTAAGTATTTTTTTTTCTATTGTTTGTTTGCTTGCCTATCAACGGAACAGCAGAACAATTGTATCATATGGTCTGATCAAAATCAAAGATATTTCACTAATGGTAGGCTATCTTTTTGATCTTATGACGCGACAACTCAATTTCGTGCTCTGGACAGTCTTGGTAAAACTAGGGTCTCGAGTGAAATTTAAAGAGAAATCTTATCCATAAAACATTGATGTATTTTATTATTTTAATACTAGATGTATCCTAGTTAAGTAGCCCAACATTATTTTTAAATAAATTGTAGAGAAGTGAGTTTTTTTTAAAGCTTGTTTTGGCTACAAAGTTTTGTATGCTAAATTATAGACTAAATTATATAACATATATATAAACTTAGAAGGTTTAAAGAAAAATCATGTAGAGACATAAGTAGTCTTAAAAAAAAATTAAAATATTTCTATGAATTTTAAAATACCAATTTTCTTTTAGAATAGTAATATTTATAATAAGATGTAGCTTTAGTAAATACAAAAAATGAATTCCTGGATTAATATTTAAAGTTAGAAGTTAGGAAACATGGTATTTATATCCAATTTTTTTTTTATAAGTAAAAGAATCTATGTAATTTTTTTAAATTTAGTTTTTATCTATTATTCAGGAGCAATCAAAATTTTAAAATAAATGTGTAATTCTTAAGAGTCGACATTAAAAATAATTTTGAAACTGATTAAAAAAAATAAAATAAAACAAATAAAGCAGAATATAGATAAATAGATTTTCAATCTTCAGTTTATTATTGTAAACTGCATCACACAGCCATACAGCATATATATATACTGTTTCTTTCTATGTACACTATTTATAACGAAAGATTCTTAGTATACTCTTACAAATCAATATCACAACCAGTGCACATTTATATATACACATGTGTTCTGACAAGTTAAGTTACAGCACCAGGGTGGAAAGATCACTAGCACAAGCCTCACAGCATTCAACTTAACTCTTATTTATGTTCTCTTTTAATTGCTTTCTTTTGTTTTTTTCAACTAATTTTTACATCAGACAGCTAAACACAAAAGTTAAGTAAGTAAAGTTCAACAAAAAAAAAGTGCATTACTACTACATTCATCAAAGGAAAACAAAAGCCCTAATAAATAATACTGATGATATAAGAGGAATGAGCTCAACTTTGAAATTCACTTGTACATCAAGACAAGAACAATTTGACAGTACTGTAATAAACACAGTTTGAAACATAAATGTATAGACAATAGGTTCTGAAAGATAACATTGAGGTATTTTTTGTTGGCCTTATTTAGGTTTATACAAATTTATTAAAACACACAGAAGCTAGCTAATTTGTATACAGCTTGACTGACGTCTGCAACAGGGCATTGCACACACATTTAGGTAGAATATTAAATGCAGACTTCATACAAGATTAATTTTCCTCACGCTAATGCTACATCACACTGATATATAGGTAGGTTACCTTTAAACAGGTAATATTACTGAGTAACCTATCCAAACCTGTGTTGTTGTTTTTTTGTACATTTATACAATGTCTAAAGTATTTAAAAAGTAAAACTTTTAAATGAAAGACAATATATAAAAACCTACAATAAATTGTAACTTATAAAATTATCAAACAAAGAAAGATAATAAAGTAGTAGTCACACCACCCCATTATACTGAATACCTTGTATGTATCCTTATTGCTGTATGCATTAACGAAATAAAAAAAAAAAGGTAGAAGATTCATAATTGGCTACTCAAGATAGTAATGTAAAACTGTACAGAACAAAGCTCTATTACAATTGTCATTTCTATTTGTTTTTATTAAGCATTACTCTACTTTAATGACTTGTTAGAATTATACACAGCACAAAAATGTGGAGAAATAAATGGCAAAGACATAAAACATTACACCTGAAGGCAGTAATATTTTAGCACTAATGCTATTTCCATTCTGAGTACCTAGCACATAAAAAGCAAATTTAAAAAAAAATTGAGGCAGAATACATTTACATGGCTGGGATTATAAATAAGGAAAAACAGTTTTTCCTAGGAGGAAAAATGAGAATGTATTTTTCAATATTTATTGAATGTATTTTTCAATATTTATTATTGATTACTGCCGAACTTGTTCTAAGAACATTGAAAATTTAACCAACAGAGAAATGAATGCAAATAAATAACAATAATAAAGCTTGCATAATCACAGGGAAAGGAACACTATAATGCTTAAGTCACATAAACAGAACCATTAAGGTATTGTTTGTAATTCTTTATGTACATGATAATATTTATAAATATATTTCTTAAAAGCAATTAAAAATTTAATTATTTTTTTATTGTTTTCTTGTTTGTTTGTTGTTTTTTTACATTTTCAGTAGTTTGATGTGAAAAAAACTTTTTTGGTAAACCAATAAAGCAAAATATGTAATGTCAATATCATTTAAAAATAACAAAATATGAGGTCATGCAATATTAATAGTAAAAAGATTTAATGATTCTTAAGTTAAAAACCAAATAACAAGAAAAAATATGATTTTGCCTCAACAATTTTAACTATGCAACTAAATTCAATATTTTTAGTGGTGAGTTCTTTTCTTATTCAAATACACTAACAAGAAATTCAAAAATATAAAACTGTGTAATTTACACTATGAATGATACCGCAAAACAGACACTGTGCCATATTTAAATCTATACATTATGTGTATATAATACAAATTATGTGTGTGTAAGTTTAAAAAAAAAATCAACTTCAGTAAATCTCTGGATAAACAGTTCTGATTATGTATACGCTAAGTAATATAGCTTCTTGAGCCATATTAAATCATATGAATGTCAACACATCTGTGTAAAGAAAAAACCCACAGGTATGGTTTCAAGCCTCTTTAGAGAATAGACAAGGTACTTTGAGAAAAACATCATGTATTACTGGCATATATATATTAAATCTCAAAGTAACAAACCCAGGCAGAACACTCACCTCAACAAATGAGCTCTTGTTCATCATTATGGAGGGCTTCAGGATTGAGCATTAACATTAACACTTACACCTCTAACAATAGACATACATGTTAAAAAGGTGAACTGAAATATGCACAATGGATTCATAGGCTATATATTTCTTTTTTCTTAAAAACTTTGCTTCAAAGATTTCAGCATCTAAAGTGATTAATGTTGCAATATGAAAACAGCCCAAATAAAATTGCCCTTTATCTTCAACAAGCTGAATGATTTAGATGGCTGTGAAAGCTTCTTTGTTCACTGAAAACTGAAACATCATGTTTCTTTTCTTCTTCATACACCTGGAAAATTTGAATGAAATGTCAAACCTCATCAGTAATATGGAGATGAAGTGCCAACATCTCTCCAGACTGAAAATTCTGTCCATGCATCTGTTTTCTTTTCTGGCAACCATCTGGGGTTAAAATAAGGAGCTTGGTTGGAACTAGATCGGCTTGAATCATAATGTTCTGAAACAATACAATAGTTTTTCCCATCATTGTTATCCCAGTGCTGATGGCCATTCTCCTCAAAACAAACAGCAAATTGGATTTTCTTGGAAACATCAAATGTAGGAGATATTTCCATTTTGAAAGTAAAAGTGTCATAAGCCTCAGTGTAACTCAATCCTGGTCCAGGAACATAAGATGCATCAATATCCTCAAATGTTTCCCATTCATCTAGTGATAACCTTACAAAAACATGTTTTTCAAATGAAATGTTCTTAACTTTGATAGTTCCTTCGACGGTATAGTCTCTTAGAATAACATTTTCTAAGGACACTAAAGATCTGTTAATTTTGTCTCTGAAAGCAAGATAATCAGATGCTGGCTGTGCAAAACACAATTTAATAGGTGGTTTACAAGTGACATCTGCATTAGCACCCAGAGTTAAAGACGATAAAATTTCTGGATTGAGGTGCGGAGGTTCATCTGGACCTTCTTTGACGAAACGTACTTGTGCTAATGCCAAGCCTTTATGGTCTGCAAAAGACACTTTCTTTTGAATTCGACCAGGAGAATGAGGACTATCAGGTATTGAAGAGTCACCATCTGAGTCACTTGAACTTTCAGGCTTTATTATTATTGACTTAAGAGGACCATTGCGTCGTTTGTTTAGGTTGGTATTATGGATAGGACATGTATCCAAGTGTAAAGATTGGAAGGACTCCTCCAATCCCAATCGATTGTACGAGTTTGGATTAGAATAACTCATGAAATCAAATCCTGTTGTTGGTGGACTTGCTGACAGTAAGTATGGAGAAAAGTCCATTGGTATTCTATTGCTAGAAACCTCAGGAGTGTTTTGAAGTATATCCAGCATTGGAAAGTCTGCAATAGAGTAAAAATAATTCAACTGTAAATTTATACCAATAATAAATAGAAGTTAAAATACATTATAAATGTACATTTAAGATTAGCTTTCATATTTTATTTTCAGAAAGATATCTAATGAAACATTAAATACAAACTAGAAACTGTTTAAAACAACATTACAAATTGAAATTCGAAGAATGAAAAAAATAAATCTTGCAAGCTATTTCAATAGTCAATAGTGAAGTGAATAGTGTAGAGTCGACCAAACAATGAAAAAAAAAAGTTTAATATAAAATAAATCTATATGTTGTAAATTAAAAATTAAGATTCATATTCTCATATTATATCAAGATTTGGGAATATTATTCTTTATTGCTATACATACAGCAGTATACAGATACTTGTAAAAAAAAAAAACAGACTAGACGACTAGATTTATAATATTTAATATTAAATAAAAATAAGCACACACAAAATATGTAGACGTTAAAGATATTATCAATTATTGAATTATAGACAAAGTTTAAAATACAAAGTAAATAAGTGAAACTTGAACAATTACAAGATGACGATCTAATTCCAAATTTATTTTAAATCTACACTTGTAATTGTGAAGTTTTAATCAATTGAACAATACTTCCAGTTTAACATTACATCATGCTTTTATTAAATAAATCAGTCTAGTTTCTAGCTCTAGTAACTCTAATACTAAGATCTAGATATAGATCTAGTAGACTCTACATCACACATATTGCATAACTTCATGTTCATAAGACAAGACTAAGAGTCACAATACCTGTTTGTGTTTATGAAGAGACTACTTTATTATAAGACTTTAACTATTGACAGATTGTACTTGTAGACTATCAAAAATATCCTAATGATAATGATATTCAGATCAAACTCATGCAACCAAGACAAACATTTGTTTCTGAAACATATTCTGTGTCTTAATGTAGTCCTACTCCACGAAAATGAATGGAATAGACTAGACTGAATAAAGCGAAACAAGTATTTTTCCTTTTTTTTTTTCTTCTGCTAAGGTCCCTGACTCGTCATTTTGGCCTACCCAAGGCCAAACAACATTTATTTTTAGCCACCAATCTTATTTTTTCTTGCACGTGATACTGGCTTCCCAGAGCCAATCGGTGACGTTCTTTAATGCCTGTGATATTGCGAAGCAAGGTCACGGCGTGAAGACTGAGTGCCGCACAAATCCGTACGGTTATAAGTTTATAAGTATCTGTTCAAGTGATTATGCAAATGTTTATTTAATACAGAATATAGATCTAAACACGTTATTTTTATTTATCTCCCTTAATTATACAATCAATTAAAATTTCAGATTCGCTATGTTGAATAAGAAATAAAAAACAAAACACGCGGGTCTTCGTCTTTAAGAGATAATTCAACATGGAACGATAAACTAACGGATAGTAAAACATGGTCTATAAACTCTAACCCTGTAAGCCCGTGTAATACTGTACCCTATATATAGACTCTACATATTACTTTTTAAATCTAGATAATAAGAAAATTATTAAACTTACTTGTCCATGTTTTACTGTTAAAACATTTGACAAAGTGACTGGTCTGGTTCGCATTTATGTCCTTGTCGTTAAGCGTGTTACTGTCTTCATTGCTGTTATTGTTGTTGTATATATCAGAATTGTTACCAAGTTTGTAATCCGAGTCATTGTCCAACATGTTTCGATTTGCCCCGTCAATTTCGTGAAACCAATGAGATGTCCATTCTACAGCCATGTTATTCAATCGATAAAACCTTAGCCTTATATTTTAACTCAACAAACAAAAAATCGGATGTAAACTCAAGTGATTCCTAACTTAAAAGTCTAAGTTAACAATCTGATTACCTCACAGAAAACATTGAAATTCATGCGTGTCAGTCAGTCTGTCACAAACAGGCAAAAAGAAGTAACGCAATTGTATAGGTCTTAGCTTATTATACACTGAAAATGAACGTTCCGAAATGCTTGGTGTTAGTCGCTCGAAGGCCGCACACGTCACACCACGCTGCATCTGACACAAACAACAGCGACAGTGGGCCTGGCTTTTTTTTTTTAAATCCACCACCACTAACTTTCGGCCTGCGAGGAATCTCAAACAGATGCAATACGAATCTAATACATTAAAAAGTAAAGTTCCCCTTTCAGACCTAGTGGTCTATAGGGCAGATGATGTAAAGGTCATCTGATTCTGTGGCCCACGGTTAACGAGGGGGTCATGTGGCCAGCACAACGACCAACCGCCTTTACTTTTCCCCAACTAAAGTCAGGTACCCATTAGAGCTGGGTGGACTCAAGGGCGCCCGAAAATCCCGAAATAAAAATCCCAGTCTTCACCAGGATTTGAACCCGGGACCTCCAGTACAGAAGCCAGTATATAATACATTGCAGGCCTACACTAGTGGCTGCCTGGTCGTGTGATATGCGAACTGGATTGTTTTCGCGGTGGTCCTGGGTTCGAGCCGCGCCTTCTACCATCCCCGCCCCCGCCATCCTATGGGAGGTAATTCATCTTCAAACTTATTAGGAACATTTGAATCGTGTAAAACATTCAAACATACAAATGTTACAATTACACACAGAATACAGAAAGAGAGAGGGAGAGAGAGAGAGAGAGAGCTAGAGAGTGTGTGTGAGAGAGAGAGAGAGAGGGGGAGAGAAGAAGAAGAAGAAGAGAATAGAGAGATCGAAGGAAAGAAAGGGGAGCGTTTCATTTTATTGTAACATACAATAATTCACAGGCTATAAAGTATATGTTGGCGGGATCGTAAAATGTGGCCGATTATTTGAAGCTCAAAATAAATAAAAGAGGGGATTGTTCAGAACATAATAAACAATATAAAACCTGGGGAAAAAATAAACGGAGGGTAATAATATGTTAACGATTCAGATTTAAGTCCCATGAATGTTTTCATGCACTATAACAGAGTTTTCCAAACCGTTACCTTAACGGACCTTTTCTTATTTTTTAAAGAGATTAATTAATTAATTAATGTATCCAGTAGTTAGTGGAACATCTATTAATTAAGACCTCACGGAACACTAGGGTTCCGCGAACACAGTTTGGGAAGCACTGTACTATACAATACTTGTAAGAAAGAAGAAGAGGAAAGCGATTATCTCTTGCTTTGAAATACATATATATATATAGTTGGGGTGAGGGGATCTCCATTATGGTGTGGTCTGCTCGCCTGGTCCTGTGTTGCTGAAAGGTGTCGTCAAGTCGGAGCATCCATGGTTCGTTCCATGGTCTTGACTGTCCATTATTTCTTACATGACTTTGTTATTAGAGGTCAATCAAGACTTCCAGGTAAGGATTCATTGGTTAGTTTGAGAATCACTGATGATGGCTACAACAAAACAACCGCCACTAAAACTGTGCTCATCCCTTAAGTGTGCTTCATTGTAAAGTCTTTATAAATCTACTCTTAATAATTTCTTTTCATAGCGCGATGGAGGCTTGGATGAATACAAACTTAAATGTAATGTCATTGGCCTACTCAGAAATCTAAAAACACACTTGAAAAGAATGCTATGTTAACAAAGTATCCCCACACAATTCCGCACAATTCGGACAATTCAATTCTAACTATGTTATAAATGCGCATCAGATTATTGGATTCTGTGGGCGAGCGACTGATCGAGCACACGCGATGGAGAGTGGAATGGGTTAGTGTAAAAATGGTGGCTCTGGTCTGCCTACTGCTATCGTATGTAGCAAACGTTGCTAAGGGTGTGCATATAGATCTAGGTCTAGGGCTGTTACTACCAGTAAGTCTAGAGCTGCGAAATGTGAAGTGCCGTAGGCCATAGCCTACAATGGAGAAATAATCGAGGGTTGGTAGTATAACGATTCAAATCATTATTACAGAAACATTCAAACATCTTCACACAGTACTAACATTCTATTTGATTTTAGAATAAAATATACCATATTTGCAGTGGCGTAGCTATGGAAAGGGAAAAAATTCGAAAACTCCTCCCTGTGGCACTGTGTGCCCACTTGAGGGAGTCCCCCAAATAAACGAATTTTTTAAAATTAAATATTAAATATTTCCAATGATTAATGTTATCTACACCATCAATAATACAATAGTTTGATCTTTAATATTTGGAGATCTGTTAGATAGGGGCTATATGCTTCCGTTTTTTTTTTTGGTAGTCGCGTTTCTTACTAATTATCAAGACATGTATTTAGGATACATCTAGATCTATATAGTAAACATGGAAATATGGAAATATAACGTTCCTTCCAATTGTCATAATTTGAGTAGAATCTTATCTAATTTGTAACCCGTGAAAATGTGCGAATAAAAAGATTGGTTTCTATATCGAAGAGATGCGTAGGCTATTCCTTTAAAACAGTGTTTCCCAAACTGTGTTCCGCGGAACCCCTGGTGTTACGCGAGGCCCGAATAGGTGTTACACAAACTACGGGAATGATTAAATTGTAGGCCACCACGGGAAATGAGCTCTGTCGAAAATAATCAAAGCATTCCGCTAAATACTCAGAATGTGTGAAGTGTTCCATTGAGGAAAAAGTTCGGAAAACACTGCTTTAAAACAACATATAACAAGTAGACTCTAGGATTACTTAAGCCTGTGTTGAAAATCCCCGCACGTACTTCACACAAATACATATTTAGTAGTAGTATTGGATACTTTCACTTACATGGTGGTGTCCAGCAGAGAACAGTTTGAGCCATTTCAAGTGTTTAATCTATCGTTCATAGATCAGATGTCTAAATCCAGAGTTTTATGTTTCTGATCTAAACTCATACATGTATTGTCTAGCGGTAAATAGTAGGCTACCGAGTGAGGGCAATGGGAAAAAGACCTACATAGTCATTTTTTTTAAAGCTTATATACTTTTTTTTTTCGTTTCGGAAAACGCACTTTAAGAAGCACTTTTTAATTAAGAAAAGAAAGAAACACATACAAAATAAACAAATGTTTCTAATTGTCTAAATCATGAATGGAGAGTTTTCAAAGTATAGGCCTCCTAGATATCCAGATCTAATTCAAACCATACAAAATGTGGGAGTATTGGATTAGTAAAAAGTGTGTGTGTGTGTGGAGGGTATGATATCCGCTATATGGGTCTAACTGTGAGTCTGCTCACAGAAATGTGAAGGTCGTCTTGATAGTGCGAACGTGAAGTAGAATAAAATAGATAGGGAGCCAAAACTTGATTCTTATCATCTTAAAACAGAAAATCTGGATGAAACGTGAATGAGTACATGTGTGCGTTCGTTCGCGTGGCTGTGTTAAGTACTAGCATATGCATGTCACTGTGTTTACATCTGGACATACACACACAAACAACTTTGTCTTTTCAGTTGTACATTAGGTTTTTGAAAACTATGAACCTAGAGCTTGCAAAGATATTGAACATGTGTATCTCTGTAGAAATACAGTACATTGATAAGTATTATAAGTTATCCAGAGCTCACTATTCTTCTATATAGGTCACCACACACACACAGTCACACATACACAGGAGATTATGGGAGGCCTCATAACTTCTCCATCAACTAAGTTTTAACTAAAATAGTTTAATTAACGAATTTAAAAACAATAGAGAAATCTATTCATTTTATCATGTTAGCAACACCAGTATCAGTTGGCCTATTAGCTACATCAGCATCAGTTTACCTATTAGATATACCAGTATCAGTTGGCATATTGGAATGTTAAGAAATCTCTTGACAGAAACGTGCGTGTACAGAATGTATTAAATTAATAACAAGCTACGCCCAAACTAAATCCAGAAAAGGAAAACAAAAATTGTAAAAAAGAAATATCCAGATGAATGAGTATTGCCACATTGAACAGAACTACCATGTCACGTGGTGTCACGCACTGCATCCAATAACCTTAATGACATGGATGAAGAAGCAATACAAGGGGGAGTAAGAATCTTTCTTTATATATAGAGATCAGCTATTAATTTAACGTCTTATGCTCGATTGGCCCCCCCCCCCCCCGTATAACGACTGTTGTGCAGGATTTGTCCGCGATTAGTTATATGTCATATATAACATTCATTGTAATACAGACATATCCATCTTGAGATGAAATGAACTAAATTTAGTTGACTAGTAATAATATTAAATGGTATTTGAAACAAAATTTAACTCGCTACAAAAACACTTCCTTACACTCTGGCATCCTGGAGTCGTCTCCCGTTCTTAACATTGATTATGACAGAGCCGCTTATCTTGCATCATTCTACAAGACTCACAATTAATGATCCCTTTCTTCATCACCATGGAAACACACACACACGCACAGACTCAATAACGTACAGTCATGTGACCTGGCAACGAGCTATTGGTCTAAACTGCCCACATGTTGTGACGTTGCAGTTCAGTATTCTGGCCTTCTATAACGATTGGTCTCGGTTTCATGCAACAGTAATAAGTTTTAAAAAAAAGTATACCAAAAAGAGTTGAGAGAACCACTGTGGTAATGAAAGAGACGTTAGGTCCAGGCGTGCGCAATCGCTGGCTGATAAACAACTATTATGTCAAGAAAGGTGACATTTAATTAGTGAAGAAAGCAAGTCCTAATTAGAACATAACCTAGCAAGGTCGTTGTCCGTTGTAAACACTCTATTGTTGTATAGATCACAGGCTCTTACATTGATTCAATATACATAATGTACTGTTACAACGGTATGTCAATTTACAGTCTCGATGGACATAAGTAGGGAACAAAGGACATTTTTGAAAATTTAAAATAATTTTAAAAAATTATTAAAACACCAAATCTTGAAATATTTTTCAATGTGATAAGACTTTGGTGGAACGTAGATTTAATATAGTCTGTAGATTTTTAGATATCACTGGGTATAGTAGAGCTTAATTAGGAATACTTTTTAAACTAATTGATTATCTGAGCCTTGTAAGACATCTGGATAAGTGTTAAAAGGACATTGACGGTGGAGATGGCTCTCTACAACTCAATGAAGAAAGTAAATAGGGAATTGCAGTGGTAAGACAACATAATGGACAGGTCTGAAATAGTGATTCTTTACATGACAGAAAAGGCAAAGGAATGGAGGACATTAGTCAATGTAAACACGTTACGTGATGCTCTTTAGAGAAGTGAAATGTGATTTATTTTAATTATTATTATTATAACAAAATTCTAACACTTTATTTAAAATTAAATAGACTTATCAAAGCAATAGTTAATCTTCTTTAAAAAAGGAATTAAAATCTCTACCTTTCTATTCGATTTAGCGCAGTTATGTCATATAACTTATTGACCTACGGTAGTTGCTGTCATATTTGGTTTTTCGCTTTTTCAACTTCATATTGCTCTTTGGTTGACTTCTTTTTTTTTTATTAGTATAGACTAGACAATTTGTGGTTCATTTTTACAAACCTTGATCCTGGCTTTACCAGAGAATGATAATTAGTTTCAAAGAACAATTAAAAAAATAACAGACATACCTCTTTCTTATTTCTTTCTCTATTAAATTTCTCAATAACTTTCTTGTGTTGATTTTATTCAAAAAGACTTTCTTTTTCTTTCTTTGACCATATAGTCTTTGAAATAAATGACCAAACTAGTTGTTCCAAACAAAAGTTGTACCACTAACACACAGGATCTTTCTTCAACTGGATCATTGATTAACATCGGCCAGATGTCAACAAACTAAAGAAATTGTCAGCTCAAAATAAACAATGTGTCACATACATGTTCTCATTCATTTAATGTCACTGTGTCACTCTAAACACTTCTATCCCAAACACTTAAAGCCACACTTCAACTGTTGTTCACGACTTAGTTCCGTTTCTCTGAAAATGTGCAGGCTCCCTGTCAAGGCTTTATAAACTTTTTTCTTGTCGAAGGCGCTACGTGAACAGTCGCATGACATGAGACATGCTTTAAAGAGAAAATGTCTCAATGGATTTATGTCAGTGGGGGCGGCCCAGGTCACTGGCACTGCTTTTAAGTTGAACTTTATAAGTGTACGGACTGTGAAACCCAAAGGAATGTATCGCGGTGGAACTTCTCGCCTTAACATGAGATGATGACATCTGAGTTCAATTGTTGATGTTTGAAATCAAGTAAAAAAGAAAAGGAAAACATGAACTTTCTGTTTTAGATCAAATAAAGAAAGAAAACAAAACGTTTCAATGTCAAGTAGCCAGGAAGACAGAGGAAACGGTAGTAACAAAGCAGTGAGTTTCTTTTCTACACAGACTCCTTTGAAATACAAGAAACAGGTGTAGAGAAGTTGTGAAATAGTCAATACGGTGCCCCAACCATTCACGTTCGGGGTATAGATGACGCACTAAGCTGCATTGTGTTTTGCAAAATTTATAAAACATCTACACGATAGGTGAATAAATTGTGCCAAAATGTTTTGGACACGTTAGGCTACTACACGTATAAATACAATTTAACAAAGGTTATTGTAGCTGTGCAATCATGTATATTATATTTATAACATTTTTCAAAAGTTGAAACTGATAACCTTAAAGTATGCCTAAAGTATGCCGGAGTCCGGAGGTATGTGATGAGAAAATATGCAAGATATAAAATCCTCTTAAAGAAATACAACACTTTAATTCTCTAATTATGAATCACGAAAATATTGAACACTGTTTACACACACACACACACAAACTTTATTTCAATAATAGATTAACAAAAGTATTTGACACGAAGCTTGAAACTATTAAATGAAGGACCCCAATACAAGTTTCTCTCCCCTTTTCCAAGCTCAATTCAGAAATAGAAAATTCTACAAACTTTCAATACCAGAAACAAATTATGTCCCCTACATATTTTTTTTATTTCATCTTTTATGTAAAAAGTGGACATTTTTAGACTCCCCATGAATAAATAAATGTCCTGTTTACACTTCTCTTGAGACCTACACAATAAAAAAAAATGAAATAATTTAGAAGACATAATAGTATGGACAGTAAGTTTTAATTCGACTATATTAGTCCAGCCGCATAATGATGAATAAATTACAACTTGACATGGGTGTGTGCAAAAAAAATGTCTAAGTCAATAATACATTAAATAAATTAGCCATGAAGGATAAATTCTTAGTGTAATAAACCTCAAAGACACAGTCAATATGTTGATGTCGCTGGGGAGTATTTGGTGTTGAAAAGGAAAAGGTCACATTTAAATTAATGGAAAATCAGTCGCGAACTACATCCGGCAACATTTGTTAAAGATAAATAATTGTTCAACTGGAACATCACTGTAGCATATCATTAGTTCTTCCATTCTATCAACGTGCCAAGGTCTAGTCAGTTAAGAAAGAACAATTACATCTACTACTTGTTAATATTTCTATTTCAAATATTTTGCGGCCATTAAAAAAACAAAACATGGAGATAGAGAGAACGGGGGAGGCAGGCATAAAATCATTAAAATGTAAATTTGATTTACCCATATTAAAACTTATATCTTTGGTGACGTCAATGCAGAGGTTTTCACATCTTTTCATTCAATAGCCATTTTGTTTGATCTGGAGTCGATTAAAAAAAAATGCATCAGTTTAGGATATATCAAAATAAAGGTCGCGTCAGATCATGTGTCAGCGTTAAACTATCTGCAGGAATTACGATATACACTTAAATGGACATTTTGTTAAGTTTGACCAATTGATGTTGAAGTTCGGTGTATGGTGAGTAAGACAAAAAAAAAAAAAAAAAAAAAAAAAAAACGGATGTCCTGATCCTACTAAACAATGAGCATGGAGAGATTTGTCAAGGATTTGTTTGTATTGTTTTGGTTTTGTTGTGTGAATGTCATCCTTTCAAGGATTTCTCATTCTAATAGCTAAAAAAAAGTTATTTAAAAAAAAAAGAACCAAATAAACAGTGTAGAATTGTCATTTGCTTTAGCAGACAGTGTCAAGCAGACGAGACAGTAGGCACAGCATCCCTATCAATTGTTGAAGATAAATGATAGAGAACAACACTGGCGCTAAGTTCGAGATGATAATGCAAGGACATGTTCGTCTCTGTCATAATAAGTAAAATGTTACAAGAAACACACTTAATAATGATGTAAATAAAAACAATCGAATTGAAAACTAGAGGAAACTGACTCTTTTTTTTTTAAAATAAATACATTGTTTTTTTCACATTCTTCAATACCATTGAGAATGTATTTCTCGCTCTTTGCTAACCCTTCCTTACCTAAACCTAAGTTTCTTATCAAAGAGTGTACTATTACTATGACAAAATTGTGTGGTGTAGTGCATAACATAAGAGTAATGCAACTGGTGATTGGCTAATCACTTTACAAAACGGTTGAGAATCAATGAATCAATTTATTCAACATGCAGAACTCAATAACGCAGTGATTGAAAACAGCTTATGTGAATTAGCAAACATTTAGAGGCTTATTCTTCATTAAGGCGTGTTCTTCCTTAGAGGCGTGTTCTTGACCAGAGGCGTGGTCTTCACCAGTGGCGGTGCCTTCTCTATAGGCATGGTTTTCTTAGTGGCCGTATCATGGCCCGTATGCTACAAATAGAGTGTTCTTCCTTAGTGCAAATTTTTCATCAAGGGCATGTTCTTGTTTCTTACAGTGGGGGGGGGGGGGTTTTTTATTAGCGAAATAGTTTTTATAGTTTTTAAAATTTTTTAATAAAAAAAAAATTTTTTTTTTGGTCTAACAAAATTCCCCCCCCCCCCCATCTATCTAGTAAAAAAAAAATAGAAATATGACGTCTCCTTACAATGACAAGACCACAGACATTTACGTATTTCTTATTGACACAAGACTTTCTCTGAACAACAACTGATCAAATCAAAAATTTTAAAAAAGTTTTCTCGTCTATTTCTTATATTTTCCCTTGTCTTTTTTTTTTTAAATATACATTTATTTGCTGCTAATGCTATTTAGTTACTTGCTAATGAAAGAAGTCAGTCTTAAGGCCTATAAAAGACAATGACAAACTGTTTAAGTTTCAGCCTTATGTAGGGCCGCAACCTTAAAAGTGAGTCAAGCTGGTTGGCGTTGGTAAATATCCCCCCTTCCCTCGATGTTATACATATTTCTAAATTGTGGGAACCCTCTCCGTGCACTATATACATTACACATAGATCTCTCTGTAAACAATGAGTTAGGGTACTCCGTTGAGCAGACTGATATCAGATTTTAATTAACTAACCAGCTTACCCCAAGAGAACAAGGGAGATTACACTTATCTTTCCAATTAAATCAACAATGATAGGGTTTCAATAGAATGGACCGCCCCCCCCCCAACCAAATCAACGTTCATTGGACTGCTGTCATAAAGACTTGATTTACTGGAACTGTATGAAGCACATCACGATAAGTCCAAGTCACCGACCACGATTAAACAAACAGTTGAAACGTGATATATTGACAGGAAATGATAAAGGGCTGTGAGTGCAGACTGCAGACAATCCTAAAGAAATAAAACAACTTCCCATGACTATACAACAGTGTTTCTCAGACGTTTTCCTTAACGGAACGCTTTTCACATTCTGAGTATTTATCGGAACACTGTGTTTTTACCTAGATTAGTTCACGTAGTAGACTAGTTAATTATTCCAGTAGTTCGTGGAACACTTCTTCATGCCTCACTAGGGTTCTGCGGGTCACAGTTTGGGAAACACTGGTGTACACTATTAGAGATTAACAGGTCAATGTAACCTGTCAGCCGGAGAAAACGTGCTATAGTACAGTTGGGCAGGTCTATGAAACTGATTTGTTTAGCAAGCTTTCTGGTAGACACCAAAGAAAACACAGATACATTTTGTATTGTTCTTTGTACTATCATAGACGCATGGGCTGAATGCGATCAAATACACTTTCTGTAAGGTTATGAAGTCATTTATTAACTACACTGTCACTGTTTCACAGAGGGCGATGACAGCAGAGACAAAGAGTGTTAGCGTCTTAAAGTGTAAATATTAAGTTAAAAGAATACACAAAGTCTGATTAATTTTTCGCTTCAAAAAATATAATCCAATATTTGACACAAGATTGTAATTCTCTTTTCAACAACAACAACAGACTACAGACTACAGACCACTAGAGGAGAAAAAAAGGTAAGAAGGGGGGGGGTGTTCTTAGAAACTCGAAGGCTGGGTCTGACACACACACACAATCAAGTCATTCTATATTGATTCCATTCAGTTCAGATGTGAATTTTTTACAACTTATGAAGTACGGATAATCAATGCTTGTACTACGTCGGATTACTTGATTATCAGAATATCTCTTGAGCATATGGACGCCCTCAAGACAAAACAAACCAAATACAAAAAAAAAATACTTTGAAAAAAAAAAAGCTTATATTCAGTGTATTAATTAGTTTGGCTCAGTTATGTATTTACATGTGTAATAGATGTAGACAAACAACAACAAATCCGTACGATTAGAAATAGTTTAACCTATTGTTTTTACTTAGCGCAATTTCATGCTTTTACCTTTCATAATACGCTATGATCCTATCACTTGTCTGGACCAGTTGAGATTATTGGGGGAGGGGGGGGGAGAATGGGATATCTGGATGACTTTTTACGTAATCACTTTTTAAAAGAATTAATTAAAACAAGATTACAAAGAGAATTTGTGTCATACACAAACTCAAAGGCGGCTCCCGTCGGAGTCGGATCCCTGTCAGATCAGCCTATTCGCAAGATGTTTCGGATGTTCCTTCTAAGTCCTTGGCTCAATTCCTGTATGCTCCCATCCTTAAACTATCGCAATATTTCTGAATGAACAGTAAAGGTTAAATCATATTTTCATAAGCCTTTAGTGTTTTTTTCTAACCGTGACGGACAGACCAACCAACATACAAAACGCACAAAAATATGCTTGTTTCATTCTAATGGGGGCACTAAACAATTTAAAAAAAAAAAATCGGATTTTTTTTTAAATTTAAGAAATTAGTTTAGAATCATGTCATTGCCGGGCTTTACGCTAGTACACGAAAGTCGCTGCTAAAAGTTCATTTTAAAAAATGTGCGTGATATCTACATGCTAAGAGCATTTCATATAGTAACATTTCCTCCCTTAGATTTACGTAATTGCTTCACAATTGGTGTTTTATTATTAAAAAATCGCTTGCATAATAATTTTTATAAATTAAACGGTTTGCTTTTAGAAAACTAAAAGTAGCCGTTGCACCTAAACTTTTCAAGCCGCATTTAATGGTTAAAAAATATTTTTCGTATCTCTTCTAGTTTTGGCGCCCTGAGTGTGACAGACGGACAGACGGACATTTTGCACAAACCTAATAGCGGCTTTTTCCCCTTACGGGGGCCGCAAAAAAAAAAAGGTGGGAACGACCTGAATTCGAACTCATGGCTTACGCCTCCTCAAGCTGATACTCTAACCACTCCGACAGTGAGGTGAGTATGTAAATAGAAGATTGTATAGTTTTCTATTAAATTTTTGTTTCAAAGTCACTTTAAAGCGGAGACCTATATTTGGGAACTAATTCAGCTAATACCAACCCTTCAGTCAAGTACAATTTCTTTTCCTTGTTTGAAATAATAACAAAATAATTAATTACCAATAGTGAATTCACTAATTGGTTAATTTTAAAAGTGATTTTTTGAGTTTTCATGTAAAAGAAATAATTGTGCAAAATTTCAGCTTGATCCGAGATTGTGTGTCAATGAAAAAAACGTGTAAAAAAATTTTTACCAGACAGACAGAGTTGATATAAGCTTTCTAATAAATAATAAAAAAAAAAGTGTGTCCATTCTTTATTTATCAGTATTTATTCAACTTTTATTTTATCTATTCAGAAATACTCTGCGTTCTGAGCTGCAGATGTGCATAAAAAATGTGTGATCGTGAGACTCTTCAATTCAATTCTTTGCAAACCTATTACTCTGTTGGTGATAGTAGTGATGTGATGATGTGACGACGCGTGCACCTATGGCCGCTATGGTCCTCGTCTCATCCCAGGCAGAAGACATCTGCATATGAAGAAAGGACCAATCCACTCCTTGACCTACCGTATACCATCCAGTTGTCTTCCGGTAACCTTGTTGGTATACTCTCTATTACAACTGCAATATGAACTTGCCAAATGTCAACCAAAGAACTTCGGTTAAAGTGGTACGATGTTATTGTGGTACAGTATGGTGTGACATCCGGGATAGAGAGTATTGATGACGACATCGTTTCATGTCTTTACATGGAGATCCTATTTCCCAAGTGAATGTTGGACTAATGTAAACATGAAAGGGATGGTTCGTCAACCATGGGGTTGGCATACACAGACACACTCCTAGGCTAGATAAACTGTAAAATTGTATTTCTTAGAATCCTAGGTCAGCGCGACCAAATAGTGTTGTGTGCCCTAATCTATGATACTCTCAAATTTGCAAGAGCTAAAATATTCACAGCGGAGATAGGCAATACTGTTCATATGACCTTGATCTGTGTAAAAGTAAGGATCCTTTCTTCCCCTGTAGTTTTTTTTTTTACGGATGTATTTTACCAACATGTAACGTGATGAGTAGTGTTTGTCCATAAGCTTTGACTAGTGGTTGTAGAACTCATTCAACCAGGACACAGACCATTTCATGGTGAGTTTTTATGCCAGGCGTGTCGAAACATATGATATGTCTTAATAAAAATCCAATGAAGTATAATAACTAAGTAACAAAGAGAACGACCAAGAAGTTTGCCCTATGGAGTTCATGTCTCTTGGCCACTTCTGAGGTATACATGAAGTACATATCTCTTTTATCTTTCCAACAGAAGAGTTGAGATAATAGCACCGAAGACTAAATAAAGTCGCTTTATCGAGATAGAAACTATTAGAAACAAAGAATGATTTCTGTTTTCATTCAATATCTCAGAATGCTCAACCAAAGACAGTACAAGAAATAAAAAGCACTGTAAGCGATGCGACTACAACCTTTATTACTTCGTAAACATCTTGATTGAATGTCGCTTCGGATTTCGTCATTATATAAAAAAATCACAATCTATAATGACAACTTTTTTTTTCCACATTTTATGTAGTTTTAGATTTTATGTAAGTACATACCAGATCCAAGATCTTGAAAACTTCTGTGTCGATAACTGACTGGTGGCATGTTGAAGATGTTGTATATTTCTTCTAGTTTTATCATTGGCAAGTTTAGAGCAACCTTTCAACGTCTGGACAAAATATTCACTTCTGCTTCAAATCACGTTTTTGTCTCTAATGATTTTTTCTGAGCAGACGATATATTCTGATGAAAGAATCGGCCAATCATCAGGTTTCAGCAATTGTGCTTTTAATATTCATATTTATTAAATAAAAATATTATTAGGGAAAGCACATGTATAAAAGAAGTACTAGGGATGTAAAATATAGTTCTATAGTCCAAACTATTTATATATTTAAACAAGATAAAATGAATAATATGTCTACTTTTATTTAGGCTTAGCTAAATAGTAACCTTATGAAGATATAGATCTTAATGATATTTTAAAGATTTGTAAAGTAGATTTTTTGTAAGAGTCGCTAATGGGAACTTTCAACTCACGCTGACAGCAGACAGTAGAAGCGACGGGTGTGTCAACAGCCTTTTCAAAACAGATCATACGATTTCAGCGCAGCGGGGGTAGACCTTAACCTTGCGTACGTCTGAGATCGAAGTCAATAAATTCCCGCTTGTACAGATTTCAGGACACTATTCTGAAACAGCCGTGTAAGTCCAAACCATGAAATAAAAATCTTTACACTTGAGAACTCGAGTCGAGAGTTATTGATTAGACAATAATAATGATAGGAATGGCGACCACACTTGTGTTCCGCTGTTTCACTAAGACCCGGCGCCACATTCCATGACATCATCCTCCAGAAATAGCACAGTCGGAGATGTGCTGATCAATGACAATACTCAAAGGATGATTGCAAGGCTATGTGTTGTTCTTTTATTCATCTCTCTCTCTCTCTCTCTCTCTCTCCCTCTGTCTGTCTGTCTGTCTATCTATCTATCTATACTAGTAAAGGAGAGTAAAATGAAAGGCGTTACGAATACTAATTTAATACCATATTTCTTTTCATAACTGGTTGGTGGGTAGGAAACGAGAATCTAAAATATTTTATTTTATCTAATTAAGCAATCACGCGACCCCACAGACATTATACAGTGAATTGACCAATAACGACATGTTCTGCATAATCTGACCGGAAACAAAGAGAATAGAAAGAGGACATTAGGAGACTGAATAACGAGATTCATAGTCCAATGTGATGATGCCAGCTTGGGTCTAAGTTTTTGTTTCTTTTTCTTTTGTTTTGTTTTCATATTTCTGTAGACTTTATTTGCTTGACTCTTGCCTGGCAATATTTGAAATCAATAATTTGAATGAATCTGTTGGATCGAATCTTTTTGCCTGGGTGTTTGCCAGGTTCTGTGGTCTGCATCTTTTTTTTTGTTTTACTGTTTGTCTGATTCAGTTTGCTAGCCTCTATCTTATCTATATTTGATTATTATTGTTTAAACAGAAATATGTGAACTAAATGTCCAACCTTCCTGGTCTCACTAAATAAGATATTGTCTCATTAAATGCATTTGTTTAAGGTAAAATGTGGCTCTTGTAGTGCATGCTACATTAATAAATGAATCAGTATTATCATAATAATAATACTAAGTGTTACATAACGTATATTAGATTTATACCAGTTTCCCTCTCTCCCTATCTATCTCTCTCTCTATCTCTCGTCCCACACACTGGTCGTGTTGCCCAATACCTATAATCAGCTTATCGTATGGCCATTATGTCTTAAGTTCTTCATTCCCCAACTTTTGAGTGAGCTTGAGCTAAGCTAACAACCACATAGAATCACCAGATGTATCTATCAAATCTATCGATCTCCCAACAAGGCTCAGCCATCATTGTGTCTACAGTAGACTAACATCTAGAGTCCTCAAGTCTTTACCAGTTGCAACATAAGAAAACGTACATTCGTTATGACTAGGTCTAGTTCTTTAGAAGTGTTCCCAATTTAACTATTATAGGCTACTCATTTTTTTTCCAATGTTTCCAATGTAACTATAATACTCATTTTTCCGAATGTTCCCAATTCATACATAATATCCAGCATTAATGTGATAACAATTTATCCAAAATACTTGCTGATACCCATACTCCGTTACGTTTATATATTTAGTATATATGATTATTTTACCCGGAACACTCTAGCACTTCAACATAAAACAGCCCGCATTACACAACGCTCCCCTACCCCAACACATTTTCACATGTCCTTTTTTAGCGGTCCCGTACGGGGGAAAGTCGCTATTAGGTTTGTGCAAAATGACAGTCTGTCACACTCAGATCTCAAAAACTAGAAGAGCTATGAAAAATAGTATTTCACCATGCGATGTGGCTAGAAAAGTTTAGGTGCTTAAACTACCTTTGGTTTTCTAAAAGCAAACCGTTTAATGTCTACAATTAATTATGCAAGCGATTTTTTTAAAATAAAAATACACCAATTCTAAAACAATACAAAAATGTAAGAGAGATAATGTTAACAAAGAAAGATAATTTTTTTGTGCATTTTCAGTATCACAAAGTCAAATATATGGATAAAATGTACAAGAAATGTTCATAACAAATTTAAATATTAGTTCAATGAGTTGTTTTCTATTCAACTAGCTGCTAAAGTTAAAGAAAACATTTATGTTTGTTTATCAAGGCTAAGAATGCATTTTGTCTGTAAATATCACACACATTTTTTAAAATGGACATTTTATGCAGCGACTTTCGAGCAGTAGCGTGAAAAGCAGCGGCAGACCTTGGCACCAATCAGTTCCCTCAAAATTTATTAAATAATCAGATTTTATTTACTGTTTGTTTCGTGCCCCTATCAGAATAAAAGACGCTTATTTTTGTGCGTTTTGTCTCTCGGTTGGTCTGTCCGTCACGTTAAGATAAAAAAAGAATTCTAAAATCTATTAATAATCTGATTTTAAATTTAATGTTCCTTCCGAAACATCTCAATAGTTTTAATTATCTATAATAATAATAATAATAATAATAATAATCTTTATTGTCCATAAGGAAATTTGTCTTACAATTTGTGCATTATACCAAACAAAACATTATAACTATAAAGAGAAACAGAATGTTCATTCACACCAGACACACACAATTTACATGTGTGGCGAGGTTTTTGAAGTTATTTAAAATAGTTATTTGGTCGTTTAGTCTAGGGGAAATGATTTATAATTTTCCCCGCTCACATAAATAAATTTTGATACAGGCACACTACGAGCTAACAATAAGAACACAAGAGTAGACTGTATATTAAATATACAAAAATTTAATAAAGAAAATAGTTGGGTATTGGGTTAACAATGGGATTTTAATTGATAAATCTCATCATTAGATTGCTTTACGAGGAGTGGATAAGCGTTTCTATTTTGGTCTCTTAACTTTCACTTCTGGTTGGTTGACTGGCCGCTGGACTTCTTCGATTCATACAGTGGAGAACTTGAGATGATCGGCTTGAGCAGTCGGAGTTTGACTCGACTATGAGTAGATCTGCAGCGATATGTGGGGAAGGTGACCTCAGGACCGTAGGTAGTGGGCAAGAGAGGTTGGGCAGTGAGCAGCTGGGGCCTTGGACTGGGCAGTTTGTACTGGGCAGTAGGCGCTGAGCACTGGGCAAGTCTCTGGGCACTGGACCGTGGGTAATTTGATAGTGGGCACTGAGTTTGTTTTCAGTGGGCACTGTACCGTGGGTAATTAGATAGTGGGCACTGAGTTTTCAGTG
>JADKLZ010000003.1:40235331-40247849 GCA_021533235.1 Biomphalaria straminea | reverse complement strand
AAGAACAAAGGGGGGGGGGGTGAAGTGATCGTTGATCAGAACTTATTTAGAACATAGTGATGTTAAATATAAATACATGAGTACATTGACTGTATGTGCCATAGAGTGGCGTGGTAATAATCGGCCATCACTAAAATAAACTGGCATGTTATATATCGAAATATATATTTGTGGATCTAGTAAGAGAGCATTTGATTCGGTATCTTTGTAAAAGATCCGATCGCTCCCGCAGATCTAGATTAGATCATCTCAACGCTGAGTTGAGGACAATAATTAAATAATTAACATAGGCGTAAACATAGCCCGTTGATAACAATCAAATATGTTACAAATAATATAAAAGGTTACATACTTACATAGTATTTACGAATGCACAAAATGAAACACATATATAAACACATAAATAAAAGTAGAGCAACCTACCACGGTTGTTTAGAATATAGGCAGCTAAATGTTTGGAAGCTAAGTTCCAGTCTTGCCTATGGGACACAGGAATCTGTGGGCGAATGTGAGCGTTCTACTAAAGTTTAAGGCCTCTTATATACACATTGGACTCCTAACTAACTGGGTATCAAAATACCCGGAGTGTCATGTCACGTTTGATCTAGAGACGTCGTTAAATTTTGGTCCATTGTGAGGGAATGCACTTAAAAGTCTGTTAGTGTCGGGTAGGGGGGAGGGTAGGTGTAAGATGCTATTCTACGGAGAGGGGGAAGGAGAGAACCTAGCAATTAGGCGGCTGGACATTGGTCTTTTGTGTAACGGGCTGAGACTCGCTATGTCCCGTGGAACAATGGACTTGAATTTTTAGTGTTTTGTGAAAATAATGGACCAGGCAGGCATAACTCTTGGTAGAGTCTTGGTTAGGGGCGGACACATATCGGAGCATTAAATTTAAGAATAAAGATTTCCCACAGTTTGTAGGAAGGAATTCAATGTCATTTGTATCCTACGGGGCGGGGGGGGGGACGAGTAAGCGGCGGAGCAAAGCTTGAAGGGGATGTGGGGGTGAAAAGTTAGTAAACTGCGCGAGTTATATATATCGGTCAGGGTGGACACTAACTAGTTGATTAATTTCAAAACTAAATGTCTTCTCACGGTCTGTTGGGAAAAAGCCTCAAATGAATCTTTATATGCAAATTTTCGTATCGTCACAACATGTCAAAAGTTTACATCAGATTGTTACTGTTTAGTGATTTGATTGCCAGAGGAACAAAAGAGTTTTTGTGTCTGTTTGTCTTTGCTATCGGTGTCTTATATCTCTTTTGTGATGGTAAAATCACAAAATCCTGTCCCAAAGGGTGATTTTTTATTTCTAGAATCTTTTTAGATTTTGTAAGGATATTTGTATTAAACAGCTGTCCAAGGGGGGTTTGCTTTTTGCCAATGACTTTACCAGCAGCATTTAGGATTCTCTGGAGTTTATTTTTATTCTTAGTGCTTAGATTGCCATACCAGGCAGTGATATTAAAATGTAAAATATTGCCGATGTGAGCGTGATAAAACATAGCTAAGACCTTTTCGCTAACATTAAAAGATGACAGTTTTCTTAGTAATCGCAATCTGTGCTGTCCTTTTTTGCTGATATAATCAGTATTTGCTGTAAAATTTAGTTTATTGTCTAAGATTGTACCAAGGTATTTAAAGGTTTGCACTATTTCAATAGTCTCTCCAGCTACAGTAACAATATCATTTTCAATCTCTCCCCTACGAAAATCAATTATCATCTCCTTGGTTTTTTTTTACATTTAATAATAAAAAATTATCTTTACAGTACTTTCCAATGTTTTCTATTTCTCTGAAGTACTCTTTTACGTCTGAACTCTCTGAGAGCAGGGCAAGAAGAGCCGCATCATCAGCGAATTTTGTAAAGGAGCAAAAAGGACTCTCGGATCGAAAATCATTGGTATACAAAATGAACCATAATGGCGATGTTACAGCTCCCTGGGGTGCCCCTGTGTTAACTATCCGTGCATTTGATATAACATTTCCGCACGTAGACTTTATTCATTAAAAAGTTAAATAAATTAATGTTCAGAATCTATTGCGCACCGCCTTTCTAATATAGATGTCAAGGCCTATCATTAAAATGGTATAAAATCTTGTAGACATAGGCTACATTCGCTTAACCAGGATTTTTTTTGGCCCGGGTGTGGGGAGAGGGGGTTTGAGGCGGCCCTTGATTGACGATGGATCAGGATAAGAAATATTACGAGTGACGTCAAAGGAAAAAGAAACCACGTTACACGGCTAAGTTAGATTTGTAAAAAAAATGTATTTTTCAACACGAGAAAGTTGACGAGGGTTTATAAACATTTTTGCAAAGTTCTGATAGCATTTCAATCCATCAAATCATTCCGAATAACAACAAAAGAACAGAATTCTTTCCACTACATCACACTGCCTAGTGGTGTATTTTGAACGAAGAAAATCCCTTGCATAATTAATTTAAAAAAAAAAAAAGGTTTGCTTTTAGAAAACAAAAAGCAGCTTTGCACCTAAACAAGTCACAATGCATGATGAAATTGGATTTTTCATTTCCCTTCTAGTTTCTGAGATCTGTGTGTGACAGATGGACACAAACCTAATAGCGCTTTTTCCCCATCGGCAGCCACTAAAAGTATAATTAAATACAAACATAATGAGCCAGATAGAAGACGCACAACTATTTTACATTCTATTCTTATTTCTTGACACTAAGACAGTACAACTAAATAAATGCAAACAAAGGGGAGACATTAAGTCAGTAGACTGGTCACGTTCAACTCAATGACTGGCACAAGAGATTGGGACAGCTCGGCTGACATTAATTCCACCCATCAACCCCTCCCCCGGTATCCCAAGCCTGTGTTTCTGAGATGGTGACATTCTTTGTAAGAGCGTCATCTTTGAAGTAGCAGACGCTTTAGGAACGGACTGAGAATATTAGTGCCAGCTTGATTTTATAGTCCAGAGGGGAAAAAAAAAAGCTTCTTAGACGTTTCTTAAGTCTAAGAGTCTGTCGCAACGGTGACATGTTTTTTTTATTGCTTTTTATTATTTGATCATTGGAAGTTGGAGCTTGCTTTCACTTAACAGAATTCTATCAATGTCTCACAAAGAAATATATTTCTTGATATAGATTTGATGAAAAAGTCAGTTGACACTTCGAGGTGTCTGTCCTTACTAATGTGTTATTGAGTGTGTGTTCATCTCTATGGTGACGGAGAAAAGAAGTTAGCTATGCACTGTGCTATGGCGTCCTGAGTAAAAACTAAGGAAACCTCAGGGCTGTTTACATTGTGGACGACTAATCACTAAACCAGGAAAAAATTTAAATAATAATTGCTTGTTGTTTTTTTTTTTAAGCTTTCGTGATTTTTTTTCCCTCCAGTAACCGATGTATTTTTCAGATTAAAACTTGAACATTACTTTTAAAAATGTCGAAAACTGAGATTCCAAAGCAACAAAAATATGATCTAGCTCTTAAAAATAAAGATCTGCAAAACAAACAACAACGAAGAATATGTGTCTGCCTTCTAATACTGCGGGTGGCAGGAGAAACGGACTCAGAGAACATCTCTTTCCACTCCCAAAGTGCAAGCCAAAGGTCCAGCTAAAGTGTTGTTTTTTTTAAACAAAATACGGTCTATATTTGTGTATACATTATCATCTACAGATTCTACACTGTACTGGCTATCACCTGATTAGCTGTTGGACGACGGAAGGGCTGATTTAGTGATTAATGCAGAGATGTCTGCGAGCTAGATCATTGTAATATCTGATTAGTAAGGTAACTACATACATATAAGTGGGTCAACTGTACTCTTCCATTCCCTGTCATGTCTAGCTGCTATCATTTTTTTTTGCTTCATTTCTGAACGTAGAGTAAAAAAAAAAAAGAGACATGCATTGTCTGACCTTGAGATAAGCATGCGCAGCGCAGGTACACGCCATGGTGGGTTTACGAAGGTCAACAAGACCTGTCGTTGCTTTGGGTTGCCACTGAAGAGCCCATAGCCATGTATAATTAAACATGCAATCTATTGGCATGCTAACATTGTCGCGTGGGTCAGCCGTTGTGTCATTCACCAACGATGTGATCTATAGGGCGAGATACGACCATGGACAGGACGAGATTTTGATGAGCTCGCGGTCCAGAAATCAGGTTTAAGACTTGATACAAAATCATTCTATTTCACCATTATGCTATCTGAGAATCTATTTATATCTTGTAACTAAGAACATAGCATTTTAAATCTTGTGATACGTGCGTGAACACTATGATATTACAATAGCGACATTAGCTTTTACTAGCTCGAGTAAACAATTTAATAATTAATCGTTCATTAATATACTGAAATTTATAGAATTGTTTGAATTTGGCCAATTTTATTTTTAGTTTTAAAAAATGCTAAATTAAAAAAAATGTGCAAATTAATTCTAAGCTTACCAATAAATAGGTTGAGCTTAATAAAACGACATTCATCTGGCTTGGATCATCTGATGGTCACTCTGGATTGAACATTATGTGTTTATCAAAAAATGACTTAAAGTTTGCTACGTTTTTCTGGCTGATTCAGTAACCCATTCTGTAATGGCACAAAGTGAAAAGGAGCACTTGTATGGATTTGTTCTAGCGCATGGAATAAGAAACGTGCCTCTATCTTTGTGTTTTTCTGAGTATTTCATTAGGTTTTGTTTATATTTTTTTTTTATTTATATATATATATATATATATATATATAAGAATGCGTGTTAATTTATAGGACTGTTGTTATTAAAATCTCGACAAACTTGTTTGACACTAAGTCAATTAAAAAAAAATATTCCTTTATTTTTATATTTAGTAGAAAAAAATCTCCTTTCAAAGGCCTGATTTATAATATGTAGATATAGAAAGAAAAGGAAAGGAACATTAACAAAACAAAAGTTGTTTTTTTTAATCCATTCCTCCTTTATGAAGTTGATATTGGCCTATACTTTCTTTTTTTTATCTTTTTCTTGAAATGCTTCAGTATTGCATAAGATATTCCTAATGAGTTTTTACATTATCAAGCTCTTCTACTAATGATATAATTCATGATCTCTACATTTGACGGTACGCAAGATGTACACATATGTCTATGTAATTATTCAACATCAAGTACCTATGCAAACAAATATTTCAGTCGTAGACGGTCATTCCCTCTAGAAGAATGTTATATATAAGATGATTTTTTTTTTTCAAATCCAACGGTCAAACCATCACTGCATGGTCAAATAGGTAGTTTGTTTTGGAGGATGAACATAAACTGTCAATGTTGTATGAAAATTGTTTTTTATTTTAAAGTCGTTTTCCAAATACCAATACCATACCGGTGTCCACCCTTATTCCTGAACCCATGAAGTGTTTGAAAGCTAAAAGGAAGAACTATATACACTTAACAGACAATGTTGATTTATTATTAGTATTTTTTGCACAAAAATACCTGGATTTACGGTGTGAATAACTTTGCTTCTAGCTTCTAACAAATACATTTCTCTCTCCCAGTAGATCCAGATGTTACACTTATCGGACTCCATAGGTCTCGGGGGAAAGAGAATTTCACTTGGGCGAGGGATCTGAGGACTATTATTGCAATGACCAGCAGGTTCAAGAAAACCCTTTCAAAACGCACGTCAACAGAGCAGGTCAAGCGGTAAGTCACATCACTGCTGAAACAAGGTAAGGGTACCATGAGGAGCACGCTCCGGGAACTCCCTATCCCACGCCTTAAGCTCCCATAACCTTAGTGTTATAAATAGGCTTGACCCCGTTTAGCACGAGTTCGTCACGCTGTTCCTTTCGTGAACTTGGCATATATTTCTAGGGTTTTCAACCCAGACGAGCGCTTACACTTGTATTGTTTGTCTAGGTCGTTTTATGGCTTCGGTTTTTTTTTCTCCCTTTATTCTCGATAAAAATAGGCTACAAAAGGGGTCAGCAACCTTTTTAAAACTATTGGGCCAAATTAAGATGTACAGGTTTTGGTAGGCCAATACAATATACTGTTTAACAAATATTACTGTTAACAAATTCATTGACATCTTCTATAGATATTAAATAATGATTACTAGATGAAGTTATTCAAACTTATTTGTGTAATAGATATAACTTGGGTTTTTTATGTCAACAGTGGAATTATTTATAAGTTTTTTTTTGTCAAGTTTTATTGTGTTTTTTAAATATGTATTCTATTATGTTAAGGTTTTCAAATACTTGTTTTTATTAATTATTACTAATGTGAAAAAAGTAGAGCGAATTCTACTATTATTTTGCTGCTGAATACTTTACGGAAAGATGGCTTTGTGTTGACCATTGGCATCTTAGGGCTACTTCGTGTGACATTTAGATTCGGCATGGATACTCAATGGTTTCTAATTAAATTGATATCTGAAATATTTAAGTTGTAAGAAAAGATCGAAACAGAAATGAATTGCGGCAATCTAATTAATTAATTATGTTTAACGAATTATGCAAATGTAGCCAACTTACAGAAATTTCTGAAATTAACATATGTCAATTTTATTTTTTTTTTCAATTGAAATGAGCGAGCTAGTTTCAAATAATTTTTTAACATTATAATTGTGCTAAAATGCTAAATAAGTAAATGTAACTAATGATGAGATGAAATCTGGTCAAGTGTTTAAAATTCATGGATCATACTGGATATCAAATTGCCCCTATCTTTCCATTAGAATGATAGGATTTACTGTATAACGTAATTACTCATCAAACTCACAGTAAAAAAAAAACAGACCAGTCGTACGGATTATACTTATTGGGTCCTCGTTGCATCACTGGCTTAAGAGCCAACTTAATATAAATGTCACATTTACGCTCGTGCGCAAATCTTAACGTAGGTCTAGCTTCACCCTCCATTATCACCACAGCCAACAGTTAAGTGGTCTTGAGCTGACACCCATCAGCATACCTAGAAAACCCATACCGCCTTCTTCCGTCCACCACAGCCAACAGTTACGTGGTCTTGAGCTGACACCCACCAACATACCTAGACAACCCATACCCCCCCCCTCTTTCCGTGTGTCGCAAGGTCAGCTGATCTCGATGACCCATTTGAGCGACCCATTATCTCAAGCCGATACTAAAGTACACTCTACCTAGATGCGATTACCTGGGCTCCAGAGAAGTAACATGACTTTCATGACCTCAGAGGAAATGATTTCAGTTATGTTTTATAGTTCCCAACCAGGAATAACATTGCCCGTTTCTCCAGCAGTCAGACTATGTTAAAAGTATAAAGTTCTTAAATAACAAAAGCACTACCGTATAGAAGTAGCAACAACTCAGTGGTTCTTAAATTAGAAATGTACATACATCTATCGGTGCTTAAAAGATACAGAGTACGTCAACGTTTTGTCTAAACAAGCAATATTTTTAAAGAAATTAAATATCAATTCTCCCTATTTATTTCTTGTAATTCTTCTACATTGTAGCGAGTCTTACCAGTAAGTTATCATTGAGCTCTTCATCACCAAGTTCCAGCTAATGATCTTAAATAGGACGGTGCGTAAAATGTGAATTGGAGTATATTTCTTTCTTCTCTTTACTGAATACAAGAAACGCTTGAGTTGAGTTTCGGGAATTCCCTCTGAGCCGTGCGACGCAAGCAAATAAAAAAAAATGATAATTATATTTTGAAAAATTATAACGGTAAATTTCACAGTCTGTCCAATATTGTACCAGTGTAGTTTTTTTTTCAAAGATATACACAAACTGTCGAATTTCTAAGAAAATCTTTAGAGCTGTTTTCGAAATACCCTTCCAGCCAGTGTCCAGGTTCTACCCAATGTCCAGGTTTCACTGTTTCATCCAGTCATCCATTAAAGTGTTTGTAAGGTAATAGGAGGAATAGTAACAATAAAATATTTGTTGAAATTACCAGAATACGCAAGTATATTTTTATTCACCACTTCAAGGTTTACCTAGTACGGTATAGTTTATCTTTAAAAGTAAATGTCGCTGAGCAAGACATCCCGTTTGACATTCAGTTTCGTATACTATGTTTGTCTGTATGTGTGTGTGTGTGTTTGTGTGTGTTTTCCACAGAAATCGTAATCAGAAGCTGTTGCAAATGATTTGTTTTACAGTAAAATATTATCAATTATTATGTGTTGTCGATAAAAAGATAGATAGCTTAGACTGTATTGATGGCATTTGATGGACGTGGGTAGGAAAATCGATAAAAAAATACTCTTCCATTAGAGCCATTCTTTCGCACAGAGTCAAACTAACAAATAATTAATATATAAGTACAATGTAAATGTAAGATTTAATACAAGCCTCTCCCTTATCCAATTAACATGTACTTGAAAGTGTTCAAATCCAATCTAGTGAGACACAAACTTTGGCCCCCCCCCCTTCCTTTCCGTGCCTGGCATAAATAAGTTACATAATTTCCAATAGACAGAGTTTAATAGTAAAGAAACAAAAGTTACTTAATGTATATAGTAGACATAAGACTTCATATGAATAAATAAGAAGACCAACAAAAAAGTTTCAATATGAAAATAAAGAGAGAGAGAGACAGAGAGAGAGAGAGAGATAAATATATAAAGGCCTCTACTTTTCATACAATATTTATTGTATCCTCTGCAGGTAAACTTAACACTACGTGCCTGAAATCTTGATCGATAAGACAACCGAGGCTGCTTCTCGAATTTCGGAAACCTTCTGCCGGAAACAAGTTGCAGACGATTGAACAAATGTCCCACAGAGGGCTTGTAGTTCTAAATCTGTGTGGACTGCATCCTCCCAAAACAGCAAGAACGTGAGTTAAAGGTCAACTCTCATACAGAACATCACACTGTCAAGTTTTAAATTTTGAACACGCCTATTGCCAGAATCTTCGTGTTGTCTTTTGGTAAATCAAAAAGTTGTGTGTGTGTGTTAAGAAATAAAATCTGTATGACATTTGAGACCCGATAGTTTAAAGTGCACGTAACGTCTGCTGGTCACAGCAGACGACTTCCTAAAAAATACACAATTCTACAGTGGAATATATCTAGCAACGTGAACGTTTAAATGTCAAAGTTTTGAAACACTGACATATATATATATATATATATATATATATATATATATGTGTGTGTGTGTGTGTGTATCATGACGACTTTGAATAAAACAATGTTGTCATAGCGATGAATAAAAGTCTGAAAACTTAGTATTATGTTGTTGTTGTTGTTTTGTGTACATCAAAAGAACATAAACCCAAAAGTCAGATTCAAAAAGGATTTGTCTATTGAGGAATAATGCGAACTCATTGCTCAACATAAGGGACATCAAAACACTCATGCAAAGGTTATTTTTTTGTAAACCTTATGAGAGATCGTTAAGGGTTGGAGCGACATTCGGTCCTCGTGAAACACTGGCCAATGGGAAGAATTTCTCCCAGCCGTCAGGACTTGTGGCTCTTCAATCCATCTTCCCAGTTCTGTTTGAAGGTCCCTCCAACGTCAAGCCCATTCTGGGTTTGTGTCACACGATTACACCGCAGTGTCTACTCTGGACACTATCGCACCTGGATAAGAATTCCAAGTATGATCACATTCCTATTACGTTCACATTCCTATTATGTTACACCTTAGGTTTAAATAATTAGTTGAATCTATCCATATTGTTATTAGTTTTAGGATTACAGAAATTGCGTCAGAAATGAAGACTACCACGCCCTAACCTAAACCCCCCATTAGGAGGGCAGGAGATATTAGCGGTCAGTATTCTATCTAGGCAGTATGGTGACAACAATCCAATGCGTACAACACCAATTTTTTTTGAAAGATAGGCTGTACATTATTATATAGCTCCTCCTTCGTGTTCGAAGATGAGCACATTTCTCACTTCCTATGGACTCGAAGATGGCTATGTAGTCCAATCTTCGCTTTGAAAAGCCGGCCGCAAATGTGGCATGGGTGAGTTTTGTCAGTTGCAGGTGGGCCTGCTTTTTCTCTCAGCTTTCTGTTGTTTCGGCGCTCTATCGCACTGGCCACTCTACTTGCTTCAAAACTTGAGACTCCGAGACTCACAGCTTCTCGCCATGCGGAACGATCTTGAGCTAGTGCTTCCCAGCCATGAGTGTCGATGCCGCATTCCTTGAGAGATCTCTTGAGGGTGTCTTTTTAGCGCTTGTATTGGCCGCCTTGAGAGCGCTTTCCAGTGCATAGCTCTCCATACAGAAGTCTCTTGGGAAGGCGATTTTCTGGCATAGGAGTGACGGGAGAACTACAGCACTGTAGACTTTCAGTTTTGTGGTTAAACTGAGTCCTCTCCTTTGCCAAGGCTGTACATAACGCATTAGTCAAAAGCGTAGCTATAAAATTGCTATGCCTATTGTATTTCCTAGATCGTACGAATAACAATACTATAATGACGTGTTTGCTATTGCCGATAAGTCTTTCTAATTACACATTGAAGATAGTATAAAATGACCTTTTTGTGAGTCGCACACTCCCTGTCCTTGTTTAACACAACTAGGTCACGTGATCAACAATGTAAGTAAAACGAGATAACGCGAGTCGCCTTTGTGTTGGGTACAGGGGGGGGGGACGGGGCACAATTTCTTGTGAATGAAACAGTTTAGTATCACCAGTGGTGCTCTACCTTTTTTGAGTTAGAGGGTCATATGAATTCCCCACACGTCACTCACATGCCGCAAATACTGAAGGCAACATTTACGGCGTCATTATGTACTGTGGACAGAGGTTTCCAAAGGTCAGAGTCACGGGTCAGATATGCCTACCGGGGCGTAGTTGGGTCATCCCTGACCTAAACTAACGGAGACTACGTCAAGGGAACTGGACACACGTCCTAATCCTCCATACGCCAGATACAACAAACCCCTTCTTCCCCATTATATATGTCTACCTTATTGCTCTCCCCGTTTTATCCTAGACTAGACCTTCAGTGAACCCCTCTCCCTCCCTCACTTGGTTGTAAACCTTTAGAATTTCGTCACAAGGTAGAGCACCACCCACTCATCACGTGATGCGCGGATGGTCTCCCAAGAGCTACGCATCTACCCCGAGTAAAAGGGCGGGGGGCATCAAAGGCGGCGCAGTTCCTTCGTGTTAACATCCACCTAGAAATGTGATTACTTCTGAAGACATTATTTCTAGTGATGTTTTGTGTTGGTCAAGAGTCTTTGCTCCAATCCTAAATCTGCGTTCAATAACAATGTATGCATTATTTACATTTTCATTGTTATCCTACCTGTGAGTGTCCAGTAGGGCATTCACCTTTGTGTTTCCCAGCTATTTTTCATATCCTATGCAAGGGCCGTCTTTATTAACGCGTTCCCTTAGCAAATATAAACGGGAACCGACAACTCTGAAGAGGTCAATGTTTAACGACAACATATTTTTATTACTTTTGCGTTTGTTTCTTAGAATGTTAGAAAACAAAGGTGTGTTGGTCTGTAAGTGGTGTTTTATAGAAAGTAAAGGTGTGTTGGTCTGTAAGTGGTGTTTGAATATTTTATAAATGTAACGTTTTCACTTATCCTTTATAACTTTAAAAACTTTAAGTGTGTGTGTGTTAGCGGAGGAGGGGGGTTAAGTTTCATTGTTCATTCGTCATAAATTGCATAAATCATTTTCCCTAATTTTTAGCGGCTTCCGAAAGGGAATAACCACTGTTAGTTATTATTATTATAGCTTTTATATAGCGCTACTTTCATGCTTATAGCATGCTCAGAGCGCTTTGGTCCAATCTCATTTGTGGACCAGTGGGGGGGGAGGGGGTATCTAGGAGTTGGTTTCCCGTGCTGCCTTTGGGCGCTCAGTAAACACAACTCTGCCCGAGTCGGGTGTCGAACCTCGAGCCCCCTTCTAGGTAGCCAAGCAAGCCAAGCTCAAGCCGCACTTAGCCTCTCGACCACGCTTCCCACGTAGTTGTGTATGATTTGAACATCCGCATCGTTTAAATATCAGAAATTAGAAAAGAAAATGAAAATCGGATATCATAATATTTTAGACCTCCAAAAGTCCTGAAACCATAGCTACTTTATTTTCTTTTCCGAACGTGAATCATTTATTTTTTTTAAATAAACAATCGGAGCAGTGTCTTGTTTTTCATACAAAGACATCGATTTTAAATTAAAAGTAAGTTTTCTTTGCAAAAAGTCAAAGATCTTACGAATAACTAAAGCTTCATTCATAGATTCGCGCATTTGACCAAAAAACAATACCATTGTTAAAAAAATATTTAAAAAAAACAAAGCTTATATTGAGCATAGTTGTACTAATTGATTCGGATCGTGTCATTTAATTTGTAATAGATGGAGGCTAACAATAAAAAGCATTTAAAAAAAAACGGGGTGGAGGAAAAACATTAAACACCGCAACATTCTCAGGCTTCTTAAGCCAACACGGCAACCACTTTGCTAGTGGATTGCGTATATAACATGTTGTGTTCACTAAGACTCAAACGACGACCTATAAAGGGGACTAATTCAGCTTAAACCATCTCTTCACTCAATTACAATTTCTCTGCCTTTTTT
>JADKLZ010000003.1:40209967-40222682 GCA_021533235.1 Biomphalaria straminea | reverse complement strand
GTCTCGCTTGAGGCCTGGAGGAACGGGGAACATCTGTCACGTTACAGATTCTCTCGGCTGTAGTTGAAACTCCGATACTGATAAGTATTGTAGTGGGAAGCGTGGTCGAGAGGCCAAGTGCGGCTTGAGCTTGGCTTGCTTGGCTACCTAGAAGGGGGCTCGAGGTTCGACACCCGACTAGGGCAGAGTTGTGCTTACTGAGCGCCCAAAGGCAGCACGGGAAACCAACTCCTAGATACCCCCTCCCCCCACTGGTCCACAAATGAGATTGGACCAAAGCGCTCCGAGCATGCTATAAGCATGAAAGTAGGCTATATAAAAGCTATAATATTTATTGATGTTACACAACATTACTTATCTGATCTTATGTAATACAGACGTTACTTCAAAAAAAGACGATGATTACGTCCTACGCGTGTTCTGAGGTCATTCTAAGTCATGTATGTTCATCAATGACTTCAATTCAGCCAATTCACGGCTGACTCAGGCAACCCATTCCTTGCTCCAATAGTGCTAGGAAAGATGTAGAAACTTTCAACAGTAAATATTAACAAGAATAATACGAGACGAATCTAAACATATTTGTTGATGAAAAGTTTCTTTAATATCTCAGTGTTTTTAAAAATAGAATAGCATAATTTCTGCATTACCTAATTGTTGTTGAGTAAATAGACGTGGTGAACTTGGTTTGAAAAGTCGCTACAAGTTTCCTATGTAGGTCAGTGTTACATTGACCTAAATTCAGACGAAAGTTACTGAGTTAGTTAAACAAAAATAGTAGTGGAAGATAAGAATTGTAGATAGAAAAGAAACTGGTGTTTTTTCTTTTTTTACAGTCTGACATGATATATCATGTGACCTCATAATTGACTTTTCCTTGGATTTATAGCTATAATAGAAATCAAATAGTTTTGAGCATGCAATCTTCCCAGTGGCGTAGCTAGAGTATATGATGCCTGGTGCGGTACCTCATCTTGGTGCCCCCCCCACCCCAAAAAAAATTAGGCCTACATTGCAAAACCTTACTTTTTGTTCAAAATAATATGTATTAATCAATTAATCAAATATTGTTAATTCCGCAATAATCAAAATACGCGAATCATGATGACAATATTCGGGATTGAATCATCTAGCAATTCAAGAGCTCAACGGGTTCTTGTTTTGGAATTTCGGAGGCTTCTGATGAAACTGTGACAAACCGTTGAAGCCTCTTTCGCACCAGCATAAATTCTTTTTTATCAATGTCGCTAGGAGTACTATCGAGATTGATTTCGACCTGAGGATTTAATAGTTGGGAAGGCGACAATAATTCATATCTATCTGCTACATCATGAAGTTGCTCGAATCGGATGATTATTTCTTGAACAATCCTGTCTAAGGTAGAATACATTTCCTTTCGTAGCTCTTCTTTGTGTGCAAGTACAGAGTCGTCACTTATCTCACCAGGCATCTTTTTCTTTTTGAGGTTCTGTACTGATTCTCAGATCTGAGTACACGCTTTAGGCAAAGTTCGGCTTCAGCGACGTCCTCTCGATTACTACTTAAAAATGTCTCTGATTTTAGTTTGAGTGAGCAGTCTCGAATAGACAAACCTTGTTTTTGAAGGTAGACTTGCACATCATTTATTTCAGTTAATACAGGAGCCCAAAATCCAAGATAGGTGAGAAAATTAAAAGACTGAATAGCAACTAATAATTCAACTGCTTCAGATCTAGTTGATGAATTTTCATCTCTGTTAGTTAATGTCTCTAGTTTCTATAATTTTAGAAAATGTATCCCTAACCATCTTGATGGCTTCTCCTCTGGCGCTCTAGCGGGTCTCAACTAACCGTTTAAGGTTAGTTCCGTTTTTTTTTATAAGGATATCCCAGCGGTGTGTTGAAGTTGAGAAAAAGGCGTGCTGTCCAGTGTACCAAAAAATGTTACCGAATTGATTTCAGCTTCAGCAGCTCGAAGTTCTGCTAAATTAAGAGAATGGTTTGAGCAGGCAATGAATAGTGCTTTGGGATTGACTTCTAGAATACGTTTTTGGACACCGTAGGTTTGACCTTTCATGACCGCAACATTATCATAGCCTTGAGCCCTGCTTATGTTTAAGCCACCCGAACGCAGTTTCTCTAGAATTATCTCAGTGATGCAGCAGCATGCTTGTTCTTAGTGTCAATGAAGTCAATAAAAGACTCACGAACTTGCACCCCTTCATTATCCATGATAACGTACCGTAAAATTGTGGAAGTTTGATCCAGCTTTGAGATGTCAGGTGTACTGTAAAAATTATAGAGAAATATTTGGCTTGTTTTACTTACTGTATGATTTTTTTTTAAAAGTGATCCCCCAATATTGTAATAAATTCATTTTGTATTTGTGGAGACATGTATGTATTCGGTATGGAACAAAGCTTAGTTCGAAGCACATGCTCCCTCAAGATTGGATCGTACTTTGATAGTAATTTTACTAACTCCAAGAAATTGCATTGATTTCGCCCTTCCAACACTTCTTCAGCTCGCTCGCGATTTCACGAAGTGCCAGATTTTGCTTTGAGAGAAAACGAATGATGTCCAAGATTCTCTTCAGGTAGTCTCTCCAGGTTTTTGTCTCTTCTAAAATCAAATCTTGGGCCTTGTTGTCAATACTGTTCCCTACTCCAAGCAGGTGATAACTGAATGTGAGCTCTGCTGGTCTCATGCTTTTCTATTTTCAGGGATAACCTCCACCACTCATTGAACCCATCATTGGATTTAAATGAAGATTTGGTACTTGATCTTGTTGAGAAGAGTATGTAGAGGAAGCAAAATAAGGATTCTTTTTTTTTTTTGGCGAATAACACGTCCACTTTCTAAGAACTATTTCGCCGTTTGACATTTGCCGGAAAATCCAAGCCTTTGAAAGCTTTCTAGCCTTTCCTTTTGCTGATTCTTGATGTCTATACACCTCTCTGAAATGACTGTTCATACTGTTATAAACCTGTTGGTGGCACAGACGGGGGAGTAGCGGTGTGTGTAGTCAGCCGACGCAAATAGCCCCAGGCCAGAGGAGCGGTCAAGCGTGACGAGTTGCTACTCTCAGCCGCGACGCGTCTCAACAAGTAGTTTCAGGAGAGTTCCTCAGCGTGAACACAGCTCAGGAGCGCCACGAGAATTATAGTCATCTGACCACCTAGAAATGTCGAGGGGCGTTCTGTCCTGTTCGAGAAGGCCAGCAGGGACCCTATATAAAAAGTGGAGGTGTCGCAGTCAAGACGGTTCGGTTCAGAAAGGAGTTCACGACAGAAGGTCCAGCGCACGGTCAGCTACAGCACAGTTCAGCGGTGTGGTTCTGTACGGAGCATTACGACGGTTCAGTGCGGAGTACTGTCAAGTACAGTTGAGACGGCTGGCGTCTTGATCTTGATCTATGATCGAGTCCGGCACATCGAGCCCAAGTGTGTGAAGTCAGTCCTGAACTGTTGAACCCAGTGCAAGCCCGGAACGAGACGGAGAGACCAGTGCAAGAGTTGATACGGTGATACGGTGCTATCGGAGAGATATTGGTACAGTCTGTTACGTGCTGCCAATTGTACAATATGGGCTGTTCTTTATTCACATTAAACTTTTACGTTACTTTGGAGCCCGGAGTTGTCAAGTTCTTTCAGTTGGTGGTGTATGGTGCAGTTTGCAGAGAGCCTGGATAGTGAGATTCGTAACAATACGCTGAACTGTTTCAGATCCTTGAGTGACAAGGTGTATGCGAATATTATCTGTGATGACATCAAGCCAATCTCCAATGTCGTTTAGTCTAGAGTTTATTATCCTGTTTTCTGTAATGTTTACACTGTCTGATGGTTCAGCTTCTTCACAATTTTTGAGGAGTGTACTAAAGACATGCTTGTGTGCTGTCCTTTAGTCTCTAAAACCTGCGGTATTGAAGTCTTTTCTTCTTTTTCATCATTCAGGATGTTGGCCTCATCATTTTTTCTGGATTCAATGATAACCGTCAAGGAGATGAAACAAAATAGCGACATGACTAGTTTATAAATCGTTAGCTCATGTTTAAAATAATACAGTAATTTATGTTTGTTCGTGTCCATACACTTAGTCGTTTTTACTGAAAAGCTCAGGGAAATAGGAAATTAATACACATTGGGGGGATTTTGGGGCCCCTATCCAGTTGGTGCCCTGTGCGGCCCGCACCACCCGCACATTGGTAGCTACGCCACTGAATCTTCCATTTTTAGCGGCCCCCGTAAGGGGAAAAAGCCGCTATTAGGTTTGTGCAAAATGTCCGTCTGTCCGTCTGTCCGTCTGTCACACTCAGGGCGCCGAAACTAGAAGAGATACGAAAAATATTTTTTCACCATTAAATGCGGCTTGAAAAGTTTAGGTGCAACGGCTACTTTTAGTTTTCTAAAAGCAAACCGTTTAATTTATAAAAATTATTTTGTAAGCGATTTTTTAATAATAAAACACCAATTGTGAAGCAATTACGTAAATCTAAGGGAGGAAATGATACTATATGAAATGCTCTTGGCATGTAGATATCACGCACATTTTTTAAAATGAATTTATGTCTGTCTGTCCGTCTGTCCGTCTGTCAGACTCAGAGCGCCAAAACTAGAAGAGATACGAAAAATATTTTTTCACCATTAAATGCGGCTTGAAAAGTTTAGGTGCAATGGCTACTTTTAGTTTTCTAAACGCAAACCGTTTAATTTATAAAATAAATTATGCAAGCGATTTTTTAATAAGAAAACACCAATTCTAAAACAATTACGTATATTTAAGGGAGGAAATGTTACTATAAGAAATGCTCTAGACATGTAGATGTCACGCACATTTTTTAAAATGAACTTTTAGCAGCGGCTTTCGTGTACTAGCGTATAGACCGGAAATGACATGATTCTAAACTAATTTCTTAAATTTGTGAAAAAATCAGATTTTTTAAAATAAAATTGTATAATGCCCCCATTAAAATGAAACTAACATATTTTTGTGCGTTTTGCCTGTTGGTTGGTCTGTCCGTCACGGTTAGAAAAAAACACTAAAGGCTTTTGAAAATATGATTTAACCTTTACTGTTCTTTCAGAAATATTGCGATAGTTTAAGGATGGGAGCATACAGGAATTGAGCCAGGGACTTAGAAGGAACATCCGAAACATCTTGCGAATAGGCGGATCTGCAGGGATCCGACTCCGACGGGGGCCGTCTCTGAGTTTGTGTATCACACAAACTCTCTTTGTAATCTTGTTTAATTTTATTTTTTATCTCCGACCTTTTTTTTCTCTTAAAATGTTCACATAGAAGAATAATTTAATTACAATGCAGACTAAAAGCGGCATAATTTTTAAAGCTAAATACTGTCACGTGATGTAAGTGTTAAGGTTGCCATAGGAATGTAAACATGAAGTTTTGTTGTTGTTGTTACACTCTGCTATCTTGAAGCTTCCTGTTTCTACACAGAAGAGTAGACAATTTACATTCAAGGGACAAAATTGTTTTTGATATCAGAATATTAGAGAACTTATTGAATTTGGATTATAATTTCTATTATTGCTTTATAAAATATGCGTTTTCATTTTTTTCATGATGTCTATTTGAAAGATGAAACTATTTCTTAAGAAGTACCTCCGGCATGCAATCTGATGTAACTTTGAAAATATCAAACGTATTAACCATCACACTATATCGTAATAGGGGCCTTACTCTTTTCAATATTTCTATAAAGGGTGGGGCGACAACAAGAACATACACACAATTTGAAAGAAAAAAAATATAAGTAGATCTAATTGAAAGGGCTGCTGTGGACTGTGCAATTCGGGCCACTATTTCAGGTTTCGTTCCCTTATCTGAGACAATGGCTCAGAGGTATTTGAAGCTGCTAACACTAGTCAGCTTTTCACCTCCATAATAATAATAATAATAATTCCTCAGTGGAAACAAAGGGACTAAGATGAATTTTGTTTCCCTTTAACGAAACTCGATCCTGGTTGCATCAGAGAATGAATACTCGTTCTTTTCTAACATAATAATAATAATAATACTCGTTCCTTATGAGAGTTCTTTTTTTTTTATTTTTAGTTAGTCCCCAAAACGTTTTAGCGGCCCTCGTGAGATGAAAAGCCACTATTAGTTTTGTGTCGTCTGTCTGTCAGCATGTCACGTTTCTATCGAAAACAACTAGAAAACATAATAAAATGCTGACGTTTCCTTTTGAGAAAAAAATTAAATGTACCCTGAATGTAATGTAGTACAAATTTCCTTTTGTTTTCAAGTTTAAAAACAACGCCAAATGATTATCTGAAGTCGATCATCTGACTAAAATATTACATTTATTAATCTTGACTAGTAATAAGATAATAGATAGTTCAGTTTGTTATAAATTTAAAAAGAATTCTTTGACATTTGATTACTTTAGACAATCAAAACAAGACCATGGCTTGAATAATCCTTGACCATGGGCGGAGTCCTGTGATCTAGTTAAAAGACTTGTTTTGCTATCTAAAAAACAACAACAAAAGAATAGTTCAAGACACAGTTTCAATGGTTCTCATATTTGTTTTCATGTCAGCGTGTTGATACGAATGTTCAAATGAACTTTCAAATCCTTGTCCGAGATGTAAGCAGGTATAGTTGTATCGCCAATTGTTTTCAAAGATCCTGGTTATAAAAGTTCTTTTGACAAATGTTAGGAACATAAAAAGCTAGATAAAAATAGAACTTTTGACCCCTCTAAAGGTCGTTTCCAATTTGTTTCAATGCTAAAACAAAATGTCTCATGATTTTTTGATAAAATTGTCTTTCAATTTTTTTTTTTGATATGCATTATTTCTTGGGGGCTCTTAGATTCATAGAATATCTAGATTTTGTATGTAACTGTTTCGAAGCACGTAGGCTGTCCCATCTCGCGGACGATGTTATTGTGTTTAAATGGTTGCGCCCCTGGTCATTGAATAGTCAGCTGGGACGACCCAGTTGTTTTTCATGGTAATAAGTCATGCGTGGCTGACCATTCTCAATGACCTCCTTTCATGGGCGCCCGCAGGATTTTTTCCAGGGGGGTGCAAATTTCCGAAAGGAACTGGTTCCCCCCCCCCCCATACGATAATAAGTGACCTTTAAATATTTGTTTCAAATTAAATATTTAACAATAGAACAAACAATTTACTTTACGCGTTGTTAAGCTTAACAACGCGTTGTCTATGCCTACCTGCGGTCGATCTAACAGAAAATGTTAACAACGACTTGCAATTAACATCCGCCAAATAAATCATCTCAAAATTGTGACTGGGTTCTTATTTTTCACTCCATAGTGTCTCCAAAGGGCCGTTATCTTCAGCTTCAATGATTAGGTCATATCCGACCATGTTTGACTCAGTTTGACATTCATAATACTCTCCCGACTTGACTACTGCAACGCCTTGCTAGCAGGTATATCTGATGACAAAATAGCAAAGCTGCAGCAAATCTGAATAACGCCGCACGAATAGCCCATCGGAAAACAAGACTAGATTCTGCTTTTCTAGAAGCGAAGAATCTAATTTTTTAAATCACTTTTTTTTCATAAAATACACCACTTATACAACTATTCACTATAAATAGTAACAAACACGGGAAGCACTTAAGTAAGGGAGGTAATTATTTACCATATTCCAACACATCTATGCAAATGGTGTTTTGTAGAAAATTATTTTTTTTACATTTGTGTCGCTACGCTATTTAAGTTTTATCATACAGGCTAAAACACCTATCCAAAAATAATGTTTCCTTTTTTTAACGAGAAACAAATCTATTTAATATGCAAATAAATGGAAAATAATTTAAAACAACAATTAATAAATAGGTATTCATATTATCACGTGAAATACCACTCGAACAAATGAAAATACAATTACCAAAAAAAAGAAAATTTTTTTTAGACATTGACCCTTACAGACAATAACATTAACAAGATATTGATTATAAGATATCAATTATGGCCAGGTTCACATATGACTCCACATTCACTTTCACATATCCTTTGGTCTACTGGACCACACAAGATCTATCAACCTTCTTTTTCCATTTTTCTCTGTCATTTTTCTTTGAAAGAATTTAATTATGATGTTCTTTATGAAAATATTGATACCTGTCTTTTTACCTGCATGGGTGGACCACATCGGGGACCGATAATGAAATTGCGTTTTCTCACAAACTGTCTTTGTAACCTTGTTATGTTTGTAATGTTATCACAGTGAATTGAGCCTACATCAAGTTTGTTAACAGCGCTCTATAAATAAAACTTTATTATTATTTAGAGCTTTCTTGTATAGTCTGCAATCGTTAACTGGTGGACGTGTTTAACCTGCTATCTAGAACTAAAACAGACCTTAACTCCGCATAACATAAATACATTTACACATATGACTGCACTCCTTATTCTTGTTCAAAGAAACTTTCACATTTATCGTATTGAAATAAAATCAGCAAGGATTTCTTCTCCAAGACAAAGAAAAAAAATATTTCTCCCATTCTAGGCCCTAACTAAATATAATAATAAGTCTAATAATGTGCAAGAGATAACAAATTGTCACGACTTACGTGAAATAGAATATTTCTCATTTTTTTTTATAGTACAAAAATTGCAAGACTATAATAAAGCGTACATGGTCAGCCATCAACACCTGATTAGCATATTCTAGTTTATTGAAACATTAGTTTTTCCTTACAGCTGTACTTCAGTGGAAGCAAAACTTCTTTAATTGCTACTTCTAAGAAATTAATTTTTATAAAATTTACTATAATGTGGCTACTAGAATCTAGAGGGGTGCACGTCGGCCATCTATTCCTATTAAACCTAGACTAATCAACTCGAACATTAACTTATCCTTATGATTGTACTACAGTGGACTTACTACTTGCTCAGTGGCTACTAAGAAGTTAATTGATTTAATGATGCAAAAAAATGGTAATGTCTAGAATTTTGCTACTCAGAATCCAGGGGGGTGCAAGTGCACCCTCTTGCACCCCCCTGCGGGCGCCCATGCCTCCTTTACCTGTGAAAGTGACCATTTATACAGCGCAAACATTCTGTCAAAAAGAACGCCATTCCTTTTGGGGAAGAGTCTCCAGGGTATGGCATTATACTCTGCTTGCCTTAAAACTAGATCTAGGCCAGTGAGAGAGTCTCACGGTACTCACCCTGTATCAATCGTGACCTCCGTGGCCAGCCTGCGGTGTATCAATACAGTCCGCATTTTCTCAATCACTTGATTGTCAGAGTATTAAAACTAGAACGGCTGCAGTTTATTTGAATAAATACATAGGGCCTACATGAAATTAAGAAACTAATTTCCTCTTGTCCATTCTTGATAAATACATAATAGCACTTAACATGTAAGCCAACTGTTCGTTGTCTCGCATGTTAGATTTTAGATATTGAGTCTGAACTAAAGAGGGATAACAGAAGACACTCTTTCCAAAGAACCAGCTTTGTAGGTTTTTGTAATTCAATTGTGTACTTCTTAAAAAAATGACTGAAATACGAAATTCCCAGACATGCAATGCATCGTGACTCTCTGTCTCTAGGATTTCTTAAGCTATAGTGACCTCAAGATTAAATACCACAGTCGACTGTAGTGACCTCAACTTAACATTAAATGCTACAGTCAGCTATAGTGACCTCAACTATTAAATACCACAGTCAGTTATAATGACCTCAATAATTAAGTACTACAGTCAGCTATAGTGGCCTCAAACATTAAATACCACAATCAGCTCTAGTTGCCTTAACATTGACTTCCACACAGTAGACTATATTGTTCGGTAGAATAAGCAATAAAAACATTTTAAGTCTGGCGTTCTTGTAAAATTGTAAAGGTTGCTTATACCAGAGGTTCTCAAACTTTGTAAACAAAGGGACTCCTTTATACAAATCTTGTCCTCGGACCCCTAAGTGAAAAAAGCTAGATAAATGCATACAAAATAAATTACGAATGTAAATAAAAAAACATTTGCTGAGAAAATGTTTGCAAAACTTACTTTAGTTTGAAATAAATTTAAACAAATTATTGACTTTAATATGGTTGATCAGATTTTATGTGTGTATTTATGTCTGGCTTTATATTTGTAACTAGCAGCAACAAATCTAAGGGGTCGTTCGTAAATGACGTCACAAATTCTCAGACTCCCGGCCTCCCTCCCCTCTGGTTCGCGTCACATAATAAAAATAAAATATTTATTTCAAATTGGGCGATCATGCTAGGCAGCTAGCCATGCTGTGTGCAGCTTTTTGTAGATTTCTGTTCGATCCATTTAGGAAAAAACAAGTTCATGTTGAAATGAGTACCTAAATTTTTTTATTATTTTTCGAAGATTTTTGAAGATTAAAAAATATTTTATTTATGTTTGTTTCTGAGTTTTAAATTTGTGACGTCCCAAAATCGCTACCCCCCCTTTTTTTTTCCACTTGTCACAAAGTGTCACATTTTCTCAAACCCTTCCTCCCCCCCCCCCCAGGGGGGGGGGCGTCATTTACGAAAGGCCCCAAAACAAGCCCAACGTTCTAGTCAGATTCTTTGTGATGACTTTTGTAATGGCACTGAATGCACGTTCTACGAAATAGGAAGACACTGCAGGATGTAAAATTGGAGTCTATTTTTGGATGAGCATTTGTTCTAGCGTTGTTCAAACATTGGTTTGTGGTCCTCAATCGCTGATATCAATAATCTGCTCTTGTATTGGCATAGATTTATCTGTGTTTCAAATCTGACTTTGTACACTCACAAAAAGTTCAACAGGCACGGCCCTAGCAATATTGCGGAGCCCTATGCTAAACGGATTCCGCAGGGCCCAGTCTGGGTAGGGATAAGCATTTCCTAAAAATTAAGATTTTGCATGAGAAAATAAATTCGTCCTTGCAATAAATTTTAAATAAATTAAAGTTGACAATACCTATTTTTTTAAAATCACTAATAGGCAAAGCGAGGTGCGAGTTGATTATTATTGGAATTATCCGATTGGATAAATTGGCTTTTATAGAAGAAGTTATTTTAATTGTACCGGTATTAATTTTCATTTTTCTGCGGACCCCTACAACTGTCTCGTGGACCCGCGGGGTTCCGTGTACCACAGTTTGAGAACCACTGGCTTATTCGATCAGAGTCGATTGAATATAGTCTGTTGAAATTTACAACGTACGGGTTTGTCTCCGTGACTTGTATTGAGATCATAGCATGGTGTTTACACAGGAACAGGCCAATGTTAGTTTTCAATGCCAACTATGGGGGTGTCTAGAGTTGGCAAGTTGTTTTGAATGTTGAATCAAGGCCAGAAACATTCTAGAGGTATTTCATAGACGTAATAATGACTGTCCACGTGATTTTTTGCAAGGAACGATAACCTTTCCCCCCAAAGACAAAGTCAAGTAGTTATTCCAAAGGTTCTCTACTTCTGGCTATTTCCCTACTAGCCATAAGTCATTAAAAAAAAAAAAACATTCATTCCATGGGAGAGTACTTTGAGTTACCATATATTTAAAGATGTTTTAAAAAAAAAAAGGTATAGCCACGATTTAACCACTTTTGAACATTGGGTTTTGTAATGTATTTAACTCAATGCGTTAAAATGTTTTTTTTTGTATAGTTCAGTATCAGCTTAAGCGCGACGTTGGAAACATTGAGAACCTCTGCTTGTTCATTAATACTTGCCAGAAGTTTGATAAATGCGCTGTGTACACTTTGTATTGTGCAGGTTGTAAACACAATGTGAACATTTGTTGACTAGATGTAGAGAGGTACCAGTCTATTGTTGCTGCGGTCTTTAGTAAAGTTTGTTGACTAGATGTAGAGAGGTACCAGTCTATTGTTGCTGCGGCCTTTAGTAAAGTTTGCTGGTTAATATTTCACGGCCACATTGCTGGCACCTTTTTTACAACGCTTATATTGAAACTTTCATTAACAGGACAAAGACGAACAGCAAAACGAAACAAACAATAAACGTAAGTTATATCAATCAGAAAGGTTCTTCGGGGCCTATTTCAATGGGAGATACGTCACAGTGATATATATTAATCTTCCTTGTGAGATTTCCCTCCTGACTTAAGAGAAATTAAGCTTTGAGGAAGTCAAGGCAATGATTAAATAAAGTACCGTGTGACGGAACTGTTGGAGTTCTTCTAGCAAAGAAATCAATACAAATCAGTACAATATTCACATTCATTGCCATTGGAAAAAAACACCCTTTCATTGTTCAAGTAGCTTCAGTGTTGTAGACAGTCGTTAACTTGTAGCACCAATTGCTGGTAGACAACTCAGCAGCTACAGCGGTTTAGTTGTCTACCAGCAGTTTGGTGCAACAAGTCAATGGCTGTGTACAACACCTCCCCTCTTAATGCCAGAACAAATAATGAAGAGCTAAAGAAGTTCAAAAACAATATTACATTTGTTTCTAGTTTAGAAATTGTTTTAGTGCTTTTTTTAGGATGACTTGAGGCCACAATGATGTAAAGAACGTTGTTTATCTACTCATGAGATTTTTTACCGGATTTGTTTGTTTGTAAAATGTTTTACATGTTTCGGATCATCGGATGTTCCTTCAGAGTTGAAGATAATTACTTCCTAGTCCAAACCTCCCGCAGGACAACGGGGATGGGAGCGGGCAGGGTTTGAACCCTGGGCCATCGATAAATCTGAACTTTATTTTTAATTAAGTTTGTATTGTTATAAACCTGGTGGCGGGACAGACGGGGGAGTAGCGGTGTGTGT
>JADKLZ010000003.1:40181833-40192277 GCA_021533235.1 Biomphalaria straminea | reverse complement strand
ACGTCGTTACTTAGCTGGCTCAGGTTGTTAGTGTTATTATCTTATTATTACATTTTTAATATCCAAAAGACTTCAATGAACAGATTGTTATGAACATGAGGATTAGTGTGATCCTGGATGTGAATAAATAAATGCTCATCTAATTGATGGTTGACATACAGACAAATGGGGGGGGGGGCGCCCGCTAGAAATAATGTAAATACTTTCTCAACCTGGTGTCTAAAATACCAAACCAAAATGAATCTTGTTTTAAGCGATGATCTTCTCTTGAAACTAACCGTTTCACAGACATTGCACTCTTAAAGCCGAGATAGAAAAGATTTGTCATCTTCAGTTTACAAAGAGAACACCTGCAGACGTTTTGTAGATTTTTTTTGTACACACACTTTGTTTAGCCTATTTGTATGTGTGTGTATATAGATATTTGTATGTATATATTTGTGTATAATGGTGTACACGTGAATCTGTTGTGTGTGTGTGTATTCCGGGTTGGAGAGTTTTTACTTCAAGGCCATAATCAGAAATTGTAAACTTCCCAACAGACATGGTCCTAGATCTGATAAACTCTAGTTTCTTTGTATAAATTTGTTCATTTCTGTGTGAAAATTTATAAATAAAAAAAGACAGACGATGAAACAAAATGTATAAACAAAAGATAACAAAAAATTCTTTTCTTTTCCAAGCCGGTTTTCTTTCCAAGGTCACGCCTGTGTCTGGTCTAAGAGATTATTTTGACCTTGCTATATTTTTTTTTCTCATTTTCAATTTCTTAAGAATAAAAAAAAATGAAACATGTCACGTGACCCAAGTGAAAATGTTTCCGAAGAATTTTTTGGATGTAACCAATGACAACAGCTTGAACTACTCTCAATAAATGAATGAAATGATTTCTCTAAACTACACAATAAGAAGAAGAAATGTTCTATTAAAATGATCAAATATTAGATCAAGTGGGCAATGATATACATTTCCAGCATGGATGTTTAGTTGCATTAACTTTGGAGGTCTAATTTGAGAAGAAATATTTAAATTAGCTGCATGGCATAAAGACATTATTTGGGGAAGAGTAAAGGCGGTTGGTCGTTGTGCTGGCCTCGTGAAACCCTCGTTAACCGTGGGAAACAAACAGATGATCTTTACATCATCTGTCCTAAAGATCGCAAGGTCTGAAATGGAACTTAACTTTTATATTGAGAAACATTCAAGGAAAAACAACAACAAAATGTATTAATGTTTTTATAACAGAGACAACTCGGGGATGAGAATGATTTCTACATGGGTAGTAATAAACTTTTGGGATAATTAATTTCTTGGTAACGAAGTCTTTTTAGTTATTGTATTCTACTCTAGTGGTAAAAACTTTCTTGAGCGGGGAAACTGAATAAAATAGTGTTGAAGAGATGTTTGTTATTCATAATAGTCTACACCTATCTTTCAACGTTTAGCATTGAAAACAAAATATGTACCTTACGTTTACTTATACTACAGTAACGAACATACACTGTTGGGTAATGCAGAAAATAATATTCAACCAGAAAAAAAACTATTTCGTCCAGACATCAAGTGACGTAAACAATAACAACTTCCCAATATATAAAAATATATATATACACACACACATACACATGGGCGGACTGGCTCTATGGGCAGTCGGTCAAATGGCCGAGTGTGATCACCAAATGGACCACTTTGAATGAACGTAAAAGTGTTTTAAGCAACCCGTACCTTTTAGAAAAGATCTTAACAAATTTGACTATGTAATACTAGACACACTTTCCGTAACAATGGATTTGTCTATAGACTCTATATTTCTAAGTTCTGTTGACTTTCAATCCTTTGTAGGCCTGCTCACTAAAATTTACAAACAACATAAGACCTTAATTTTTTTGTAGTCGTTTAGAAGTCGTGGTGTTGACATACTCGGGGAACTTTATAACGAGACACTGAGCTCATTCCTGAACTTAGCCTACACGCGCATGCTTTTAAACATAGAATTGACTCCACATACGATCAAGGAGCACTAGGATCTGGCAACATTTTTACAACTGAGGTTGAGTTACCCGAGTCGGCATTAAAAATATATTTTAAATCAATGAAAGGAGATGTGGAAATAAACAATATAAGTGTGGGAGACATCGATGACTTAGTGATGTGATAGGAAGGTGGGAGCAGAGTGACTTTGTCTTTTCAAGAGGTACAACGACGTTAATGGCGGAGGCCTATTCTGTAGTCTTCCACTTGGGAGTTATTGCTGTCATTCAATGCTCAAAGACTTAAGGCAAGGACCAAAGTGAACTACGACTGCATCAGAGACCTGCTATTAGCAGATGACTGCCCTAAATGCCTCTAACAAAGAAGACCTTCAAAAGAGCCTGTCCCTCTTCGCCAACGCCTGCATAAATTTTGGCCTCACCATAAATGTAAAAAAAAAAAAGACACATGTACTGCACCAACCTCCTCCAAAAAAATCAGTCACAGAACCAGGCATTCTTATAGATATTAAAATTTTTATAAATATGAATATTTAATACATATATATTATTTGAACATGGAATTAAAAAAAACAACTTTTTTTTTTAAATTACAGACTGAATAAAATGGACAAACTATCGTTGACATGTCCATCTCTATTTGATGAAGTTGTTTTCTAGTTACTAATACCTTATTTCCTTGATCTCATCAAGAAATATCATCTTCACGTGATCCATCAAAGTTAATACCTTAACATCAACTTCACGTGATCTCCTCGAGTTAGTAACATCATCTTCACGTGATATCAACAAGCCAGTAATAAAACAATGTGATCTCAGTAAGTAACATCATCTTTACGTGATCTCATCAAGTTGGTGACATCATCTTCACGCGATCTAATAAAGTAACATCATTTTCTCATGATCTCCTCAAACTATAAACATAATCTTCACTTCATCTCCAATTAGTACCGCAACATCATCTTCACATGGGCTTATCAAGTTAGTAGCATCATCTTCACCTGATCTCATCAAGTTAATTATAACGCGATCTCATTAAGTAAGTACGTAACATCATATTCCCGTGATCTCATCAAGTTAGTAAATCATCTTCATGTGATCTAGTCAACTTAGTAATATCATCTTCACGTGATCTCAAGCTAGTACTGTGGGATCATCTTCAAGCGATCTCATCAAGTTAATAACATCATCTTCACGTGATCTCATCAAGTTAGTAACATATTCACGTGATCTCATCAAGTTAGTAACATCCTCTTCATGTGATCTCATCAAGTTAGTAACATCCTCTTCATGTGATCTCATCAAGTTAGTAACATCCTCTTCATGTGATCTCATCAAGTTAGTAACATCATCTTCAATTAGGAAGGGGGAGGGGGTTGGCGAATTTTAATGAGCTGACTTAATATAATAATATATAAAGGTTTGCATATAATAACGACTTTCATGGATTAGAAAATTACATACAGTCTTTAAAATCAGTTTGTAGAGGAAAATATATGACTATGAAAGAATTATATTTAACTCTTTCTCTTCGTAATTATTTACCACTTTTGATGGAATCAACGTTGGTATCGTCAGTTAAGAGAGAAAGAGTTAAAAAAATTACTTTTAAAGATGTAAAAAATAAAAGAGAAACTTTAAGGACAAACTCTAAATTTGTCTTAATCCCCCAACATTAAGAGTTCCGTTTAATCTAAACTTCTAGTGGATTGAAGATTTCGGGCAATCGCAGGGACTTTTGAATATCTACGTCATTAGATGACTGACCTTAATTTATTGAACTTAGTTTAAAATGCGTTCAAATGATTGTTACACATTAGAGCACCTCAAGCGGCTTAACTTGGACACGTGGTGTGTCCAGACGAGGTAATCTCCCCTAACCTGCATAACCTGCAGTCATTTTGTACTATCACGCTTTCTCCATGCGGTCAACGAACCGCCATCCAGCGTGGTGGGTCTAAGCTGTGTCAGCGTGACCTTGTGAAATGTCCACATGACTACTACACCTGGTAGAGATTTGTTTAAGTCAACCACAAAAATATGTGTAAATATATATTAAAGTGTTATCTTGATTTGCATGAAGCGAAGAAATGTGTTCATAGCTTGGCTGTGTTAAAGGAAGATTGCATACGTAATCCATAGAAGTCTCCGAAAACGTATGGAATATTATTTTTTCGTAGATTTCTAGAGGAAAGACTTACGTCAATGTTTATTTTACTTTTTAAAAGTTGCTAATGTTCTAAATTCAAAGCCTTTAAAAGCCTTTCATTAAACAACTTAATGTTCTAAATAAAGTACATGAGCTTGAAATAATTTTCATCTAATTCCCTACAGACCAAGACACAGCCTGCCATGCATTTAGTAAGACACTGACATTAATGTACTAGAAAAAATTGTCTTTCCTAATATCTCAATTATGATAATACTAGTTTCTCATTAAAAAGAATAGGGCTTTGCAATCATTCTTAATAAGACAGTTGTTTGTTTATAAAAGCTATTGCAATGAAATGTAAGTCATATCATTATATTAACGATAACTTTGACTGAATATCTTTTCCGTGTGGTTAGTCTAAGAGCTGAGCCGAAGGCTCTTCGAGCTCTAAGTTTGAAAAAAAAAACCTGTCTGAATCCGTCCGAGAACAAAAACAAACAGTAAAAACAAAAACCTGCGGACCTCACAGGTCTGTCTGGGAGCGACCCGAGTCAATGTCTATAGGGCATTGCTGTTTCCAATACCACTGGGTGGTACCGGGGGCCTCCACCATTTACCTTCGTTGTACCAAGCTAACTGTGCAGGATCCGCCATTAATGGCACGGTCCCTTGAGGAACAGCGCATGGATTCGTGACTGTGTTGTGGAAGCTTTCGTGCTAATCCGCGCCGTGCAAGAGGTGGATTCTCGTCCACCCGTGAGCACTCCCACGGGAGTCCTGTTTGTTACCCTTTCGCCTAGCCACTTCCTCTAGTGAGCCGTTTCCACGCGAGCGCCACGTTGAGGCAGAGTAACATGCTCGCGGATTATTTTTTCCTAGAGAAACACAAGGAAGACTTTCTCAATGTTGCTTCTACAAACTTTAGGAATCGTCTTAAGGATTGTTCTAACTACAATGGCTAACTCAATGGTTATTAATTCAATTAAACCTCAGCGTCTGCCTTTAGGTTGAATTCTTTCAAACGTCAACAGATACTTTAAGGTTCATGAAATCCACGTTTTAACTCCTTCTCTAAAGTTACTTGTATTACAATTCAATGGTTTAAGATTGATTTTATTCTAAGTTCTTTTGCAGTAGACATCAGCAGGGGCTGCAAACAATGTTGGAGACTAATTTCTATGGAGACAGCTTCCTGCCCAGTGTGAGAACAGCACAGGATGATCTCATTCTAAGTCGACGGCTAACTCAGAGTGATTCTATAAAACATCACGGGCTAACTCAGAGTGATTCTATAAAACATCAAGGGCTAACTCAAAGAGGTGATTCAATTAAACTCAAGGGATATAAGAACGTTGATCCATGAACTCCAAAGCTTATATCAAGTTTAATTTTTAGATGTCCATGTAGACAAGACATTTGTGCTGTCCACGCGTCACTCAGTCTTTCCTTATAAATCTCAGAAGAATGAACATGTTACAGCTAACATAAAACTGTCTTATTCAAATGAAGTGATGACGCAAAACACAAATACTCTTACAGTAAAATAAAAAAGAAACAAGTCCTTCCAGTTTTTTGGGCCTAGCGAGGGTCAGCACACAAGAACATGCCAAGCTTGTGCCGTGTGTAATTTCATTTTTTGGTTAACATAATGTATTGAAGCATAACAAGTTGATAAACGGATTTCTGTCAGCGGCCATCTTTGAATGTCACTGACAGAATGCATGGCGAGAGTTGAAAAACAAACAACACTGAAGTATGTTTGTGTCGAGTGACATTCGAATAGACTTTTAGTTAAATGTATCAGATTACACATTCAAATACTCAACGTAATTTAATTGCTGGGCATGGGAAATTATATAGACACACTATTAGACATTACAGCAACAAATGTTTACACTAGGGATCTAAGGACTGGTCTCCTTTCTTTGCTAAAACTACACGTTTTCTTATCTTTGCTAATAACACAACTATTGTCAACTTTGAAAATATCTTCTTCTTATCTTAGAAAATACGGACGTTGCTTCAAGAAAGGAGATGACTACGTCCTACGCATGTCCCTGGTCAATCTAGTCATGCATGTTAATCAGGGCCGGCCCTAACTTTGCAGGGCCACATACGAAAAGGATTGTGCGGGGCCCCAGTTTGGGTAGGAATAAGGATAATAAATGAAATTAAGAGTTCGTATTAGAAAAAAAAAATTTTTCTTTGCAATTTATTCATTCTTTCATAAGTACAAAATCACGATAAAATTAACTTTACTTTACGAGCTTTGCGTGTTATCTACATTGATCACACTCAATAGAAAGAATTTCCAAATTGTTCAATTTATCTTCGTTAAATGATGAGCTCAAGTTTGAGGCGCGAAAAGCTTCTTTTGCCAGACTCCACAGTTACAGGTACTGATAACAATTTTCTGAGAGCAACAAAGTTGTTTATGAAAGCAGTTTATCTTTCATTAGTGAACTGATAAGATACAATTTCTACCTGGGTTTGGGCAGTATTAGATAGAATATGCCTTAAAGATTGCATTTCATCTGCTAATTCTCGCCCACATATTTCTGCATGCTGGTCTGTTGTTGATGTCAATGTTTGCTCGAGGCTCGCTGTAAACTTTCGTATGTCAAGACGTTGAAGGAAAACCCAAAAAGATTGTGGCTTGATTTCAGCTGTTCAACTGTTCGGTGTTCGGCTTCAATGATTGAATTGCAGTGTCCACAATTCTGTTGAAGCATTTTATCCTGTAGTCATTTTCAGCATTTCTGGGTGTGAAGTTTCCCCCAGATTTATCATACTGCCTTGTCCTTTGACGTTTGGCTGGAAAGATTGAAACAACTTCCATGTTTTTAGCCATTTCCTTTGCTGTCACAAGAATCTGAACAAAACCATCAACTGTGTTTCCTTAGCCAAGTCATCAAGTTGTTGTACGAATCCATTGCAGTACTCAGATTTCTTTTCCTTGCACTTCTGTACTCACAAAATTGACCTGGAAGAGCACGTCGTACCATAACACAAGTGACACTAAGACTTTGTACTGCTTCTATGTTTCATAAAGTGTTTCTGATTCACTTTTCATTATTGCATCATTAGTCTCTTCAGCTAAATCATCGAGTGCGTCACGCATTTCTGGCAATTGATAACAAAGTGCTTTGACACTATTCTACATTTACACCCGCAGAGGTCACAGATTGGAAACATGCTTTCTGAATGATTACTATTTCTTTGTAGATGCTGAAAAGATCGTGTACACACGTTATATACATGTTTTGACCATGTCTGCTACCATCAGATTGTAATTATGATACGCACATGGAGTAAAAAATAAAAGTTGACAATTTTTTCCACACATGTAGGATTGGCGTTATCCTATTGAATTACACCCCAAAATCACAATTTTGTCTATTTTTTAGGAGATTTTTTATGAGTTTTCAGAAGATTTTAATAATTTCAGGAGAGATTTCAAGAACTTTATCGCATATTTTGTAATTTCAGGAGATTTCCAGGAGCTCCTGGAAAATCAGGAGGCCCCGAGAGTATAAGTTATAATGTTTTAATTTAATAATTTACATCTAGAATTAGCGCGCGGCCTATGAAAGTGAGGGGCCCTCTGCGCCCGCAAGGGTTGCAGTGGCCCTCGAACAGACCTTGATGTTAATCAATCCTTAGTACTAAGGAAAATGGTGCTTTTGTAAAAATTGGTCATAGCATATAGAACAAAGAATGTGCTTTTATCTATGTCTTTCTTTGTATTTTACTTAAATGTTTGTTTTTGTATTTGAAGATTATGGTTCAGTTTTTTATGTAACATTGCTACTTTACTTCCGTATAGTCTGTCCTGAAAATTCTCTTAATTTAATGATTTTATGAAATGTTTTAATGTAATCGAATGTATTCGTTTATTATGTTTCTCTCACTGCTCTATTGTGTGTCTAGTTTCTTACTTTCACATATCTTTGCTAATAGCACAATAAAGTGTCTTTTTTTTTTTTGCTAACCACGCAACTTTTGTTCCATACCGGTATATTTTGACACCTATCTTCCCAGATTAAATGACGACTACAATAGACTGTTGATTCAATGAATGTATCAGAGCATGACCTGTCTGTGAAGGCATTAGATCTACAATTTAGGTGTAACTTGATATGCGTGGACTTATAGAAGAATGAAAAAAAAAAGAGTTCGAGATGGGTTATTATTAGCGTTATCCACCCACGGTTGCTTCCTGGTCTATGGATGAAACAGACCGGAAACTAAAGTTCCTATAGAAAATACTCTTGAAGGTGGAGGGAGTGTTGTGTAACCTTTGAGCATTCCCTCACCTAACTATTCATTATGACTTTCAACAGTTACAAAGACAATAACGAGTTTGCAGAGAGTTCTTGTTGGCATGGAGTCCAAGGTGATAGGATCCAAGAAAAGTCGAGCAGAAAACGCCTACGGAATATTATCAAAAATAAATCGTATACCTGTACCGGTGTATGCATGCATGCTAATATTTTAAATTGCTTTGTCATTATTTAGATTTAAAACGGCTTTCGTCTAGAGTCTATGACAACGGATCTCACATTTATTTATTCCCAAAACGATTTTATATAATAATATAGCTCGTTACAGTGCAAATTAAATATATTACAAATGGCTTATTCTTCTTAGACTTATTTAGACTTAGGTCCTCCAGAACCGTTTAGCGCATAGGGCGGCAAGCTGTCTCCACAAAGATCTGTCACTGGCAATGTTTGAAGCCTCCTTCCACCTTATGCCCACTGATCTGAGGTCCTCCATGAAAGTGTGGCGCTAAGTTATACGAGGACGTCCCTGGTTGAGATTTCCTCTTGGTATGCGTAGTTTATTTTGTCGGTGAGCATGTCCCGCAAACCTCATGCGACGCTCTTGTCAAAACCTCAGTGTTCGACTTCCAGTTCTGCACAGGATTATTTGAGACCCGATCTGTATAACTGACTCCCAAAATCCGTTTAAGCCATTTTTGTTGAGCCACATTTAGTCTCTTCTCAATTTTGACAGATGCCATGCATGTCTCACGTGCATATGTTGCAGTTGAAATGACGATTTTGTTGAGAAGGTGTATTTTAGTCTAAGTCCAATGGCTTGACTTGTCCAAATGGGCTGCAGCTTTTGGAAAACTCTCCCTGCCTGTAATACATAGCAAGTTACAACATGGTAAGCATCCCCATCGTTTGTTATGATGCTGCCTAGGTATGTGAGCTTGTTCATCTCTTCAAGCTTTGACTCGCCATGTCTGACGGGGGCACCCTTTGTCTCATATTCCACTCGCAAAATTTGTGTCTTATCAAAGTTTATGCGGAGGCCAATTTTGGGTGCCTCTCTATCTAGGCTCTCCGTCATTTCTTGAATGCATTTATTTGTAACCCCGAGTAGTGCAACGTCATCGGCGAAGTCCAAGTCCGTCATTTAGTTTTGTTCACGCCATGGAATACCAAAGGCATTGCTCTCTTCATTATGTAGTCGATGGCTAGGAGGAAAAGGAAGGGAGATAAGATGCACCCCTGTCCACACCTGTCACGATGCTAAAAAACTCGGTTGTTCTTTCTGTTTTGATGCAGAAACAAGATTGACTGTAAAGGCGTCGCAGAATCTGGACGAATTTTTCTGGGATGACATATTCTCTAACTATTTTCCAAACTGATCGTTAGCCGTTGTTGGTACTCTAGAATTGAGATATTTCGTAGATCTGCCTCTTCGTAAGCCTGTTTGATCTTCTCTGAGCCTCTCATCTACAGACTGCTGAAGCCGTCTCAACAGAACAGTGCTGAAACCTTTGCTCGGTAGAGAGAGGAGAGTAATGCTTCTCCAGTTATTGCAGTCTGCCAAGCTGCTCTTTTTTTGGATGCTTACATCTCTCCTTTTTGCCAGTCCTCTGGGACTTTAGAAGTTCCCCAACTGAGATTTAAGAGATCAGTCATTCTGTTACAATGCACTGTCCCCCCCCCCAATGTTTTAGCATTTCTGCTGACACCATGTCTAGTTCTGGAGCTTTGTTGTTCTTTAGCACTGCAATGGCCAATGTTACTTTCTCTGTTGTTATCGTTCTTATTTTCATGCCGCAGTGGTTTCCAGATCAGGCAGTTCTCCGTATAGTTTTTCTTCTGTGGAAGGGATATTGGGTCAGAGTCTTGTTCGAGCCTCTTGATAATGTATGCAGCTTTGAAGGTCAAGGTCAGCCTTCTCTGGTAAAGCTCCTCAATGGCAGGTTTCGCTCGTTCCGACTTTTAGCTTTAGGGACAAATGTTGTCTCAATCTGTTGTGTCCTGGGACAAATGTTGTC
>JADKLZ010000003.1:40157239-40171564 GCA_021533235.1 Biomphalaria straminea | reverse complement strand
ATTTATAAATTTTATTTCGAAAACGGCTCTAACGATTTTCTTTAAAATTTCAAGGTATGTGCGTATTAGTGAGAAAAAAATTCTCAACTCATTGGCCACATCGGGAAAACTCGAGTTTGACCGTTATATCGGTTGGAAAAATGTCTCATTATCGAAAAATTTATCTTGATTTGATGGTTTTATGAATGAAGTGGAGAATTTATGAATGAAAGTGACATCAAAGGAAAAAAACTTGACACCCCCTACGTCACTAGGCTCACAGCAAGAAATGAAAAAAAAAAAGTACACCTCCTACGTCACTGGCCTACAGCCGTTCACTAAAGCATTTCTTTGCGTTTGAATGAATGAATAGACACAACTTTTTGCGCACCGTAGTTGAAGGTTTAAAACAGTGTTTGCGTTCATTTTTAACTGAACATCAATCAAGCACGTGGTTATCTGAAGACGCTCAAGTGTTTCCAAGTGTTTCTACAAAATTATCACTTGATCCCTTTTAAATAAGGTAAGTTAAAATAAGAATTTGATTATTTGTATAACTTTAATTTAGGGACCTGCGAATCAGGAAATTTTTTTCGAATCGAATATCGAATCGAATATCAGAAAATATTCGAATTTCGAATCGAATTCGAATCGAATATTCTTGAAAAAACTTGACTACCAACAAGTGCATACTTCAAAATTTTTATTGTATTATGTTTATTTATACTGAAACACATTAAAATGTTAACAATAATTAAATTGCAAAGCAGGCGTTTTAAAAAAAGTTCCCCCTTTCAGACCTTGTGGTCTATAGGGCAGATGATTTAAAGGTCATCTGATTCTGTGGCCTACGGTTAACGAGGGTGTCATGTGGCCAGCACAACGACCAACCGCCTTTACTTTTCCCCAACTAATGTCAGGTACCCGTTTGAGCTGGGTAGACTCAAGGGCGACCGAAAACAAGGCCAACGGGAAATACAAGGCCCTAGCGCTGACGTCAGCGAGACCCCACGTCATCACTGGTCAGAGGCCATTGTTTTTCGCTTAGGCTAATCACTGCGTCACTGTGTGTAGTGTGTGCTGTGAAGTGTAGATCTACAAATGTTTCTTTTAAATCAACTAGAACTTCATAATGATAATGGATTACAATTATAGTCTAGGTAATAGTCTAGATCTACTAATGGCGAACAAATGTTGTATCTAAGCCTTAAGGATCTAGTTTTTATAGATCTAGAATTTAGATCTATGCTTCCCGATTGCCAAAGATGAGGCTAAGCCTTAGCCTTAGAAAGAAAAAATGGCCAGCGGTAAAAGATTTGCTAGATGATGTAGAAGGATACGTACCATTAAAGGAGTGCTCTAAAGTAAGTTATTATTATTAACATATGTAGATCTAATATATTAGTATTATGAATAATTTATTGCCTATTATTAATTTATTATGCTTTTGATGATTTACAAATTATAAAATACATGATTATAAATCATTATTATAAAAAGTGGATAGTTTTTTAGATCTATAGTCTATAGGAATTTTTAATACTAGATCTACTTAATTATAATACTATGCGTCACTACTACTTAGGACTGTGTAAATTAAATCTATTAATTATTAATATAAAAACGATTCTGTTTATAATTATAGGACTCTAGATTGACCTATCTAGTTTATATAAATAGCATAGCCGATAGGCCTATAGATTCTAGAAGTAGATAGACAGACATGTTTACATTTACTTCAAGTTAAATATGTACATATTCTAAATAGACGTAAAGATAGACTAGACTGTTCTGTAATACAGCTACTATTAGATCTGTCATATATATGTACAAAATTATTCAAATAAATGTTATATTATATTCATTATACTGGTATATTTATTTACAGTTTGCATTTCTTTTCAAAATATTAATTGTAAACTTTAACTTTCAGATCTGCCATTAACATTTTCAAGACGAAGTATCAGGGACAGTATTGAAGGATTACTACCATTAAAGGAATACTATAATGTAAGTAATAATTATTACTAGCATCTATAGTAATTTAGTATATTAGTAGGCCTATTCTAAATAATTATTAGATTCTTGTGTTATTGATGATTAACAAGATTATAAAAAGAGGCTAGTGATAGTGCTAGGAATTATATATTATATACTACTTTAGGCTCGGACTAGATGTAAATCTATTAATTTAATAAGGATTCTGTCAATAATTATACTTTATACAAATAGCATAGTCCATGTATAAAAGTACAGAGAGGAAGGCAGTTACTAGATCTATGTACAGATTGAATGTTAGCCAATATAAGATCTGTCATATGTGTACCAAATTATTCAAGTAAATGTTAGATATTATTATGTTATATATTTACTGTTTGCATTTCATTTCAAAAATATTTATAGTATACTATATTTCACTTTCAGATCTGCCATTAACCTTTTGAAGACAATGAAGTATTGCGGCCTAGGTACTATACATGAAAGAATAGAGAGTGCATTAAAGAAAGAGTAAAGTCTCCGTACACTAGACGGCACTAGTTTCGAGAGAAATTTTGAAAACATGAGTCTGTGCTCTTGAAGAAAAGCCAGCCATATGAAAAATGGCAGGCTCCTCCACCACCAAAGCGAATACCAATTTGATCCACAATATATGTGGACAGGAGTATCTCTCCTAAATAGGGCTCCACAACCATATAAAAAAGTGTTCGAGTTGAATCATAGTCATTTAGACTGAAGGAGGCATCATTGATTTCAAGATACTGTACGAATATAAATGTCTTCATTTTGGATGTTTTTTGTCAAGAGGAGTGTACGATATAATTGTACATTGTAAAGGTTCTGGTCCAGCTGAGGTAGTATATATTATATTATATATTATATTTTTCTTGGTACATCTCTTGGTACGTTTTTTTTTTAAAGAAGCAAATTTAAGTATTTTGTAAAGGTGATAAGCAACTAGCTAAAACCGTATCCTACATTTATCAATTAATTTACTCAATATCAATTTTATCAATAAATTAACTCAGAACAAATTTCTATTACAAAAAATTTAACCTACAATACTAACAGTTTAATAGTACTATTAAAAAAACATTTTAAAAAAAGTACTCTAACAAAAAAATGAGATGAAATTAAATGTTTTAAATTGACTTTTATGAAATGACTAAATTTTGTGTGTGTAATAAGGTCATCATTAAGAAGACCATGTCACTTTTTATGGGTCTTACTAAATTAGGCATTTTTTATCCACATCCTGCAGATTCCTGCTAATAGGTCCTGTTTTTTTGTTATTGACCATGTACATATATTTTAATGTTTAAGATACAATAGGGTAAATCAGAAAGATAAAAGATTTCTTTTGACTTTCCTAATTTTAATCATTAATCAAAACATCTTAAAACTTCTAACACTTTGAAATGAAATGAACTTGAAAGTGTTCAACTTTTAAAATATATGCATATGGTTTTTCAATTTATGGCCGATAGTATACAAAAGCAATAAAGTACTTGGTCAAAACTATAGTTTGTTGCAATTTTAGAAATCATTTTACAATAGTGTATTTTAAATTATTGCAATATAAAATATATTTTTTCTCTTAATATGTTCATTAAGCATTTGCAATAAAAACTTAATTCTTTAAAGTGGTATATTTTGTCTGCAAATAAAATTGCTATATAGCACCACACATTTGTTTTCACTTTGTGTGTTATTTCTGTTGTGATGCTTGCTATCAATATTGTATTCTGTGTACATACATGAAGTTGTGAATTTTAAATTCTAATAATATACTGGTATATGTAGGTAAAATTTTGTTTATAGTCATAACATACATGTCTACATGTTGGTGAGTTACAAACTATACCACTTTACCTAATCACTTTAGTAAGCACTGATGTAAACATTCATCCAGGTGTGCTACAGTTCAGTTTACAACACACGCAAGACAGTCTTCAATCATTTAGTGTGTATAATATAAGTAAATACATAAAGTCTAGATCTAGTAATTAGTCTACTTTAATAATACGTCTGTTTATAGTCATCAGGATAACAACTACTTGTTGGCTGTGTTACAGTTTGCAACACTTCGCCTAAGTTCTAATGCTAACAGCAGAAGGCAGTCTTCAATCACTTAGTGTGTGTATTAAATAAATACATAATGTCTAGATCTAGTAATTAGTCTACTTTAATAATACGTAAGGCAGTCTTCAATCACTTAGTCACCTTAGTGTGTATATTAAGTAAACCATAAGGTCTAGATCTAGTAATTAGTCTAGTTTAATAATAATACGTAAGGCAGTTTTCAATTAGTGTTTAAAGGGCCTACTAAGTAAATACATACATAAAGTCTAGATCTAGTAATTAGTCTACTTTAATAATACGTCTGTTTATAGTCATCAGGACAACAACTACATGTTGGCTGTGTTACAGTTTACAACACTTCGCCTAAGCGCTAATGCTAACACGCAGCAAGGCAGTCTTCAATCACTTAGTGTGTCTATAGTAAATACATAGTAATTAGTCTACTTTAATAATACGTCTGTTTATAGTCATCGGGACAACAACTACACGTTGGCTGTGTTACAGTTTACTACAACACTTCGCCTAAGCGCTAATGCTAACACGCAGCCAGGCTCTGGTTACGATCAGAAACAATGGTCTCCGACCTACTACGTCACAAACCAGTCTTTTGGCCTGAGGTCACGGAGGTCACGCCGAAAATCCCGAAATAAAAATCTCAGTCTCCACCAGGATTCGAACCCGGGACCTCCAGTGCGGAAGCCAAACGCTTTACCGCTCAGCCACCGCGCCCTCGCATTTTAAAAAAGTAGATCTTTATTTATTTTAGCCCAAATCAAAGTTTCAGCATTATTTTCCGAGAGATTCTGACGATGGTCAGTAATAATTTGTCCTCCTACTGAATTAACTCTTACTTATGAACAATTTGTTGCCTGAATTACAAGCACATTCCTAGCTGCTCTGGCCAAAAGTGGAAAAATATTAATACTTTTAAAATGTTTCGATTTACAACTGCTTGCTTCGAATACAAACTGACTTCATCCTTAATTTGCTCAGAAATGGTGAAAATTTTGTTGATTCTGGTATCTCCTTGAGCATCATGCACTTTCTTGAACATTGAATCCATAAGGCTTCCCCTATTCCTGTCTTGAACAAGACTTTCACGTGGCAATTCATCAGAATTTTTGCCAATTTTGCTTTCTTCAGAGTTAGCCAATATTGTCTCTACAAATAAGACAGCTTTTTTAGTTTCAGCTTCTGAAAATAAGTAGTGTTTAAATCTTGGATCAATGAATGTGGCTGCCAGGAGATGATCCATTGTCAAATCAAATCTTGCTCCAAGTTGTTTCAATAGCTCATCTCGAAATTGTTGGAGACCTGTTGGTGATTTGGACACTAACTCTTCCTTCAATGTAAAAATGCAAGGATAGATCAAACTTATGCTGACATTGGAATCAGCACTCAAAACTGTTGTTGCTTCTGCTGTTGGTCTTAGAATTGGAAGAGTAGCTTTCAGAGTATCTTGTAAAGTTTGTGTTAATGGTTTTGGTGGATTTCTTGCACATTTCTTTTTAACACCACATTCTACAAGTGCAAGAGAGACAGGAACAGAGTTTTGGTCAATCCATTCCAGCAAATAATATGTACTATTGAATCTAGTAATAACATCTAAAGGAGGCTTTGATTCCTTCATTCCTTGATCAGTTTGATATTTGGACAACATAGTTTGACCAACAGTTGATGAATGAAAAAAAGCCAGCAATCCTGTGAACATGACTGATTTTTTGAGCATCTAAAGCAGCATTGATTGAAAGTTGCACACCGAAACCGAGCTTGAATTATCCACAAAAAAAGCATTACTTTTTTTGGAAAATATTCGAACATTCGAAAATTTAAAATAATTTCGAATCGAATTCGAAATATTCGAAATTCGAATCGAATATCGAATATTCGCAGGTCCCTACTTTAATTAGCTATAATGTAGGCCGAAAAGAAAGATATGGACGCCGAGTCTGGAATCTACGTCTAGATCTATATATATAGGTCTTGATTCTAGACTTACAACTAGATTCTCAGTTCTCCGTCGAAAAAACCGCCATGTTGCTCGCCGTTATTCTTCCCTAATAGCAGGAGGTTTGCGGCGTTGAAGAGATCTAATAATAATCTAATAGGTTTTCTGTTGTAATTTCTAGAAGAAAAGATGTTCACAACTTTTCAGGAAAACAAATAGATCTAGACGTCTACGTCTGAGCTATAGGATTTCAGCTAGATTTCAATCGCTTTTTTTCCTAGACTAGATCTAGATGTAACAGCATTGCCAATTCCACTCTAAATTTATAGAAGACAAATATTATTATAAATTTGTTCGATCTAAATCTTTGTTTTTTTTTAGAAGGTCTTTTATATAGATTCATTTAGACAAACATTATTTATATAAACATACTAATTTTATTATTATTATTATTATTATTATTGACGTGAAGTTAATATTTTATTGACATAACGTTATTATTCGTAAATGCAATCATTAGTAATATCGTCAAGCTAGAAAATTCTGAGGAGCGTTTAAGGAAGCTTGAGGATCTGCGACTTCGAGCTTCACATCGACTCGAAAAGGAAACCAACACACAATATTCTAAGCGGTCAACGAGTTTGCGTACGCTGCAGCCACTTTTGATTTAACTATAAACCTTAGTAAAAAACTTGGGGTTAGGGTGTGGTGACGAAAGGCCTAGAAGATATCTGAATGGAGGGATGTGTAAAAGCAGGCCATATCCTTCCATGGGCTGTAGCACCAGTAACACCACTGGGATAGATGGATGGCAAAAGCCGGTATGAACTTCTTATGGTCTGACAGTCTTAGTGTTCTGTTTGTTCTATATGTAATTGTACATGGCGATTAAATATCAAGTCTCTTAAGTCCTCCTACAGTCTAGACAGCGTAAAACTATCGTAGGCCTACTATTATTGGCTTGTAAGAAAGTCTTTGAAGTTTTCCCCAATAACGTAGAAATTTGCGTCACTCGATGTTTCGTACTAAAGCCATAATTGAATATACTAATTCCAAAATTAAATGTCTGAACGTACCAATTTACATATAGAACAAACAGAATACTAAAGAAATTTTTCGAATTAGTAGTCTTTATCCAATCGTTCATTTTCGTAATTATAAAAAAAAATCCAAAAATGACTTCGGGTATATGAAATTATTTAACCGAGCAAGGCTCGGCCACCTGATATTCAGAACTACGAGACTTAACTACATGCCACTCAAGACTATTTGAAGGTGTGGTAAGCTGAACCTTAAGACGTACTCTACCACAGCAGTACCCACTGGCTGACCATGAGCATGGTACTGGGAAGCGTGTAGGATATCAAGGAAAAATTGCTATGTTCCTTGAAGGACGTTGACTGTGACTTTGTTACAATATTTCTAATGAAGAGTGGAAGACTTCATGTTTGCATTGAAGTTTTGTAAAAATGGAATGAATTGAAACTAAATGGAAAATCCAGGACAACGGGTTGTTTGGACATAAAATATATTCGCCATTTCAAAGAAAACTTTACCTTTTCTCCAGGGAAACTAATAAATCAAAAATAGAACAATACAATTTAAAATATTTGCAGAATGGACCTCATTCACCAAACGTAAACAAACAACATTTTCTCTATATGTTCTATACAAATTACGCAATACGTAAGGCTGTCACGTGATACGCATTTTTCATTATTTTATCAATATGATGACGTGGCTAAATGTGTTTATTTACAATTGGTGAATGAGGTCCATTAGAGTTTTATTTTAAAGTTCTACACTCAAATTGTATACGAAGCCCCATGCCATTTTTTAAAATGCGGCCCTCTACAGGAAAAGTAGTCCACCCATGTGCTAGGACATAGGGCGTAGTGATAGTCTACGGTCTACTAAAACATTCTGCATAGTCCAAGGTCTGTTAAGACATAAGGCCTAGTCTAAGGCTTGCTATGCCTGGGGTTAGCTCTAATTAAAACATTATTCTTCATTAGAGAGTACAAATAGCGCATAAAAACTCTTGCCACTGGAGATGTCATTATATAGGTTTTCTTGTGCTATGTTGAAATAAAAAAAAAAACAAAGAAGAATTGTTTGTGGTAAAAACTTCCCAGCATAAATTCCTTACAAACAATTGATTATTTTTATTTAGGTTGAAAATATTAAAAAGTGAACAGTTGGCAAGAAATGGCATTAAGAAGAACAAACCACCAACAATAGAACTTCAAGATGATAACCTCCTCGGGGCTACTAAGGAAAAGAAAGGTTTGCTGGAAATGTCATTTATATACTTAAAAAATATTCATTTCTTGTTTTTTAAAACATTTCTTCAAACTATGTTCCCCCCCCCCCTTTGTTGGCATTATGACAAGGAGAAACATTTTGAGCGATTCTCCAGTACATCTATCTGCTACGTCACGTGATGAACTGGGAAGAACATAAGCATCTGGTTTTAGACGTTAGGTTTTAAAAGCTAGAAACCATTTCTTTTTTAGTATTGTAAAGTGAACTTTCAAATGTTACACTAAAAACAATGTATGGTATGAAAGAATACAATTACTCTGGTCGATATGAATAATGCAAGAAAGAAAGGTCAAGTTTTGCTAAGGCAAAAAAAAAAAAAGTCAAAAAGAAACACGGGTATTAAAAAAAATATTTTTGCGTTGGAAAATAAAAGACTGGCTACAAGTCAGAGGTAGTTACTACAGTAAACAAGTCAGAGGTATTAGTTACAGTAAACAAGTCAGATGTAGTTGTTACACTAAATAAGACAGAGGTAGCTGTTACAGTAAACAAGTCAGAGGTAGTTGTTATAGTAAACAAGCCAGAGGTAGTGGGATTAAGTACGTCAAGACGTCTAAATTCGCAAGATATAAGAAACGAAGTTATGTAAAAATGCTTTTGAAACACATATTCGAAGGTTAATTTGATTAAATAATGAAATCAATGGAATGTATTCTATATTTTCATGTGTCAAAGTAAAAAAAACATATCTTTGCAAAGTGTAGTTCTTAAAATTAGATCTAGATTTTGATTCTTTCAGTCTTGTCTCAGGTAAACATGGCTATATGAACTAGATCCACCGAATAGTATTACTTTCATAAATTTGGGCAACTGTTTTATTTTGAGGGTCTTAAATTTGTTTTAGGGTTACTTTACAAACGTTACTGTTCCAGTTAGTACCCAAGGAACATTTATGCCAAGTTTTACCAAGATTGATCAACCTGTTTTGATATCTAGTCGGTATATACATACGCCTTACTTTATAACTTTATATTATAGATAATAGAATGGGATACATAACACCAGCTTATGTGCGAGATAGGATAATGAGATGAATTCAAAGTTTTGTTAGCTATGACGAAATAGTCGGTTATAGTAGGAATTGAAATATGGTAGTAGTAAGAGAGATTGGTTCTCAAAGAATGAAGTAGTTACAAGCAAGATATATCTGTTACAGTAACATCTCCTAGTCACAAGAGAAGTTTTAGTCTTCAAGGGTGGAATGTAGACATGTTACAGGCTGTCAAAGTCAGTTCAGCGGACATGCTCTGGATTGGATGTAACGTGAAAATGGTTTTTGTGTGAAGAAACAAGATGACAGATCTACCTGCACGAGCCAAGACAAAACACATTCTATGGGAATAGTCTCTCTTGTTGATTGCTTTCTTTAGTAAGACTACAGCCAGCTTGTAGCCAAAAAAAACAACAAAAAAACAAAAACAAAAAAAAACTGACATTTTAATCATCAAGACTGACTGACTGACTGACTATCATCTATCTATCTATCTATCTATCTATCTATCTATCTATCTATCTATCTATCTATCTATCTATCTATCTATCTATCTATCTGTCTGTCTGTCTGTCTGGTCTGCCTGCCCGCCCGCATGAAAAAAATGGAAGCGACAATAGTGTGAAAAAAAGATGCCAGCAGAAATAAAAAGAAATAAAGAATAAAACGAGACAAATCTCAGAGACTACAAAGCAACAAATTTACAGTAGGACTCGAGGTGAGTGTATAAGCCAATCAATATCAGTTATCAATCACCATCACGTGGCTAGTGTGACTCACATTAAAAATATATGTCAAAATACACACACACACGTCAATATCAGCCGTTGGACTGTGAGCCACTGAGTCAACAACAACACTCAACAACATGGCAATGAGTGAGCGGAGAGAAAGAAGAAGAAAGAGTCTCACTACGTAGAATACAGCCACGACAAAATCACAATTCTATTTTGTTGATAGGTATGTTCAGCACCAAACTGCTCTCATTAATAGGATTAGGTTCTAGGACATTCGACGCCATTTTGTTGGTAACAAACCTTGTCAACGATGGCTGTTACAAAACGTCAGTTTTAATATTTTTGTTCTAGTAGTTTGCATCAAATTTTAATGCAGCCATCTTGTAGGTATCAACCTCTATCAATAATGCGAAAAAAAAGCAGATGCCATATCACAGAACTTCGTATGGTGTTATTGATAGAGATAAGGAAGCAACACTTCTTATGCATATCAACATTGATCAACTTATGGTATTGGCTTCTGTCCATGGGCGCCCGCAGGATTTTTTCCAGGGGGGTGCAAAGTTACATCTACGGAGAATATTAAAGAAACGAACTGCCCCCCCCCCCCAGCCATATACGATAATAAGTGGCCTGTAAATATTTGTTTCAAATTAAATAAAATATTAAACATTTGAACAAACTATTTACTGTACACGTTGTTAAGCTTATCCGTTCTGCCTGAGCCTCTCTACGGTCGATCTAATAAAAAATGTTACCTAACAACGAATTGCAATTAATATCCGACAAATTAATCATCTCAAATTGTGACTGGGTTCTTATCTAGTGTCTCACACTAAAAGGTGAAAATGAAACTTATTTTTCACCAATCCTTGCCTTAACACATTTCTGAAAGCTAACCATCACGGGGCAACCATCGCAGTCTTGGCCGAGTAGTATATTCATGTCTCGACTATGTTTCAATGTATTCGCTGACAATGACGTTAGACACAGACTGCGTTTCTCTGAACAGGAACAAAACCAGAAACGTTTTCTCAAATACGATCGCCGTCAACAAAGTGTCTCAGATATCTGCAGTTTCATCACCGAAATACCCAGCAAATGCAATCAATTATAGATGCTGATGCTTGTATTTTTTGTTTCTTGCTGCTGCCAGTGCTCCGTTAATTCAAATCGTCGTTTTGCCTAGTACGATGGCATGTGATGGCATTCATGGCATATTTTTTGACCCACACATGTCAGCTCTGCGAGGGTCGTTATCTTCAGCTGCAATGATTAGGTCATATCCGACCGTGTTTGACGGTCAACAAAAAGCTAGCTATAGCATTCATACTCTCCTGACTTGACTTCTGCAGAAAATTCTCAATAACGCCGTACGAATAGCCCATCAGAAAAAAAAAAGCGAAAAATCTAATTTTTCAAATCACTTATGCAAGCAGTTTCTTCATAAAAATACACCACTTTTACAACTATTCACTATTAATAGTACGAGTACGGGAAGCTCTTTAGCAAGGGAGGTAAACATTCACCATGTTTTAAACACATTTATACAAATGGTTTCAGACTTTTTGTAAAAAATTATTTTTTTCACATTTGTGTCGCTACGCTACTTAAGTTTTATCCTACAAGGTACTACTTTTATCCAAAAATAATGTTTCCTTTTTTTTAAGAAAAAAAAATCTACTTAATATGTAAATAAGTGGAACATAATTTAAAACAACAATTAATAAGTAAGTATTCATATTGTCGAGTGTAGTACAGTGATACAATTATATTATAGAACGACTGACTAAAGGAATTTCGGGATTGACCATTTTCAAACAATTGGATCAATTAGATATTCATTTGAAGACAGGCCAGGTTCACATTTAACTTCACATACACTTTCACATATCCTTTGGTCTGCTGAGGCACCACACAAGATCTGTCAACCTTCTTTTTCCATTTTTCTCTGTCATTTTTCTTTGAAAGAATTTCATTCTGATGTTCTTTCTGAAATTATTGATACTTGTCTTTTTACCTGCTTGAGTGGACCACTTCGGGAACTGATTTTGAGTTTGTGTTTTCTCACTTTGTAACCTTGTTATGTTTGTAATGTTTGTAATCATAGTGCCTTGAGCCTACATCAAGTTTGTAAACAGCGCTCTATAAATTAAACTTTATTATTATTAAGAGCTCTCTTGTATAGTCTGCAATCATAAACTGGTAGACGTGTTTAACCTGCTATTTTAACTAGCACTAAAACCGACCTTAACTCCGCATAACATAAATACATTTAGATATATCACTGCACTCTTTATTCTTGTTCAAAGAAACTTTCAAATTTATCGTATTGAAATAAAGTCAGCAAGGATTCTTCACCAAGGGAAAGAAAAAAATATGTATCCCGCTCTATGCCTTAACTAAATATAATAATAACTCTAATTATGTGCAAGAGAAAACAAAACGTCACGACTTACGTGCAATAGAATAATTCACACTTTTTTATAGTACAAATATTGCAAGACTTAATAAAGTGTACATGGTCAGCCATCAACACCTGATTAGCTTATTCTAGTTTATTGAAACTATAGTTTTTCTTTACAGCTGTACTTCAGTGGAAGAAAAACTTCTTAAATTGCTACTTCTAAGAAATTAATTTTTACAAAATTTGCTACAATGTGGCTACTAGAATCTAGAGGGGTGCACGTCTGCCATTTATTCCTATCAAGCCTAGACTAGTCAACTCCAACATTAACTTATTCTTATGATTGTACTACATGTGGAAGTACTACTTGCTCAGTGGCTACTAAGAAGTTAATTTATTTAATGATGCAAAAAATTGTCTAGAATTTTGCTACTCAGAATCCAGGGGGGTGCAAGTGCACCCTCTTGCACCCCCCTGCGGGCGCCCATGCTTCTGTCAACTAATTATAATTTATATTCAGATATTACGTAGACACTATTTCAAATAAACTACACTCATCAATAGGCCGACATGTAGCCCAGCCTCAACTGTCGCGTCACACTTCGCACTAGCCCATATAATCTCTTGATGCACTTAGTATCAGCCAGATTCTAACACTGGATGTATTTAAAAGCAATGACATGACAATTATAAGAATACAAATAAAATATCACTAGAAATAAAGGGAGTTTGGTAGGCGCCCCATACACACTCCCACATTACGTCAGCCACCCACTCATCTCAAGGTGTACAATGCCCTTTAAAGATCACCACGAACTGCCCTTTTTCTATCTCCTTTAAAAAGATGTTTATACATATGTGCCTATAAAATACCTTCTTTGTTTTTACAAGTTCACATTTCAGCTTGCACACTCTTTTTATCGGGTCAAAAAAACAAAAGGGTGGGTGTGTGAACATGGTTCTCGAAAACGGCTCCAACAATTTTCCTAGAACTTTGACAGATGATGTATATCTTTGGGAAAAGAATTACTAGCTAAATGACCACACTGTGAAAACTGTATTTCGACAATCATAATTTTTAAAAATATAAAACAAATTGATTTCAAATTGGCGTGAGGTCTAGGCATCCTTTACCTTCAGTAGTTTCTATTCAAGAGGGGAAGTAATACAAAGATGTTTATGGACATTGTGAGCGCCGTCTTGTAAGTCTGAATCTAAGGCCTATTAGAATTGTATATACATTCGCTTACAGGGGCTAATTATCAGTAAATTATTTTTTAAAGCATTTTTTAAATATCTCTTCTCGCTCAATTATTCCTTAGCCTAGGCCTACATTGGGGGTATTATCGCGTTAGTATCTAGAATTTGAATTTTAAATATCTGTTGTTGCCATAGAGCCCCCCCCCCCGCCCATCGTCATCCCGAACCTGAACTAGGATGTAATCACTCTGAAGCAACACTCGAAACATAACAACAACAATATTTTGTAGAGTTTTAAAGAGATTAGTGTCTATTTAATATATTTATTAATAGATTAGTGTATATTTAATATATTTATATGTCCATAAAATGACTCTTTTTTTACATGACCATTTCTGTAAGCCGTGTAAATAGCAGTAGAGTTACAAAGTGGATCTAAATGTCAAGGACGATGACGTCAAATCTGTTTTCTTTACAGTATTTTTTTTTTTACCTTTGCCCCTGGGTTTAAAATATTGAACACGTTTTGTACTAGATCTTTCTTTTTAAGTACAGAGACATGCATTGATTCTTGTCAGCTTGAATACAATACTGGTTGTAGTCGCTGTATTACAGGAGACATTTGAACATTTATGTTTTAGCGTAAGAACTTTTTTTT
>JADKLZ010000003.1:40127250-40142607 GCA_021533235.1 Biomphalaria straminea | reverse complement strand
TTTGGATGCAACAAAAAGTTGCAAATAAGCAAATGGCGAAGTACCGACGGAAAACACGGAGAACACCGTAACCAAATTGACTATATCATGATGCAGAAGAGTTTTATGTCAAGCATTCATACGGCCAAAGGTAGAAGTTTAAAAAAAAGGAGCTGACACTGGAAGCCCCACGACCTTGTTGTGATGACATTTAAATAACATCTAAAAAGGTAACAAAGCAAGGACCTACAAGGAAAAAAAATTGAGACCTGGAAAAGCTGAAAGACCCCCAAATAGCTGCCATATTCAAGGCACAAGCAAGAGAATGCTTTGCAGCCCTCAATATCTTGGATTGAAATGATCAGGACATTGACAAACAAGTCAATAAGCTGAAAACAGCACTCACAGATACAGTCCCCCACCACCACCAAAAAAAAACCCTTGGTAACAACGGATATACTATAACTACGTGAAAAAGGAAAAGTTGCCCAACCCAAAATATGCCCATGGATACAAAAAGTGACAATATGCGGATTAAGAAGGAAATGAAAAAAGCGAAGAAGTGGATAGAGCCAAAATATCAAGAATTGAGGAGGAACTGAACAGAAATGACAGTAAGAATGCATACTAATTGGTAAAGGACCTCACAACAAAAAACATAGAAGAACTACCACAATACAAGACAAAAACAATACATCAATGATTATAAACAAAAAACAACAACAACAAACAACACAAAATCCCTCCACCACTCATAAAAAATAGTCCTACATAAACACTCTGACAATTCTTTGGTTCCTAAGTTCAGGATGTAGAAGTTAGGTACTTACTATAATTATAATTAAAAAAAGAAAGGAAAGAGACATTTATTTTCATCATTTTGTTAACACAAACACCAAACTGTGCTGTTTAGCGTAAAAAAAAAAATTATTATTCTTTTGCCTGATTATAAATTTGTGCTTATGTCTCTACAATAATGAAAACAAAATTTTCCATTTAGAAAGATGATTGTAGTTTTATATTTAGTTTGTAACTGAAGTTAGAAAGTGCTTGGTTATTCGAAGTCAATGATACTGAATAACTAAATAAAAATCAAATTATTTTACAGAGTTAAATTGAATCAAAGTTTGGCTGTTATCTAAAATGTACAGTTCAGCTCCATGTCGGAAGAGAGCATAAGAGAAGGGTCTCGGATTGCAGATGCCATACACAACAGAAGCAGAAAGAAGGCTGAAAATGCAGCTCCACCTGGTGATTTTATATGCCCAACCTGCAACTGCAGCTGTGTATCAAGGATTGGCCTCTTTAGCCACAGAAGAAGTTGCAAAGGGAAAAGATTGTATCATGAGACGTAAAATGCCACAGCAAGTTCAGCTCCCAATTCAGACCTTGTGGTCCATAGGGTAAATGATGTAAAAGTCATCAGTTTTGGTGATTGAGCAGTAAAGTGAGTCCAAAGGTTCTAATGGATAATGATATTAGTTGGGGAAAAGTAAAGGCAGTTGGTCATTGTGCTGGCCACAGTAAGCTACAGAAACAGATGACCTTTGGCTTTTATCTACATAAAGATAAATTAGAAACATTTGAAATTGATACATGCAGACAAAAGGTTTAGCATTTTTGGTTTTGGCGATAAACTGAGGGTGTCAAATTGAGCACTGCTTGGAGATGTAGCACTTTGTGAAAATTAAACTTTGATCTGGTTTTATTATATGTACATGAATTTTGCAGTATACAAAGCAATAAAAAGAGTCTAATTTTATTCAAACTTTTTTTTTCAAAACAGGCGGATGTCCCCTTAACAAAAACTAGATCACATAAAGTCAAAATGGTGAAATAAATAAGATGACTTCTAATTATTTAAAATGTGAGAGTGAAGGCCATAAATCTTTCACTATGTATTAACTTACCAATTTCTTTAGCATTTGGAGTTGCAGCTTTCAATGGCATATGATCCAATGCAGTATTTGTTAAATGAGTCATTACACTGTTACAATATCTAAAAAAAAAAAAATTATGAAAGGGACGTAATTCATTTTTTCCAAATGGACAAAAAATGTTTTCAGTTATCTTAACATACAGTGAAAAATATTTCTTATATTTTTTTAGGCAAGATAGGTAACCTTCCAAAAATTCTTTTAGGGAGCCAGAGAGCCATTGTTTATCCCCATTATTCCATTTGTCCATTGGGAAGGATTTCAGCCAACAGACAGGTGTGGACTGGGAGCTCTACACATCCAATCCTGCCTAAATGTTCCACAATGGCAGTGTCCCATTACTACGCTTGGGTTGTATGACATACGTAGCACATTATTCTTCGGTCCTGGGCCTGCTAAAGTTACCAGATATCTTTCTTTAGAGGAACAGTCACACATTCGACTGACTGACCCGCTATTCATAAAATGTGCAGGTGGGTGCCCTATGTCTCACCTTTATGTAAAAAGTTGGTAACAATAATCTATTCAAATCCAAACTCTATTTTAAAATCTTTAGATTATCGCTGATTGATTGATAATTTCAGGTAGCAGACATTCTGCATTTTCTTATCAATCCTTATGCTCCCCATATAGTACACAACGCAATAAAAACTACTGCTGCAGTAAGGAAACAATATGTATGAAAATATTATATCAGAGATGCAGATTATTGTCTCTAATGTCTGTTTTGGAGAGACTACTGCTTTGAAATCATATTTCTTTCCTCAAGAGAAACGCTCCATCATAAATTGAAAGTGTCTTTGAAAACCTGTGTGCTGAATTGTGGCTAAATTTTCTACACATCATTGCAGCAATATTCCATTAAACAATTTTGCTTATTGAGGGACACTGGTCTCCAGTTATCTTTAGCCATAGACTAACTGCAATTTTGCTTATTGAGGGACAGTGGTCTCCAGTTATCTTTAGCCATAGACTAACTGATTTAGAAATGCACAGAAAGAAGCACAAAAAGATTCCTCTTAATGAAGTATGCACTTGACGTTCTACTTTGGAAGATGAAAGTATGTTTAGAAGAAATAATGCAGAACTGTCAATTGTAAATTTCATTGAAATTGTGCACAGTATATGATGAGCAAATAAGGAATAAATGTACAAATAATTCAAACAGAATCCCCTATCTTAAAACTGAAGCTTTAGTACAAACATGTTCTAAACAGACAATATGCATATAAAATAAATGAGTACATATTAAATAGAATAAATGGTTTAAGATTTCTATAAACATTGTAAATGAACTTAATGAGCCTTACTTCTAAGCTGGACAAAAAAAAATCAACGAAACTCTTACTGACCCCTTAGCAAACTCCAGTTCAGCTGGTGACATAAGCACATTTTCAGAATCTCTTCTTTTTTCTTCTTCTTGCAATACATGTGTTGTCAAACTTTCAATCTTAAAAAAAGAAAAGAATTATTTTCCAATAAATGAACACATAAATGAAAGATTTCAATAATTATTCCACAAAATAGCAGATTAGAGAGAACATTTTGTATGCGAAAGCTCTTTGGATTAAATCATTACTGACACATATATATGAAAGGATCCATGCTAGAAACAAAAAAGGTTTTACCTTGGCTAGTCGATGCCGCAAGTAACTGCTGATGACATATCTTATACGATCTATCTGTAAAAAAAATTTAAACATTGAAAAAAAAAAAAAAAACAACTTTCTAATATACTGAAAAAATATATTGTAACTTTGCCTTTCACAATGCCATCCTGCAGAATATTTAAAGCAGAACAACAACACACTGTTTGGATAGAGAAAAAGTTTACTTCCGCCTGAGTATGGTAGCTGGTATTAAAAGTCCTTATCATCTTTAACAGGGGTGGGAAAACTTTTTCTATAGAGGGCTGCATACACAAAAATTCTTTGGTATAAGAAGCTGCATATAAGAAGTGTTTGGTGAAAAACATTTCCCACTTTGTCATGGCTTTTTCTTTCTTCAGTTGTGAGATTGCATTCTGAATCAAGATGCTTTGTTTGGTGGTGTCTTTTTAAATTGTACTATTTAAAACATGAGATCTGTTTAAAGCACATCAAGCTTATTACTTTAACATGTAGACTAACAAAAAAAAATTATTTGATGTCCATTCATTGTTAAAAACATGACATTCATCTTTTACTTTTCTTTCTTTTAGAAGCATTCAGGATTAAGAGTTTTGGCTTAAAATGTTTATCTCCAATCCAATAATACTGAAATATTCAAATATTACTCCTTTTTCACTATTTTAAAACTAAGCAAAGACATTGTCTTGTTAAGTGAAAATGCAATTCGAATCTAAATATATGTTACTACTTATTGCCAATAACAATAATTTTTGTTTACTTTATTTTTTTTTAAAGAATTATAGAGAATGCTTTCTTTAGCATCGTTATTAATTAGAATTGATAATAAAATATTTTAAATATATGAACCTAGGCAGAAGTTTCAAAAATTATATAGATATTTCAATAAATTTATTTTTAATATACATACAAATAGACATATATGTAATTTCTGTAGGTGTCTGCAAGTCGCATAAAATGCATATGACCTATGGGCTATAATTTGCCTACATGTGAACTATAACTACCTTAAATTTATAAAACATGTATACATAAAGAGGTTTCCTTTTTAAGCTCTTCTTATACTATCTTGATTTTGTTGTTAATGATGCATTAAATCAAGAAAACAAACTATTCAATTTATGTAAGTATATGTATGGCCTCTTTCAGTTTTAAAACGACTATGAATCCTCATAGAAATGAGATGAATGGCTGTGCATTAGCTATGGTCAGAACGATGTCACCCACAGAGCAGATCCCTTGTTTCACACAGCTGAAGTGTCCAAAGGAACAGTTTTGGGTCACTGATGTCGAAGGTTCTGCCAGGGTGTAGCACTATGTGCAGCTAGCTGCCGAGGGATTGTTAGCACCTGATTTTTAGTCAGGTTAACCCAAACTCCCGAAAATTTTCCCATGTTGGTGTATAGCTGCAAGTCAGCAGAGTTTTGAATTCAGAGTTTCCTTCTCTACTCCAATGAGCCTCTCTGTTCAAAGCTTTACTTGCCTTTGCACCTTCTTCTGAATGTGATAACAGTTCTTCTAGACCCAATACTCAAACCACACGTAAAGGCTAGGAGTTGCATTGGCTATCAGAGGCTATTTGAGATGCATATAAAAGCTAAAGTATTTTTTTAATGTATATATATATATATTTGTCATGTATATCAATATGTAATGTATGTTACCTCCATTCGATGAACACTTATTCTGAAATCACCTTTCTTTAGCGTAGATATGTTGTTTTCCATAGCTACAATTTGATCTAGCATACATTCCACAAGATTGGATTTCACAGGCAAAAGATCTGGTGAAAACTTTTCATTTAGCCAAGCCTATTGGATAAATATATATATACTCATGAATTGATGAAAATTGCAAAAGATTTAATAAAACTTATTGCTTGGTTTAACTTTAAAATGGCTCATAAGAGCATACTGATAAAATATAATGATAAAAATACTGATAAAATCTTCAATACAAGTCATATTGAATATTTCTAAATGCAAAGGCATCATTATACACACTTCTTCTAATTTGTGTAAGACTTCAGGGGCTGTCATGGCTTCTTCTTCCTCATCATCAACAGTCTCAAGTAGATCATCTCCAACATCTTCTGCTGACATATTAAAAGCACCTCAATAGTGTCTCTGTAGATGAACAAAAAGTGTTTCAATTTTATAAATTAACTCTTTCTCTCCGTAATTATTTACCACATTATGGTGGAATCAACGTTGGTATCGTCAGTTAGGAGAGAAAGACTTAAACAGCTTTGTGAAATGTAAAACCTTAAAGACACTATTGAAATGTCTTAAATAATTGCTGCGCTCAACTAAAGTAAAGTTCCCTTTTAAGACCTTGAGATCTATAGGGCAGATGATGTTAATGTCATCTGTTTCTGTGGCCTACGGTTAAAGAGTGTGTCATGTGGCCAGCACAATGACCAACCATCTTTACTTTTCCCCAACTAATGTCAGGTACCCATAATAGGTGGGTTGACTAGGGGTGCATCCAAAAGTTATTTAATATTAATAGTCTTAAAAAGTATCTCTACCACTCGACTATCTCTAGATTCTAAATTGATTTCTAATAGAATCAATAGACAATTAATGAATGATTTATAAATCTAGAATCAATATCAATCTACTAGGTCTAATCTGACTAGAGCAGTATTCCCCAAAGTGGGGTACGCCTACCGCCAGAGGTACTGGAAAAGTTTAAAAGGGGTACACATTGCACATGGTTGAAAAAGTTGAATTTTTTTATACCCATTTACTGTGATTTACTTTATAAATTAGAATATCATAAAAGCTTATAGAATCTAATTGTGATAGAATAATTAAATTATTTTGTGTACATACGCCTACTCCAAAAAAATTGATTGTTATTATTATATAATATTAAAATAAATCCTTTTGGAGTGGGAGGGAGGGGTACAAATAAATCATAATTATGACAATTTTAAGAGGGGTCCGCAGTGTCACCTAACTTAGCCTTAACTATTAAATAAGACCACAGACTTATAGATCTAGTTATTTTATAAATACAGACAGACACATTCTTCAAAAAAGATGATTATTATTTATTTATCATATACTGAATTATATGTCTAATAAATCAATAATATCAAATTGAAATTCTAATTCTATGACGACTATACTAAAGTCTAAATTATACTATGAAACTGACTGTCACTATGTAACTATGACTCTATGTTATTTTTGTTAGTGTAATTCATTATAGTCATACATAGTGATTATACGATCATAAATTCATACTGAAGTATGATTGATTCATACTAATCATATTCATAGTCATTGTATTTGAAATTGTAATCATTGTTATTCAAAGTTATTGTTACTTGAATTATTGTAACTAGTGACTAACTACTACAATAAATAACTACATCTAACTAAGTGAGTAAGTCTAAACTAGTCTATTATGATTATCTAATAGATCTACACACCACAACGCCTGTGAATGAAATATCTATATTCTAGATCTAGAATATTATAAGTCTATTTAGATTCTGGATCTAGATCTATATAACTGATTTCGTTATATAGAATATTAATTAAATGAACTAAAATTTCTATACGAATGTTTTGTATTCTGTTTAGTCTTAGTAACCTCACTGCTTTAAGTTTCCCCCATCGTTATTATAATTATATTTTCGCCTTTAAATGCTTAAACTTCGCTAAATTATTTCAATGCGATCATTTAGAATATTAAATGATGTTTGTAAAGAGTAATAAAACAAATTATTAGACCTATACATAGATCTAGATCTAAATGTTTAAAAGTTTTCACGGGAAATTAATTTAAATCCACGTAGATCTAGATCTATACCTAGGTCAATCTAGGAGTCTATAAATAATATAGAAAAAAAAAGTTGTGATTATAATATAATTATAATATAAATATAATAAGTCCTAAGTCCTAGTACTGAAACTTAAAATATTTATAAAAAGCTAGCATAACTTTTTTTATTTTATGGGAGTAATAGTAGATCTATGAGTATTATAAATTTTTTAATTTTGTAAAATAGACTAAATATTTAGATTCATATTATTGTCTTGTTTTTGTCTTTGCTGTCTTTCCACTCATTCCTTTATACGTTTTGAGAATGTGAGAAACAGATTTGCGAAACAATTCTTAGCTGTTGTTACTCTTATTTTGTTTATTTTCTTTTAGTACCTTTTTCTCACGTGGACAAAAAAAGTGTAAAGAATAACAACAATTTGCTAATTTAATTCTAAACAAATTAAAGAATAGATCTATATAGAATAGATTAGATCTAGAGTTTCAGTTTAGATCTACATCTAGACTCTAATCTTCGAGAAGAAAATGAAAAGAAAACTGACTACGGTAAGGAAACCTTGAAAATTGAATCCTAAAACTTCTAAGTCTTACTCTACTCTTAGTCTTAGTTTAGTAAAACTAGACTCTAGTCTGAACTCAAGAGCAGGCTTGGACTGGCCCGCCGGGACACCGGGAAATTCCCGGTGGGCCGGCGGCTGCCAACTGCCAAAAGAAAGTTATTATATTTTTTATTTTAACTGAAATTACCGTTGATTATATGATAGCTTCAAATAATAGTTTGTACTGAAAATAACCAAACTGAAACAGAACAATCATTACTTCACGTTACGAGCCTGGTCAAATACAGTCTCTCCAGGCCCGACTCACGTATGGCAGGCATGTTAAACTGGGTGTTCGGGGGCGCATGCGGCCCGCGACTACCTTGCAAGCAGCCCACTTGGCCACCTGAAAAAATTATACATATAATGTTAAACTATTACGCTGGAAAACAAGAGATGACAAGCTACTTGATTGGAAAAATAGTATTTGTTAAACTGAACAACGAGGGTGAGTCTGCAGTGAAAGCAAGCTACATTTTGTCAAACTTCATTGCAAGCCATTGCAAATCATTTAATAGATGTGATTTTATGAAGGAGTGTGTCGTTAAAGCCGAAGTCATTTATTCAGAAAAAAAGGAGAAAGCATTCAAAGAAAAAGCGTTAACTTGTGACACTGTTGCAGATAGAATAAATGAAATGTCAGTCAGCTTGCTTGAACAATTGAAGAACGACAGAGCTGATTTTGAATTATTTTCATTGGGTCTCTATGAGTCAACTGTAGCCCAGTTGGCTATATTCATAAGGGCCTTTAACAGGAATTATCACATATACCAGGAACTACTCGAGTTCTGTTCTATGTATGTGGGGGGAGGGGCATCTAGGAGTAGGTTTTCCGTGCTGCCTTTAGGTGCTCTACCCGAGTTCGTTGTCGAGCCTCGACCCTCCTTCTAGGTAGCCAAGCCAAGTTCAAGGGCACTTAACCTCTCCATCACGCGATCTAATTTGATTTTGAAAATGCTGCTGGAAATGTGCTATTAGAGCTGATAGAATAGAAGTCAGGTTCTTAGTTGAAATTGAAGAATATTTTACAGTCATTTACCTTGAACGGTTCGTTAAATTGAGGAAATTTGCAGCTAGAAGTCTAGCTATTTTTTGCCTGCACTGGTCTCTGTGAGCATTTATTTTCCATAATAAAAGCTATTAAAACACCTCACCGTTCGAGATTATCTGATCAAAATTTGTCATCTTGATGAAAGCGTCAGTGGCAAACAAACTTCAACCTGACATTAATAAAATGGTATCCCAGAAAAAATGTCAGGCATCAGGTCGAGCGGTTTGCACGCTGGACTGTCGTTTGGATTTATCGATGGTTCCGGGTTCAAACTCTGCCCGCTTCCATCCCCCGTCGTCCTGCGGGAGGTTTGGACTAGGAAGTAACTATCTTCAACTCTGAAGCCCCAAGTACGTTTAACCAAGCTACGACAATTATCCGAGAGTGGGTGCATGAGAAGTGGTTAAAATCCTGGGATGACTCCAAAAAAAGCCCGAGGAGTCTGGCAGCATTTGCGACGCCCGGACCGCGACGATCCATGGTGGAGGCTAAAACGGTCGGAACAGTCTCTAATTGCGCAGTGCAGGACAGGGCACTGTCCTGTTGGGGCATACTTTGCCCGGTTCCGGCCTAATTTTGATGCCCGTTGCCGACACTGTGGAGAGTCGGTGGAGACGGTGGAGCATATTTTGCAAGAGTGTCCGCAGCTCCGAGAGCTGCGGGAATCCTTGTCTGCAGATTCACTGAACCTGTATGGAGGCATTAAGGCATTACGCCAAACAGCAGAGTTTCTCACCAGGGCTCTACGGGAGGACCGATCCTTCCAGCCCTGGTTTTCGATTTGGAGTTCATCTCTCTCTCAACTCTGAAGAAACATCCGAAACGTGTAAAACATTTTACATTTTTTACAAAGAAAATAATAATTAATCATAGTAATTTTTAATTAGCCAATAGTACTAAAAATTTAGCTAAGGGACAAGTATGCCATTAGTAATTGTATTATTTTGTATTATTTCTAATTTACATAAAACTAGTAGGCTGTTTTAAAACAGATTTTTTGCTGCGGCCCCTCAGGTCATAGTAAGTTATTTATGCGGCCCATATACCTTAATGAATTTGACACGCGTGATGTATGGTGTTATGTCTATGTCTTAAAGCGTTGAAGTTGTTACTTTATTTGGGGTTTTAAAAACAGGTGCAGGCTTTTTTCGGGACTAATTTGTGTGTAACGTTTGGCGTGAATTTAACAAATTGAAATACATATCTGCAATTGGTGAAACCCGTTGGTGGGCAAAAGACAGAGCTCTTACTAAAATATTAGGAAACTTCTTTATCAAACATTCCAATCACGGCAATCAAGAAACACAAGTTATCGATTTTTTGTACATTGACTTGCTACAAACATTTTATGATATTTCTACAACAAACAAATTCAATAATGATGTCTGATACAGAGCAAAAACTCTGTTAGATTCATTGACAAGTTTTGAATTTATTCTAACGGCACAATTATTTCTGAAAATATTTGAACATTCAACGCCATTATGTGATTGCAAACAACTGGAATGGATATACTACGAGCCTATAAGATGGTTCAAAACAGTATCAATGAATTAAGCAAAGTAGATAGAAATTTTAATTCTATTTTTCAAGCAGCTACAAATTTCTCAACATTTGCAAACAGTGAACTAGAAAAAAGAAAGCTCAACATTGAAGTGCAGACTGTTTTGAAAGAAAAGAGAATTATAGCCAACCAACCAACCACTTGAAATTGCGAAAGATAAATTTCGTGTAGGCCTAAATGTTCACAACATGGTTATGGATCAAGTAATTAATAGTTTAAAACAGAGATTCTCTGAGCATGGAAGTCTTTACGCTGATTTATCTTGTTTAGATCCATGAAATTTTGCAGAAATTCTTAAAAGAATCCCCAGTGATGCACAGCAGCACCTGAGTGGGTTGCTCAAAAAATTTGATGATACTGTAACAAAAGATCAGCTTCAAACTGAATTATTGGATTTTGCAAGGAAATGGAAACATTTTCAAACAACTTTTAAAGATGAATATAATTTGATCTTTGAAATGGAAGTATCAGACTCTGTCTCAGACAACATTCAACAGTCTGAATCAGTAGAATTACCAGGCAACAAACACAGAAATAAAAGCAAATCTTACAAAAAATGTATTGTGTGTTATTATTTTGTTCTCCAGAAGTTTAATTTGTATAGTCTTGCTTATTCAAATTTGTATCTGGCTTACAAATTTGTTTCGACATTATCCTTATCACAAGTTGCTTGTGAGAGGTCGTTTTCAAAATTGAAATACATTTCGAACAGATTAAGAAATTTGCTGAGCCAGTCAACTTTACAATCATTCATGCTGATGTCTTGTGTTTAGGTTGTTAAAACTAGACGTTATTGAACTGTTTAATATTGTTTTACTTAATTACGAATTTGAACATGAAATAAATAAAAACATTCTTACAACTTAAAGTAGTGTTTTGGAACTTTTAAATTTGATTATTATTTTTAATATATATTAAATAATTATAGAAACTAAAGAAAAATATATAAAAATTAAATTCAATTAAAAATAAGTAGTAATATTCAATTATTGAAAAAAATTATATGAAGCTAATGATGAAGTGGGCCGCCGCCATGACCTAATTTCCCGGGCCGGTTTTTTGAGCCAGTCCGACCCTGCTCAAGAGTTTCAACTCTAGATCTAGTTTAACTAGTTAGATTTTAACTCTAGTAATAGTACTTTAGTAGTACTCTAGTACAGACAGTACTAACTTAATTTCTTAAACTAGATCTATATATATAGACATAGACTAGTAGAGTCTTGCTTGTATATGGAACACCTCATCCGATTCTCATTCAGTAAACAGGTCGCTTTTTTTGTTTATAAAACTTATTTGTTTTTATGTTTGGAGCTAAAAAGGATGTGTCAGGACTGCAAATGTCCAATTTTAAATATAAGTTCCTTTATTTTTGTTTCACTTTTCCAAAGCAAAGGGCAGTTTTTGAGATTCTCAGAAACCATGTGTATGAAAATCTATGTTTTAACCTCCCCAGGCAATTATCCTACCCATAATGCCATATAAGGGATGAATAAATATTTTTTAGATATAATTTATTAGCAATTACATAGTGGTGTTTATTGAAGGTGTTCCCCGTGCGCTGAAGGAGACAGGACAAAAACTGCGTGCCGTATAGGAGCATGGAGTGACCTGCTGTATTTTAAAATAAAATCTTGACTATGAGTGGTAATTCAAAGAAACACTACTATTTTTATAGGCCTAGGCCTTTAAAGTTTAGTTGCAGAATAAGAATCTACTTTCAGTTTTTTTTTTTAACTTAAACCTTGACCTAATAAAAAAATAAAATAAAAATTGACCTAGTTCCCAAAGTTGGTGTTCCATATACAAGACTCTACTATATAGACTATACTATTAGACTATATATAATATAGTATATATATACTTAATATAGATTCTAGTAGGTAGAATCTAGTAAAGTAGTATAGATCTATATATTTACTAAAAAAAACAATAGACTTCCATTATTAAACTATTTAGAGTATTAAGTTAATTAACTATTATTTATAGTATGTAGACTATAGTGACTATATAGAGATATCTAAATTCTATCTAAGTCTAAGACACTCTAAGATAAGTATCTAGATCTAGCTATTAACTCAGATATATAAATAACTGTAGTTATAGTTTGGACTAAACTTAAGCTTAGCCTTATTCTTAGCCGTCTTAGGCTTCTAAATAGCCTTTAATAGAATTCTAGGAGTGATTACTATTAATATAGTACATTAACTTAGTCGACTTAGGTAAAGATTATCATTTAGTCTAGACTAGTCCAGATCTAGAGTAGATCTAGTCTAATATTAATATTATAGGCCTACTATATAGGGTCTATCTGTTTACTCTAGCTGCCCTAACCCTGCACTCTATATATAGAGATCTATATAGATCTAAAAATGTAGATTCTAGATCTACAAGACTTTAGATTAGTGACATTGTGACAATGTAGACAGATCTATTCTTAGAATTTAATTATATAGATAGACAAGAAGTAATTAGATTTCTACTATTAATATAAATTACCTCCAGCTGATGGCTAGACTAGATGCATTTCATAAAATTTCATTTCATATGTCAATCTAGTCATGCATGTTTATGATGTTAATAAATGACTTTAAAAATTCTGCAATAAATATTTAGAAACACAAATAATTCAAATATCCACAATACATAATAAAATAGCAATATAATTTTACTGTTTATAATATTCATTAATATTATATGATTAATAAAGCTTAAAAATCTCAACCCTCTTGTTCTGCCTCTTTCAGGAGCAGATAATTTTCCCTGGGGTACATTGTCGGGTTTAAGAGTTGTGTTAGTAACAGCTGAAAACCCTTAAGGTCCCGAGGTTCACACACCCACACACACACAATTGTGCAGAGTAACCAACTAGGCAGATGATTTAAATACAAAAAACTATGAATTTAATTGCATGATACTTGATCTATGAATATGTACACTGAGAATGATGAATAGTAAATAGATAATATATATTTAATACATGGTATATACATACATAAATTATATGATAGATATAGATGTATACCTAAGTACACATAAGCACCTTTCTACGGTTACTTGTCGCACGGGTTTCAACGTAAAAACCAGATGCTGACCGACTGACGTCACACTACTGCCAACATTGTCTGTAATAAAGTTAGACCTCACTGATCCGTAATCTGGCACCAACTGATGTGTAACAGTACTGACACTGGCAGTGACACCAGAGACTGTAATATATATTTCTGAGAAAACAAGCGACGCCCACACTGGTATAGGATCAAGAGCAGTAACCACAAATCCAACACTGGCACCCTATAAACGAAAAATGACACAACATTCAACCTCTATCCCATAACAATAAACAACTATAAACAGCGATAACCCTATACTACAAACTATAAAAAGTATCAGCCCCAAAGTAACTCACCCTAAACAGGGGTCCACAAATCCTACCGAATAGAATGATGTACGGTATGTCCAAGAAACTATAAGTCCAAGAGAACCATTACAGACTACTGACTAACGCACCGTCCGTTTTAATAAAAAAAAAATCAGCAGGTGAACTGTCTCAGGACAGCGAGTGACCAAAAAATGACTTTGTGACGTAGCAGAAAAACAATAACAATACAAGGCACTCTTGCCACGTACAACAATACCAAACAGAGTTAGGAGACAACAAGGACACTTAGCCGAACTACGTGACATACATATTACTTTGTTCAGCATAGTTTTCTAACAACAGTTTCTGTGTACCCCTAAGTTATCTTAATGCTAAAAGACACAATGTCTTTCATGAAGTGAAAAAATTTATATTAATGACTGTGTATATATTTTATTTAAAAAGGAAGAAAATGTTCAAATACCACTCAGTGACGATATTACTGACCAGGTCAGTAGCAAGAATATAAAAAAAGCCAAGAATAAAAACCATGACTTCAGTACTGAAGAAATTCAGCGTTTAAAGGAGACCGAAGCTCTGTTTCATTCAAGTTTATTTAGACTGCAGGTAAGTAATTCTTTGAGATAAAACCTCAGTTTTGCAAAAGTGAAAAGGCAATCTGGAGCAAAAAGATATTTTTATGAGTGACTGTTAGCTTTGAAGTTTATATATATCTTGTTTATTGTGACCATTCTTAAGAAGTTTCTATTTTAACAAATATTTCAATAAAGCTAGCCTTAATATTTAATCATTTAAAACTGGAAATAAACAGGAAAGTGCAAATGGGAATAAGTAATGAAACTTGTATCAGGCATAAACTGAAACAAAACAAAAATCAATGTGGGAGGGCTGTTAAAGTTGTTTGAAGGAGTAATAAAAAATGTCAAAATTAAGTGCTTTTGTAAGGATACTATAGAGCAGGGGTGGGAAACCTTTTTCAAGCGAGGACCGCATTAATAAAATTTGGGGAATAGGCGGGTCACATATATATCATGTATATATAATCAACTCCTAGATACCCCAATACAATTTATATGACCTAGTGTAGTGAACAATAACCCGAGTACATGTTTGGCTATTCCTTCTCTATAATATCACAGATCATTTCCTGTGCGTAGCCCCCAACAATTTTAGATACATACTAATTGTTTAACCCCAAATTAGGTTGAAATTCAATGTATCTTTGTGTAAAGTTTCCTGTTGCTAAAATATGGTTGGGATATTTTCTTTACTTTATTAAAAAATGTTGTTTTTCTCAGTCAAAACTCTGAGTTGTTTCCCTTGCCATCTTGTACAAGCCAACCCCTCTTTCAACACAGTTCTTCATAGCATTTTCTGTGACCAAATTTTGTATATTTAGATAATATTCACTTTTTTTTTTTT
>JADKLZ010000003.1:40083269-40099745 GCA_021533235.1 Biomphalaria straminea | reverse complement strand
CTTTGGTTGGAACTTGACATATAGGTCTATATCAATCGGAAGGCTGTCCTATCCTGTGCTGTGCACTCTAAGACTGCTGTCTAGAGGGTCCTTAGCTTTAACCCTTTCCCTGCTTTCGCCTTCACCCTGCTGGGGACGTTTGTGCTGTGATATATACTATTCAAATCTTAAGACACATCCGAAACATGTAAAACAAAACAATTTTTTGCTGTAAATGAAACATTCGAAACTAATGGTTGACCAAAGTGCACGTAGCTCCACAAACGTCAACTGACTTTTCTATTCAAATAATAGATCTAGAAATAAAATGATCATGACGCTATGATTTCTATTCAGAGCTAAGATTCTTCACTAAGTCATTGCAGTATAAGAGTAGGGTTTGTTTGTTGTTTTTTTTTTGTTCTGACTATAATTATGTGGCCACTTATTGGTTGAAAACTAGGCCTATAGGTTATAACGCCCACACAACAAACTCTAACCAGATATCCACCGACTATTTATGTATTTCTTATTTTAGTTTGATCGTTGACTTACAGTAACGTCTTGCCCTCAGTTTGCCTATAGTTTTGATAACATACAACTTTATAACTTTCTATGTTGGTACAGTAACATCTTAGTAAGTCTAGTGGTGACGTAGATCTAGATCTCGGCACACTTCGTTTACCTTTCTATTCGCTGGTGTATCGGGTTTGAAAAGTAGACCTCTGTATCAGTGCGCCTTAAGTCAGCAGTATTGATTTGTTTTTGTTTCTGTTTCTCTATTTCTTTGTATATAACAAGGTAGATACATTCACTTTGACACAGAACATTAAACAGACTACAGTACCTAGGGAATTATTGTTCTTGTCTAGATGTGTGTGTTCTGTCAAGATAAATTGTGTGTTTATGCTAAAAAAGAAACTAATAAATACGCCCCCTCCCCAACACACACAAACACATATATAGAAACGCCAAGAAAGGAGTGTTTCCATTTGCAAAAGAAGCTTTTTTTTCTGCACACACAAGTCAAATTAGTAGGTTACATAACGATAAAATAACACAAGATGATAGGTTGTTGGACGTAATTAAAATAATAACACCAGGTGATATTACTAAAAGAGTCATTGAGTTAATGAAATGGAAATAACACTGCAGCAGTTTGAAACTGTCTGGCAGAGTTGAGCCATAGGCTCTTGAAACTCTAGACCAACAAGATCTCCCTCACTGACATGATCAAAGCGTGTGTTCTGTCTGACAGAGGGTCTTACCAGTGTCTATTTTGACGCTGTCAGTTCTAGTGACACGGTCACTCCGGGCTCGCGGACTAGAGACGCGGCCGAAGGCCTTAAACACCGGGAACCACTGCCATTTTTTTTTCTCTATACGAGGCTAGAACACGTTGTTTTTACGACGAGAGACAGCGCCTGGACGTGGGAGCTCTTTACTACAACTCTCGTACCCCCTTTAGGCACTCCCATGGGAGTCTTGTTTACCCATTTGGCCTAATCGTTTTCACCCTGGCATCACTATAAGGCATAGTAGCATGCCCGGGACACTGCAACATGTCTTTCCCTTCAGAAAAGCGCCGTTGTATTCATCATATTACAATTTCAAGAGTAGGCTATATACTATCTTATTTTATCATACTTCCTTATCGTGTAGTTTAAATTGCAGACTCTCCTTCACAATAACGTATCCACGTGTCCATCCTATCGTGTATGCTGATTAAAGATAAATTAAAGATTAAAGACTTAAAATCTGCTCAGACGTTGGTTTTCTTAGCTGATACAGGCAACCCGTTCCATACTCTAATCTAATAGGGGAGAAGCAGCACTTCTACGAAATAGTAACATCGGACTTTCCTTTGCGCTTTAGTTTTTATAACTAAATGTTGCAAACGGACAGACTCCACAAAGCTGTTAGAGAATTATTTCCCGGCTACAAAAAAAAAAGTATCAGAATGGGAATAATTACATTGAACAAGAATTACACCCATGGTGCTATCGCTTAAATGTAATGCTCTTTAATCATAGCAGTGGGCTATTACATAAAGCCGTATTTTTCAAATACAAAACTTTTTATTTTTAATTCCTTTAGCCTCAAATAATAATAATAAAATCCAACAAACTATAGGCCTATATAATACTAAAGTGACCGTCTGAGTGTAGAAGCTTCGGGCCCCCCCCGCGGGGGGGTATTCAGGCCTAGTAGAAACATGGTGACCTTTCATTATAGACGAAAAAAAAAGTGTTAGGGATGAAACAAAAAACTAAAGCCTGAAGGAAAGAGATCTAGTTGAGATCTAGCCTAACTAGCCAGATGATCAAATGGAATGGGAACAGGGTGAGGGAAGAAACATAGGATGTGAAAACTTCAGCAAACGTGTGTGTAACATGGCATTCTCCGTCTAGATCTTTGTTTTCATTCAACTTAAAATACCCAGTTTGTAGGAAACTAAGTGATCTGTGCTAATATATGTAGAGTGCAAAATTTGTTCCGTATTTTTTTTTAAATCTCATTTTCAACTTAATGTTGAGCCTTCTTACTTCTTATATATTCAGTCATTTGTCAGTTTCATCGGACTTAGCTTAAAAAAATGGTACACATGTGTATTTGTAGAGGAGATTAGGTGAAAGCTGTTTTGTTTATTTGTAACATTGATCGATGAGTGCAATGGGCACACCTTGCACACAGTCCACATTACCTGTGTACAAGTGAACAATGAGACAGTTATAGGTAGGCTAGTCTCATTGGTGGGTGCACATTATACATTTTTTTTATTAGAAGTTGTGTTTTGTAACATTTATATCTAGCTAGAGCCGAAGGCAAGAAGGCTATGCGTTGATGTACTTTATTAAGAATGGCTTTATCTAGGTAGGCTTTCATATAAAAAATGTTTCTCTTAAAGCATAAAGTTTGATTCAAACAGTTTAAAGTTACAAACTATAATAAACCTTACAGTTCCACTAATATAATAAACTATGGAAATGAGTGAATACAAACGTTTCTTCTGTTGCCAATAAAAAGCACATTTCTGTGTTGCCATTGATAACCAATCCAGTCTGTGAGAGATAGCATCAACTCATAGTCAGCAGATAGTTTTCTCTCCTGGACAACTGATACAAATCTGTGACATTTCATTGAGTGGAAGAAACCATGAGTGTGTTTTTTTTTGATTTCCTGGAGTTGGACAATGTGCCATGGAATGCTTTTCTACCTCTCCTTCCTGTTATGTTCATGTAATCTTTAGTTCATCTTTACAAAACATTTTGAAATTTTATGAACAATAATCTTTGTTTACAATCTGCTTTGCAAGTATATTTAAGCTACATTTATTATCCTCTTTTGTATGTGTGTGTGTTTTGTTGAAATTGTTGGCTATAAAGAATTAATACACTCAGAATGACAGTTAAAATAACAAATAGACACAACTTTTTCCTTTCTTACTTTCCAGCATTTAAGAATGTGAGAGTCACTGAAAAAAACAAAAACAACAACAAAACAATGATTTTACTTAGTGTTTAGTTAAATGCAAGCATTTTAGATTGGTTTTTAAATACATACAAATGAATATGAGATTCTCAAAACTCAACATCTACTGTGTCTGAGTTTAATTTTAAATACAATTTGAAAAGCTTTTATCTTCTTTCTGTTCAACAGGAAACAGATTTAGTAAACTTGATGAATACAGGGGTGTGTCTCAACATGGCCAGGAGAAAACATATCAAGATGGATCTTGGATAGAAGATTATAGTGACTCTAACAGAATGGATGCCAATGTAAATATTTAACTTTTCCTTCAGATATTTTGGATCTTCATATTTTTAATTCAATAGAAAAGAACTGATTTCTTATAAGAACTTTGTTCAGGAATGACAAAGGATGACGTTCATAAAGTTCTTTTGTTTTTTAGCAGCCCTCAAAAAGGAACCTGACCCCTTTGTTATATTTACATCTCTAAAATCTGCAAACACTATAGTAAATCCTATTTGACCACATAACCACTTAAAAAGAATTTTTTCCAGAGGCCAAGAATGAGGGATTGGCCATTTAACAATCACTTTGTCCATAATTCAGCCATCAAAAAGGTGATTATGTAATCATACATTCATTCAGTTTTATGCATATCTTATGTAAAAAGGTTTGAAATCGTATTGTAATGCCTTGGCCGATTTCGACACCCAGTCTGCCCCTAATCTAGAACATTTTAGTAGAGGAACTTACACTGAACCAATATCTTCATATAATAATCATTGAATACTTGTAAATATTAACTTTGTAATAATAATTATAATAATAATAATAATAATAACAACTTCAGCTGGCCCAACATTACAATCACGTCTGTAATACATTTCCCCAACATACATCTATCTTATATAAAGTGAGGTAGGATTTTGGTTGTTGATAGTTTGTACTTCATAACTTCTGATATTTGTGCTGAAAATGTTGAAACCTGCCTTTTACCTGTATTTCTTACCAAGCAGATGACCACTTTATATTCACACATTTATACACATTTCTAAAACAAACTTTTAATAGGTAGTGGTTCATGTAAGCGTAAGGCGTCCATCCATGTTACTAACAATCCTTCTAAATCTTGCAATGTCTGCACTGTTCTTATTCAGACAGGTTACAAGCCTAACCTCAATCCTTGTATGTGAGATTGTAGGGAATCATGCATAAGGAAACATTTTTTTAGAGGAAATTGGGATTGTGTTTTTTGATGGTTTGTATTTCATAGATTTGGATATCTACTTATGAAGGTTTTTTTACTTTTTTTGGTTAATCTAAACATGTTTAGTTTTTTTTTTAAATATTTATTCCTGCTTAGCCAAACCTGTCTTTTGACTTGACAGGAACTCCAATATGCTCTAGGACAGGAAGTTCTTAATCTTCTCCATTGTCCTGACATAAAAATGTGCTTTTCAGTTTAGCGTCTCCTAACTCCCACTACAGGCCTGCACTGCACTATTATTATTTGCTCCATTCTGTTTAGTCTCCACCAGTGGCACAATGTCCAACTCCAGGAAACCAAAACACTTATTCAACATTTCTTCCACTGTAATGTTACATTATTCTATCAGTTGTCCAGAAGAGAAAACTGTCTGTGCATTTGCTTCTGGACACCACTAGTAAACAAAAAGATTGAATGAATGACCACCTTTTTTTTCTTTTTAACTGTACTCCTAATAATCAAAATAGAACTGAAACATGCATTTAAAGAATTAAATTATTAATATACCTTTTACTAAATAAAATTAAAAAATTTAAAGGAAACCTGACAAAATGCAATCCAGCTAATATAATGTTAATCTGATTAAGAAAATGTGACTTAGTTATTCTTACCTATTCTTTCAATCATAGATAAAAGTAATTCATTTACTTAATCTCTAGATCAATAGGGTAAAGCAGCAGCTGTTTAAACAATACAATTTGCATCAGTGGATTAAAGATTTTCTGATAGGAAGCGAACAAACTGTAATAATAGATGGTTCTAAATCAACACCAATAACAGTAAACTCAGGTGTACTCCAAGGAACAGTCTTAGGTCCACTACTATTTCTAATTGACATAAACGATTTACCAAATTGCATTAGTTCAGGAACAAAAGTCAGATTATTTGCAGATGATTGCATAATATATAGGACAATAAAAACAACACAAGATACAGAAATTTTACAAAGAGAATTAGATGAATTACAGAAATGGGAATCAAATTGGAGCATGTCTTTCCACCTAGAAAAATGTCAGTTATTAAGAGTAACAAAAAAACTAAAACAAATTAATTCCACTTATCTTATTCATGGTAAACCAGTAACACAGACTAAAAACGCAAAATACCTAGGTGTTATAATAAATGAAAAACTGTCATGGAATCCCCATATTGATGAAACTATAAAAAAATCAAACAAAGCATTAGGGTTTATTAAAAGAAATTTCTATAAATCAAATAAGAACATAAAACTAAAATGCTATTTAACCTTGGTTAGGCCTATAATAGAATATGCATCCTCTGTTTGGGACCCCTCAACTCAAGAAAACATTAAGAAACTAGAACAGACACAAAATAGAGCAGTGAGATTCATAACAAACGAATATTCACATTTCACTAGAGTAACACCTTTTGTAAAATCACTAAATTTAGAAAGCCTTCAGGATAGAAGACTTAAGAGTAAAGTAGCAATTATACACAAAACACTGAACATCTCCAAATACAAAAACAAAACTTAATAAAATACTCAGAAAGACACAAAGATAAAGGCACATTCCTCGTCCCATATGCTAGGACAAATCTGTACAAATGCTCTTTCTTCCCTAGTGCTGTTAGAGCATGGAATGGTTTGCCTGAGCTAGCCAGGAAAACCAGTGACTTGGCAGAATTTAAGTCACTGGTAAATATGCATGACGCGTAGGACGTAATCATCTTCTTTTTTGAAGTAATGTCTGTATTATATAAGATAAGATAAGATAAGATTTGTTTTTAAATGGAATGTGAATACAAAAATCTCAAATTATATTTTTAAAAAATGTATATTTTGTTGCTTACAAAAAAATATACTTAAAAACTAGAAATGATTTAGTTTAACTGTCTGTTTTGAGCAGGCAGAACTTGGGGAGCTAGACAGTTGTTTTTTTTTTGTTACACTGATACTACCCTTTCAATTGTCATTCTAATGTGAATAGTTAAAGAAATGTTTTAATCAGTTTAAGATAGTGAAATCTTACTAGAAAAAAATAATGAAATAAAATTACAGGATACCTAGTGAAAAGAAAATGTTTTTCAATCTGCTATTTAAAAATAATTGTTAATATAGCATGTAAAAAAAGATTATAGGAATACAATACTACTACAATAAGTTGATCAATGAATTTTTTTTTGTGTTCCTAGAGTACAGATGGTGAGAGTGAAGCTGATGAAGATTTGGATGGAGAGACATTATTGAACAAGGCTAAAGAAAGTCTGGAAGAGCTTAGGCTGAATGAAGCAGAGCAACAATTTCTCAGAGCCACCACACTTCTGCAAGAAAAGGCTGAAGACAATACCAGGGCACTTGTGGAGGCATACTTGGGCCTAGCTGAAGTCTGCACTCGCAAGAGCAGGGCTTTCAGGCAGAGTCCATTGGAGTGGTTCTGGCTATGTGTCCATGCCTCCTCTTTGTTGAGTGAAGTTGTTGATATGTGCAATATTGAGCTCCTCGATGAGACAGACAATCAAAGCATTGAATGGTACACAACACAGTGTAAGTTTGCAGAGTCTAGGTCACAGAATCTGTTGGATGTCTTGGGGAGGACATTATTTAACTGGTTTAAGGAAGATTGGAGGCTTGTTGACCCTAACCATTTCGCTAACTTACTGCACTCAAGAACACCTTTAACACCAAGGTCACGCTACCCCCTCACAGGATCATCTCTGATATCCTCTGGGCTGAGACCTTACCAGTCTGGATTCATGAATCATGCATTTAGTATTGAAAGTCTTCATGAACCTCTGCTGAAAGGCTATGGTCATGCCCCTAGTGGCAATGTGAATTGGTTTAAAAGAATCCAGAACTATTGCCACTTGAGGCTGGAAAACAAGAATGTGAAAGAAATTATTAATGAAATTACAACTTTTAAAGAAATTGAAGACTCATCCCAATCTCCCTCAGATCCAAAAATAGATAAAATTTCTACAATCTCAGAAGAAACTGATCTAGATCTAGCCAAAGAAGTTCTTGCTATCAAGAAAAGTGAGGAAGATGAAGAGGAAGTTTTCACTGAGGAAACTTATGATTTAGAGGCAATAAATGAGAAGTCTAGAACTGATTCCATTGTTAAGGAATATTCTCTGATGTATGAATTGGCTTCCAGTGATGTAGACACAAGTGGCTGGGAGTTCTTCTTAGAGAAGCGTAAAGATTACATTGTCCAGACAGTTCTGGAAATCTGCTCTGAGTACAGCACTGATGAGGCACTTCTCTCCCACCAGGATAAAGAGACAGAAGAGGATGAAAGTAGCCAAACTGAAACAACAATACTAATTGAACCTGTGGAAGTTCAAAAAAAGAAAAAAAAGAGAGAGAAAGAAAAGTTCAGCCCATTAAAAGAAAACTGTTTAAAATTGACCATAGCTAAAGCTCTACAGCTTGTGGCACACAAACTCATTCAAGCTGAGAGCTACTCGGAGGCTGAGAATCTTTGTGAAGAAATTCTTCAGATTGTTGAAGAGATCCAAGATGGAACTGTCAAGCTGCTCCGATTCAGTGCTCTTCTTTTACAAAGTACTGGACTGCTTTGTTTTCGTCAGGGCAACAGGTTCAATGGGATGAGAAATTTAGAAAAGGCTTTGAAAATTTATAGAGATCTTCAAGATGTTGAACATCATCGTGAAGTGGCTCTGGTTCTCATTGATTTAGGAAATGCGTATGCAGATGACCTTCATGATGAAGCTTTATATGACAAAGTTATTGCTGCCATCTGTGAGTTCTTTGAGAGGGATGCCTCGGATGAAGAGCATACTGGTAATTCAACACCAGAAAGGACCACTGAAGAGACTCCTGAAGAGATTGATCTAAAAAAGAGAATCACAGAAGCTGTTTCTTGTTATTCTGAAGCTCTCAGGGTGCTAGAAAACAATGAAGCATCTCAGAAGCATGTGGTTGCCATGGCTATGAGAAAACTGGGAGACTGCCATTTCGTACAAAGGCAGTACACAGAGGCTTTAGACTGGTATGAAAAAGCCCTAAAACTTCATCGAACATCAGGTTTTCATGGGAAAGAGTCTGTGTTGGAAAACGCCCATGTTTTAACGATGCTAGGTGTGTCCACATTTATGCTTCATGTCTACCCACGGGCATCACATGTATTTGAATTAGCTCTTCATATGGTCAAGCATGCTCATGGTCTGAACATGTATACATTCCTTCACAGTCTGGTGCTCTCTCTCCTTGGGATCACTTACTATAAAATGAAGGCATACCACAAGTGTGTCTCAATGTGTTCAAGAGCATTTGAAACATTTTGGAACCTTTATGATGAGAAAGTTGCTGAGCTTCCACAACAAAGGTTCTGGCTGGTCTGTCAGGATTTGTACATCTTAGGCAATACTTACAATGTTCTTAATATGCACCACAAGGCCATCAAATTTCTGGAAATTGGGAGAGCTTTCATGAAGGAGTCCTTGGTGGGTGAAAAACGGCAGCACATGCGCATACTTCAAATCCTAGGAGATTGTTACTTTGCACAGTATGATTACAAGACTGCATTAACTTATTACAATGAAGCATTGGATATAGGAGACAAGGTATGCCAGTTTATTCATCACTATTGATATTTATTTATAAGTGTGTGTGCATGTTTTGAATATAACTAACTTTTGGCTATTTGAGGAAATGATGTTTCTACTTTCTATGAGCATCATTATTTTATGCTTATTTTACATCCTATACAATAACCTAGTACCTTTATACCAGGCATTAAGCTAGCTTCCTGGTTGCTCTTTGAATTCTGTCAATCCCAGGCTTTAAGCTATTTTGATTTTCACCAAGTTTTAATTCTAGAGCTTAATTGTTGTAAGTGCACATGACATTCTGATTTTTTTTTTTTTTTTGACATGCTGAAAAGAAATAAAATTGTAAAAAAATTATAATACAAAATTTTGTGCTAGGTATCTTCATCTACTGAAAGTGAAGCCTTTGAAAGAATGGAATCCAGTCAAAGCAGCAACATGACTACATCAACTGAGAATTTAGACATGGCCTTACACAACCAGTTGCTGAGTAGATCAGCCGATGCTCACATCAGCATGAAGCAATACCAGAATGCTGTACATTATCTAGAGCAAGCAAGAGACATTCAGGATGTACTAGAAGATGATATCAAAGGTTTGTAAAGTAAACAAAATGATTCTGAACTTTAAACACAGGCAAATGAATCTTTTATGAAGCTATTTTCAAAATATAAAAAAAAAAATCAATGTTTTTTTTTTCAAGATATAACCACATTTAAAAAAAAAAAAATAAATGCTGGCTTTACTTACCAAACTTAATAAAATTTCCCCAATCATCTTTTTTCTTATAATAAATTCAACAAATTCTAATTTTATACTAAAACTTTGGCTACATACATTAATTAATGTTTAAATTCAAATAAAGCTGTTTACGAGTATTCTGATCTTAATAACAATGTACTAATTATAAGTGATTTTCAAAGATTCTATGAAAGAAACACTTTTTATACTAGTCAATTGATACATACTATATGTGTCTTTTACACATATTAGTGGCTCATATATGGCTCCTTTTGTCTCGATAGGCAATGGATGCACCCAGATGAGTCACTGGTCCTGTTTTAGTCTTGAGACAGGGCAGAATCTAGAGTGGCTAATCAAGCCAATTCTAGCACAGCAAACTTTGCCACAATTCATGCACGTGTATGCATCAGATTCAGGGCTCATAACAAACACAATCAACCAAAGACTCAATTATTTAAAACTAACTGAGATGTTTCAACTCATTTATACTCATTTACACTCTCCCTATGAGACTAGACTATGTAGGTCTTGTTTAATATAATGCTGCAATCTTTTTCTTAACTAGTAAAATTAAGCACATGTCCTTTTTAAAAAAGCTGCTTTACTAAAAGTTGCATTTCAAAATATTCACAATTTTTACATTAATTTTGTACACAAGGAGACCTAGTGAGCACCCTTCACCAGCTTGGCCAGATGCACTCAATGGCTGGAGATGTGGATAAAGCCATTGAATCCTACAAGGAATCACTTGAGGTTTTTAGGTAACAAATAGTGCAGTGTAAATATGCAATAGATCCAGAAATACATATTTCAAACTCTAATTATTTGGAAATAGTAGATAAGATAGATAATTCTGTAAATATAATTTTAGTGAATTTTTTTTTTAATCACAAAGGGAAGTAACAAACATTTCTTGCATTCCTTATTTCAGTATTGATTATTGTTCTTAAAACTTCCCCTAAGTCAATACTGTCACTTAGTAGTATTTTATAATTCATTTCCAGAGAAATACACAATGGAGAACTGGCTCCAGAAATGTGTATTACACTTGGCAATTTAGCTACTATGTGCTATGTGAAGGCATGCATCTGTGAAGACATTGATAGTGAACTGGAGATGATTCTGTCAGCAGAACAATACTTTCAGGTAAACTAGTGTTTATGATACCTACAATAAAATGAAGAAAAAAAAAAACTACACAAAATATCACATCAGTTATCAACTTTTCAGTACTTTAAGCTATCTAAATTTTTAATTGAACAAATACATTTTTCAAGCTGGATATTAACAAGTGTTTCTGAACATTTTAAAAAAGGACTTCATTAGTTTCTTAGTTCAAAAGTTATTAAGAAACTTATATTTTAAAGTTTTAGAATTTATGAAGTCAATTGTAGAATTTGGTCATAAATTTAATAAGATTTATATATGTTTTGTTCTTTACCTCCAACAGGCAGCACTAAAGGAAGAGCTGAACCCAAGTGTTTGTGTAAAATATGCTAACTTTCTGTACAGTCAGGCAAACTATGAAGATGCTGTCATGTATCTAGAAGACTCCATCAAATCCAGGAAAGACAATGAAGAAGAAAACATGGACAGGACCTTATTCTTTCCTCGACCTTGGTCCTGCGATATAGTTTACGGAGGATTGGAACGGGTCACCCTTCCTGAACCACTCCAGGAAGAAGTGGATGCCCAAGAAGAAGCCATCATGCCAACATCCGTCTTGGCCTATTACATTTTGGTGCTATCCTACAAAATGTTGGGCAAACTCCGCCATGCTGAGGATGCTCTGATCTCCTTAATGGGAGAAGTGTACGCCAGGGATATTCCTTTCCTGTATTCAGTCCTTGGATATGCCTTCATGGAGCTGGGCTTGTTCAGTGAAGCTGCAGAGGAGTTCCACATGGCCTGGTACCTAGACAATGAGTACAATCTGGCTTTAGATAACTACTGCCTATGTCTGGCTGCATACACCTACAATATCTTGGAGAGAGCTTTCGCAACAATTTTCGTTCACTGCAAGATATGGAATGAGGATCAGAAAATAGCCCAGAAGGTAGCAAGTCTTCAAGGCTATTACAACTAAGGTGATTTCAGCAACTGCCTATAGGTTTTTAACAAATTCATTGCCTTCATAAATCATAAGTTACATTATTTTTCCTATTAAGAAAATAAAAAAAAAGACTAAAAAATCAAAGGCTATGTATTTAAAAAAAAAAAACAATTAAAAAAATAGAAGGCAAAGAAATTAATGCTACTTAACATTTGAAATTGTAAAAATAGTTTTAGTAATTTTAACTGTTTATTCCAGTTATGATTTGAAATGAAGATAAACAATTAATAAATATAGGATTACTTTTTTTTTTTTGAAAAAAACTAAAAATGTTGAAATTAAATTTAAAGAATTTCAATCAGTTGCTTCAATGTATGTATATATATAAATATGTAAAAGCTAAATGAATGTTTCATAAAGCAAGTACACATACACTTTGAGAATTTAAAAAAAAAAAAAAAATATTGAATATAGAACTTGAAGCAAGTCTAATATAATTTGAATGACATATTTTGAATCTGCATGGCTAATCTGTTATACTGAAAATGTACTGACTAGTAACTCTTAGAATGAATTTTTTTTGTTGTATTTATTTTATTTTTATTTACATTTAGATCCAACTTGATCACATTTTTGTTTAGATAGAATGTTGGGCTGATAAGAAATTGATATTGACTTATCTAAAAAAAACTTTTGTATTTGTTAGAGTTTATAAATATGGGTCAATAAGATTTTTGTTCTCTTTCTGCTTTTTTTTTCTTTTGTTTTCATACTTAAAATGTGTTTAAAAAAATGCTTTCTGTGATAAATTACTGTAATTTTTGTTTTAGCAAAATAATCTAAATATTTCATAATGTAGTTGGTTTAAATTTGAAACAAAATGTTCACAAGTTAAAAGAATTTTTGATTTGCATTTTTCTATTTAGTCTGTGACTAACTGCTGAAATATATTTTTGAAATAATTGTTCAAACTTTGAATCTACTTTATTTTTCAAACTGTTGTTCAATAAACTATCTTTGGACTGAATGGACTAGATTGGTTTTGCGTGTGCTAACATCAACGAAATTAATGAATTCTTCAAATTGTATAGCGATGGTTGTGATGGTTGCAAAACAAAACTGTAGATCTGATCATATCATTACATGCAAGTAAAAAAACTGCCTTATTACTTCAAACACTTCTAATCAAATAATTTCTTTTTTGATGGAGTTTTTTTTTTTTTTTAAACATTTTTTTGCATAAAAAAATACAACCTTTTTTTCAAGTATTTGCTAAAAAATTTATTTCCAAAAGTAAGTTGTTGGAAAAAAAATAAATTGAAATGAAATGATTTACATTCAGTATAAGCCTATTTTGCTGAGACTCTTGTACTGAGAAAAGTGAATTTATTCTAAATATATAGCTATTAGTTTAAGACTTTTAGCGTACATTTTAAAAGATATAAGAATTTTTTTTTTTTTATTTCTGCAAAACTTATTTTCTGCAATTTACTCTAGAACACTTTGACTTGTTGGATGTAAGTATTACATATAAAACAGTATATTTATTTCTTTTTCTATATTTATATAATTTTGTAATAACCTTGTGTGTCAATTTTTTATAAAATTCTCTTCCATTCATTCAATTGTGTAAGTCAAGTCTACTTTCAAGTGTCACACTTTCCTAGCTAGTGTCTTGATATTGTCAGAAATAGTGCAATAAATTTCAGTTGTCTTAGCTCCACAGGTTTCTGTTTCTTTAGCAGCGGACAGAATCTATTCGAGTTTCAGCATTGATCTTTCTGAAATATGACTTAATTGATCTATTTGCTTATTGATGTAGTTAGAATTTCAAATGCAGTGATAATATTGTTATATTTCTTTGATTGTTGTTTGATTTTTAAATGTATTGATAGGCAAATCCAGTCAAATTAAATATATACTAAATATGTTTTTTTCAGCAGAAAGTCTGAATGATATGAATTCAGAAGCGCACTGTTAACTACATTCCAAATAGTCAGTTTCCTTTAAAACAATCTTATTTCCATTTACAAAAGCAATCTCAATCTTTAGTATTCACACATAAATAAATACATCTGTGTATAATCTCTACATGCTTCTAATCATGCACAACCCCCTTTAATCTTTATTATTTTACTCAGGGCCAGATTTAAGGCAGGGCAGGTGGGGCTATAGCCCTGGGGCCTCCACAAAAGAGAATTAAAAAAACACCCAAGATCTTACTCTCCACAAACTCAAAAACTTATAAAATAAAAATTACTTTTTTTTTTTTAAATTGATTATTGTAACTTTGTTTTTAGGTTGTAAAATTAGATAAATTAACAAGTACTCTGTTTCTTTCTTTTAGAATATGGCTAGCTATTAGCTATCAGCATGTTTATTGATAAGTGTTAAAAAAGGGATTTTTATTAAAGCTTTTAAAAAAAATGTAGGGGCTTCCACAAAAATTCTGCCCCAGGACTTCCACATACTTAAATCCGGCCCTGACTTTCATAGTAGAGATTTTACTTGAATAGTTTATTCTGCAAAATGTAATCCAATTCCTTTTCATACCTCACTGCATTGTGTACATTGAACTGGCTTGATGTTCTAAAGCTCATGTTTTATCAGTCAATAAATAACTTTGAAATAATCAACATTTTTTGTTTTGCTTTATTAGTCTTGTATTAGTATGTGTCCAGATACTTTCATATTCATTGAAATATAGGCCTATCACATTTTTCAAAGTTGCTACGTATGTGTCTGCTCAAATAATTACAAAAATAAAAACTATGAAAGGAATATATAAAGAAATCTAGACAATCTTAAAACTTGACTGTCCATTCAAACTCAATGATTGTGTAACACCTCAAGAAATTTAGAATATTCAGGTCTCAAATAATTTTAAGTTCTCCCCCCCCCCCCTGATGAACTTCCATTGGATATTTGCTCAAATATGAATTAATATGTTAGAGCATTTGAGAAGATCCTTATTAATAATATATATATATATATATTAAAAAAACAGCTACGCCCTATTCCATTTGTTCATATTAGGCCCTCAATGGTTTACTTTAGGAAGAAAATGCTCTTTTTGTTGGTTACTTTAATTCTGTTGTAGAGCATTAACTTAGAATTAGTTAAAAGTCATTTGTTCACACACTTTGACAAGAACTAATGACTATGGTTCCAGAAACTATGCCAGATTTAAAGAAAGCCTAAACCACACAGGGCTTTAAGAAGATGGCTTCGACAACAATCTGGAAGGATTCAAAAGTGGAGGTCGTCAAATTTGACTTTGGGATCTTTGCCGAATCTGTTTGAACACATTGAATCAGTAGATCTAGTTTACTTACTAATATATAGATATATAGTAGATTCGGTACTGAAAATGTGTTGGATATATATATATGCCTATATATGTATAGATAGACTGATCGTCCGATGGAACAAAAAGAAAGCTACTTTACATAGATCAAGATATCGAGATTACTTTTGTAAAAAAAAAAAGGACTAACCGTAAAAAAAATTATCGAGATGAAGAACGCGTAATGGAATAATCTGATAAATTGCCTATAAGATTCCCATTCAGAAATCTAGATCTACGTCTAATGTGCTAATTAGTTTATAATTCGTCATTATTTCTTGTGAATATTTTGTGAAAAGTACTTGAAAGGATGTGACGTAGGATAGTTTTCAATGTCTACTTATATCAACATGAAATCTCTGTTAGGCTAATTAATTGATACGCTTAATTGTCTACACTAATTTATTTATTTTCTGTTGAATTAGAATTTTAAATGTAAAATTATGTCTATTAATAGTAATATCAGGTGGCCGAGCCTTGCTCGTTTAAATAAATGCCATGCCCAGCCTGACTGTCGGACAATAAGAAGTTCATACCGGCTTTTGCCATCCATCCATCCCAGTGGTGCTACAGCCCGTGGTCTGCTTTTAGTTTTACACATCCCTTCATTCATATCTCTAAACGCGTTCTTGTTTGCAAAGAAATATTTTAGTGTACTACAGTAAGTTTAGTGACGTAAGCAGCGTTTTTCCCGTTTACGTCATGGAAAACTTTCATTCATAAATTATTCAAGCCAAAATTAATTTTACAACGAAACATTTTATATATCGAAATAACGGTCGAACTCGAGTTTTCCCGATGTGGCCAATGAGCTGAGAATTTTTCCCCACTAATGTGCAGATACGTTGAAATTTTAAAGAAAATCGTTAGAGCCGTTTTCGAAATCAAAGATATATATAGAATTGCTCGCTTAAGAGTATAAATTTGATTTCTACGGGTCATAAAAAAGTAACAAAAGAAAAATCTTTTTCATACACGGATCGGAAACTTGGGAGTAGTGTTGTATTTAGAATTGTAGAACCAGACATCACGGAAATGTGGGAATAGTGTTGTATTTAGAATTTTAGAACCAAACATCACGGA
>JADKLZ010000003.1:40069902-40083259 GCA_021533235.1 Biomphalaria straminea | reverse complement strand
TAGAATTTTAGAACCAAACATCACGGAATTGTGGGAATAGTGTTGTAATTAAACGTTTAGACCTGAATATTGTCAGGAGGGGTTTTCTGTCGCGGGCTCATCTAGGGTATGAAGTCTTTGCTCGGGCTACCCCTCACTGCACAGTATAGCTAATCAAAGGTAACGGCATATAAAAATAAATGCCGACTATATGTTATGCAACTGAACGGCAACACAAACAACAGTTAAACTTAACGACAAGTTAACTTACAATAGTTAACAACAGAATCAGGCTTTTAACAATTTAATGAAATAATGACTATGATATGATGAAGCATCAATGACAAATAAATATTGGTAACGTTTACATAGGCACTACAATTAACAAGTTATTCAAAGTAACATATCGCACCTTAACATCAGTGCCGACGTTGACCAGGACTAGCAACGCCCGCACCCCAACGCCATGGGTGATAGTCAAACACCAAGTCTACAACGCAAGCAAGGACCAAACCAAACAACTTCGAGCTTGACTCCCAAGCCTGCGTCCCTATTACGAAAGATAAATATTCCTTAAGATCGCCGTTTACACGATCCTAGAAACAACGAATTAAAGCTACACCACGAGGAATAGTAAATAAATAAATAACTTACTCAATAATGGAGAAGAAAACAATAAACAGACACTCTCACCGAATATCCAACATCATCCCACGCAGAAGCAAAGCAAGAAAGTAAATGACATCAACAAAAGCGCGACAGCGCGTTCTTAGAAACGACACTTATGGTACACTAAGGAAAACACAAAGAGAAGATGCGCATGACAAATATCACACGTATTCTTTTAGGTGAAATGCAAATTTACGGAATCCTTAGACTTAAAACAACCATTGTGTTTTTCACTAGAAATGTATGCAGTCTATATATGTATATGGCTTATTTGTTCAAAACCGTTTTAAAAAATCTCTATCGAAGAGATTGCCATTATTGGTGTTTAGGATAGTATTGATTTAAATGAAAAGTACGCATATAAAATCGTTATACCTGCTTCTTGTATTTTTGGGACTTAAAAAAATTAAGAGGAGAACAATTGATAGCAATAATACCAAGATTACTTATTTATTATATGAATTTCCCCTACACACATGTAGATAGACTATTAAGATACGTAGATTATAGTCCTTTTTTGTGAAAGAGCCTTAAATAGGTTTAATAGAAGCTTGCGGTTTTTTTTTGGTGGGTGAATAAACAAGCTTAGATTGCGCATCTATCTAAACCGTATCTCATTGAGCACAGGAGAAGCAAAATTTCATGCAAATCCGTTCGGCGGTTTCAGAGATAAAAAAAAAGATGAATGAATCAATGATCGAGTGATATTACGTGCATATATAAAATGTAGGCATTTTAACTAGTCAACTTTTTTTCATGTAGTGGGCTTTTAATTGTGCGCGTGCATCTGTATGGTTTCTGATTTAATTTGATAGTCAATAAAACAGTTTTGACACTAAAAGAGCTTACTTAATAATTAAAAAAAAACAACAAAAAAAAAAAAACAAAAACAAAAAAAAACTAACTAGCTGCCCACCCACCAAGACCATTCCTGTGAATTGGAAATTCCTTTAAATCACAAACTCTTAGCCCGCCTTTTGAATGTACCTCCCACGACAGACTCATTTTGTCCTCATTACTGATAGCATAGTCATTGAAAAAGAATGGGTAACTACTGTAGTAAATCAACGGAGAAGATGCGGTCAACGAACGCTTGTGACAACTCCATTTAACAAGTGGCTGTTGGCAGTTACATAATCCTATCTTATTTAATAGGGAAGATTCATTTTTCGTTAGCTAGACTATATTTTTTAGCGCTAGTTTACTGATTCTAGTACATGCTCGTCAAATTGTGCCAAGTTGGGCTGAAGACTACCTCGGCAACATTGAAATTATTTCTCTAGTTTTTTTTTCTTTCTTAAAATAATAATGAGACGCTGTGAGACGGGTGCCACGAATAAAATAAATTAACGCCAACAGTACAGTCTTATCAATAGATCTAGTCTTTACCTTTTTTTATTTTCAGAGGCATCGCAGATAAGCGTGGGCAGCAGGTGTGCTGTAATTTTATGACGTATTTTATTTGTTCTAACTATTTGGCTTTGGAACATTTGAAGGGAGATGGAAGAGATGGCTTTCAATTGGGAATCACTTTCATTAGTGACACAGGGGCGTATCTAGGAATTTTCCATCTTTTAGGGCCTGTGGGTCTTGACCTCTTTGAGGGCCCTTGCATTTTGCGTAACATTCACTTTTCAATATAAAAAACTCATTTGGGACCCCCCCTTCAAGTGGGGGCCCAGGGGGATTTCCGAATTCTCCTCCTCTTCCCCCACCCTAGCTACCCCAACTATATTTCCCATGTAGACCTGAACAAAATTAAGACACTTTTAATTTGTAGTTGATGTTACAAAACGAGTGTAGATTGACCCAAAGTGAACAAAGTCTCTAAACTTATCTGTGATGGTGTGAACAAAACACATTTATGTTGTACTGGCAGCTCATTTTATTGAAATAACAAAATGGAAATGAAAAACGTTTAGCTAAAATCCTTTCAAAATGCATAAATAATAGATTGGCATAATGTTACATTAAGTCAAAAGTGTTTTTTTTTTCAAGTTACAAAGTATGTTTAAAAAAAAACAATCCTACAAAGCACATAGCCAGGTAAAAAAGAGAAGAGAAAAGGCGGCTGTCGAAATCGAGACTAGGGTGAAGGACGCGTTAGAGTTATCGTCTGCTTCCCCTCCCACTCGAACGTCATCGCCCTTTAAAAACAAAGTTGATGGACAAATTGCTCAGTTTGTATAAATAATTAGATAATAACAAAATAATAATGATAAACTAATAATAACATCATGTTATTTTTTTTTAAACTTGTTTGACCTATAATTGAATAGTTACCGGTACTCCTGATGTTATTTGACTGCCATTGGATAGACCCCAAGACGATAACCGAAGTTCTAAGATATTCAGCTACTTGTCAGCTGAACATGACCAAATGGACTGACAACTACATAGGCCTAGTCTCACCCTTGTATTCAAACACTTCCATTGTTTATAACGTGGTCTCGAGCACAGAGAAAGAACTTCATCATTCATCCCTCCAGCCACTGGCGGATCCAGGGGGGGGGGTCTGACGAATTTTAGTTTACAATTCACACAATTGGTATACGAACTTATTACTTGTGTTAATAATATATACTAATTATTTATATTATTATTTATATTATTTCGCTCCCCCCCCCTTTTAGTATGATATGGTGAGGTCGGAAGGGGACGATGGATATTTTTATGGATGGATATTATTAGAATATTTTTCAACATTATTCAAAAGGTCCTTTTTTAATAGGATGAATGGTGAGATTTAGGTCAGGAGAATGCGTTTCTTCGGTGGAGAATGCAAGAAAACGCTTTTTGGCGTCGAGGCTTCGCCCCGAACCCCATTGATAACTAATGAGGTGTAGATGTCAGGAGAAAGCGTTACTGCAGTGAAGTGTGCAAGAAAACGCTTTTGGCGTCGGGGCTTCGCCCCGAATCTACTGATGAATAATGAGCTGTATACTTCAGGAGAATGCGTTTTTTTCAGTGACGAATGCAAGAAAACGGAACACCACTGATAAATAATGAGTTGTAGTTGTCAGGAGAATGCGTTACTGCAGTGAAGTTTGCAAAAAAACGCTTTGGCCTCGGGGCTTCGCCCCGAAATCTACTGATAAATGATTAGCGTTAGATGTCAGGATAATGCCTTTCTGCACTGACAAATGCAAAAAACGCTTTTGGCGTCGGGGCTTCGTCCCGAAATCTACTGATGGATAATAAGCTGTATATGTTAGGAGAATGCGTTTCTGCAGTGAAAAAAATACAAGAAAACGCTTCTAACGTTGGGGCTTCGCCCCGAATCTACTAATGAATAATGAGCTGTATATGTCAGGAGAATGCGTTTTTTTAGTGACGAATGCAAGAAAACGCTTTTGGCGTCGGGGCAAAGCCCCGAACCCCATTGATAAAAAACGAGTTGTAGTTGTCAGGAGAATGCGTTTACGCAGTGAAGTTTGCAAAAAAACGCTTTGGCCTCGGGGCTTCGTCCCGAAATCTACTGATAAATAATTACTTGTAGATGTCAGGATAATGCATTTCTGCAGTGACGGATGAAAAAAACGCTTTTGGCGTCGGGGCTTCGCCCCGAAATCTACTGATAATGAGCTGTAGATATCAGGAGAATGCGTTTCTGCACTGAATCACACTGGCGAAGCTTACAGCCCTCCCTTACTCCCCCAGCTTGCCTCAACATGACTGTTTTTTGTTTTCTTTTTTCCCCTAGAAGGTTGAAAAACACTTCTTTTTGTTCTCGTGTATATATATATATATATATATATGCTTTACGCACGTTTATGAATAGGGTTAGGGTTTACTGGGCGTTAGGGTTAGGGTTTGGAAAAAAAATCGCCCCCCCCCCACTCCAAAGTTCTGGATCCGCTAGTGCCTCCAGCCGACACTCCCCTGTAGCTCTTATCACTGACCATAAAAAATCTAGATAAATAATCAAGTGGTTTAGAGGAACAAAATTACAATCGTTCTGGAATAGACTGAAAGAGTTATACCGTAACCAAACGCGGAATGAAGCCGTGCTAATGTATGTGTTTTGTTTTTCTTTCAGCACTTGTGTTGCTGGGGGCTCTTGTTAACAAAAAATAAAAAATTAAAGAAAAAAAAAGGTTCGATGTATACAAAGCCTGGATTCCATTTGGTTACATTAAAGCAGGCATGTCAAACTCATTAAGGTATATGGGCCGCAATTCAACATACCGTTCAGGGTAAATAACTACAATTTTGTCACAGCCATTTCAATATACTTCGATTTCAACTAAGAATCTGACAGCTATTCTATCAGCTCGAGTTGCACATTTCCAACAGCATTTTCAGAATCAAATGAGAATGGAGATACAAACCACGAAAATTCTTGCTCTTATGTAACGAAGTCGCGAAAATGGTAATTGCAAGTATGTACTAACGATTCTAGATGTAAGACATTCACCAAATGTCGCAACCGTATTTAATCTTTTAAGTTCCTGACACGTTGAGAAGGGAACACGATTTTCATTTTGTTTATCCACGGTCCTAATTTTGCTTAAAAATGTATTTCACTTGATTACATGCAGTAGTGACAATTTTGTCTTTACTTTGAAGTTTCAAATTCTAGTCTTGCAGGTGACCAGTGAGATCAACTGCTAATGCCAAAAGCTGAACACATTCGTCAGTTTGGAAATGTTCAACATGTTCAATTTTCATGTTCAGAAACAATACGATTTCCGGACGCAGTGCAAACAATCTCTTCAATATTATATGTCATGAGAATTAGCGGACTTCTGTGAGTAGGGAACACAATCAATTTCATGTCCAATGTCATCCAGAAACATTGAAAATTGGCGAGCACGAATAAAATTGAGAAGCGAATGAAACCAGTCTTATCACATGTTGAAACTGTAATTGCTGTGCGCAAAATGTTTCTTGGTGAATGATGCACTGAAAATGAGCAAATTTAAAATTATCATGAGTCTCTCTTATTTTTGCAAGTAACTTTGCATCCAAACCATTTCATTTCATGGTTGGTGCGCCATTCGTTGTTAGACTAGCTAGCTTTACAAAAGTAAATTGTACTGCATTATCACTTTCTGTTATTTCACAAAACATCCTAGCTTGTTGTGGCGGTATACATAGAACAGAGCTCAAGTAGTTCCTCGTGTATGTCAAAATTCTTGTCACACTCACAGGTCCTTATGTGCTACACCCTTTACATCAGTTGACTCAGAGCCAATGAAAATAATTCAAAATCAGATATTTTGTTCTTTAATTGTTCACGCAACATGACTGACATGTCATTTATTCTATCTGCCACAGTGCCACTAGTTAACGCTATTTCTTTGAATGCGTTCACCTTTTTAGGACAAATTACTTTGGCTTTAACGACACACTCCTTCATAAAATCAGATTTATTAAATGATTTGCAATGGCTTACAATGAAGTTTGACAAATTTTAGCTTGCTTTCACTGCAGACTAAATCTCGTTGTTCAGTTTAACAAATACTATTTTTCAATTCAAATAGCTTGTCATCTCTTTTTTTACAGCGTAATAGTTTAACATTATTTTTTTATCTTTTAGGTGGCCAAAGGGGCCGCATGCAAGGTGGTCGCGGGCCGCATGTGGCCCCCGAACACCCAGTTTGACATGCCTGCATTAAAGTCTTCTGCAAGAAACAAAAAAAATCAATATGAAATTGTTCAGAAGAAAACACAAATTGCTCGTTTTATTCCTTGCTGCATTTAGCTAGAGGCAACATAAGCTACAGCATACAGCCTCGCTTGCCTGGTGCCCCCAAAAATAGTTAAGGGATATTTTCAATCATTTTGTAGAAAGAGCAAAGGGGAAAATTGCCTTACAAGGGGACACATAGGCGCCCATAGCTCCAGTAGATTACCAAGTCTAAGTACGGTCCTGGTTTTATTCATTGAGTGAATGTTGGAATGTAATTTATGAAAAAAAAAAGTTATATTAAACAATGAAGATATTGGTAATGTTTATAATTATATATTTTTGTTAATCTGATATATATAAAATCATATTTTGTTTGTATTATTGTAAAAGTGTAATTTTTTACATGGGGTTTAAAATCTGACCAAAAGAAATGAATATGTAATATGATATGAAGTTTTTTTTTTTAAAGTAATTTAATATTTATTGGACACAACGATTAAGCCACTTGAGACAATTGCATCGGTTCATGTTTGTTCGATTAGAATTTGTCGTTAGTTGAGACAATTATTTTAGTTGATGTTTGTACAATTAGAATGTGTTGTAATCATTTATCGTTTTAAGAAGGACCACTTGTATAATATAAGGAGGTAACAACTTGGCTAGGCATCTCATTGCCCTTTTTGCACGTAGCCTACTTGGTCCATTTATGCTTTTCTGCTAACTGCGCTTGCCACAGTAACTGGTGACTATGATATAAAGACTTTTTGTTTCTTTTTATTACTTTACCTGGCACATCTGATATGTCTTCAGCGAGTTTGATGCCACTATTTGCAGCAAGGCGCTCTCTGACTCTTGCAGTCTTCTAGGGTTAAAGTGTATTGCTATTGTAGTAGGCACTGGAAGTCTTATAGCTTCATCTTTTCCTTCAACACAATCTAATGTACATTGTACAAAAAGTAGATCACATTCTGATAGACTATCACCATGAAGATGTGCACAATTTGTACACGTATTCAATATCAACACGTTTTAAAGTGACTGATGAGAATTATAAGGGAGGTAATACATGGGATTCTTTAGAACCAACAACATACACATTGGTTATTCTCTTTTTCTTTTTTTTTTTCCTTCTTACGAAATTTTGTTTTTCAAATATAAACTTTAAAGATAATAATAATAGAACTGAGAAATGATAATAACTAATAGATTTCACTTCGTTCCTATAATATCTGATATAGATGATTCTTTAAGGTATAATATTGTTTCATTAATAGCTGTATCTTTTTTTATTTCATATTCAAACAAACATGTAATGTATTGCACATTAAGAAATGGAAGAAGAATTAAAAAAAACTACTCACTAGTATAAATGATTACAGCACTGCAATATCAGTTGATCCGAGACCAATGGTTATAGAATGGTCTCGGCTGAACTAACTCCTGTGCAGCTCCAGATTTTATTGGAAATGTTTTACTGCATTCATTGGCATTCCTTTCATGCTCTTATCTGGCACTTTCAGTATCATGTAATGTCACTTGACTATATAAATGGTCTCTTGAATCTTCTCTGAGTAATCAATAAACAATACGATGACGTAGAAAACTAGACTTATGTAAGAGTTTGATACCAATAATAAACGTGTGTCTGGTAAAGACGTGAAGATATTTGAAACAAACTGTAATTATTTTTTTCAGTTTTTACTTTGAGGAAGAAATCTATATAGAATTGTCTGTGAATGAAATCTAGAATATATAGAGAAATAGACTTTTAGAAACACATTTTCATGAATCGAAAAATCATTTTAAAAAACTTTGTTTAATTTTATTTATCTCATTAGTGAAAAGTAGTTTTCATATAAAAAAAAACAACAACAAACTAATTAGAACCTATAATCAGACTTTTAGAGATACCACTATTGAGTGCGCTGAAGAAGTTATCGGAAGGAGGCGAGGTTCATACAAGGAAAGGTGGATACAAGACAGAACATGGAAATTGATCGATGAGAGGAAAGAGGCCAAACTTAGACGAGATCAGAAAAATAAAACACAGGATCGCAGCCTAGCGGAATAAGCTTATAGGGAAGCAGACCTGAAAGTAAAGAGAAGCTGTCGGCGAGATAAACGTGACTGGATTGAACAGAAGGGTCAAGAGGCGCAAGCAGCCGCAAGCAGAAACGACACAAAAACTCTCCATCGTATTGTCTGAAATCTCACTGGAGCAAAGAGTGGACATAGAGCACCGATAAAAGACAAGCAAGGCAAAACTTTGCTAACGAAAGAAGAGCAGGATGCAAGATGGATTGAGCACTTTAAAGAGACCCTTAACCAACCTTCGCCAGACCTGACTTACACATTCAGGGACCCCTCTCCGGACAATGATCTCAAGGTCAAGACAGGCCCAATAACTGCAGAGGAAGTTACCATGGCCATTGCAGTGCTAAAGAACAACAAAGCATCAGGGCTAGACTTGGTGTCAGCAGAAATGCTAAAACACGGAGGACAGTGCATTGTTAACAGAATGACCGATCTCTTAAATCTCTGCTGGCGAACTTCAAAAGTCCCTGAGGACTGGCAAAAAGGAATCATTGTAAAGCTTCCTAAAAAGGGTAACTTGACAGACTGCAACAACTGGAGGGGCATTACTCTCCTCTCTGTTCCGGGCAAAGTTTTCAGCACTGTTTTGTTGAGACGGCTTCAACAGTCTGTAGATGAGAGGCTCAGAGAAGAACAAGCAGGATTCCGAAGAGGCAGATCTTGTGCAGAGCAGATCTTCGTTCTACGAAATATCATAGAACAAAGTCTAGAGTACCAACAACGGCTAGCGATCAGTTTCGTAGACTTTAAGAAAGCATTTGATAGTGTCCACCGAGAATCACTATGGAAAATAGCTAGAGAATATGGCATCCCAGAAAAATTCGTCCAGATCTTACGACACCTATACAGTCAGTCCAGTTGCTGCATTAAAACAGAGTTTTTTAGCATCGAGGCAGGTGTGAGACAGGGGTGCATCTTATCTCCCTTCCTTTTCCTCCTAGCCATCGACTACATAATGAGGAAAGCAATGAACCAGACTGCTTTGGTATTCCATGGAGTGAACAAAACCGAACTTGGACTTCGCCGATGACGTTGCACTATTCGGGGCTACAAATAAAAGTATACAAGAAATGACGGAGAGCCTAGATAGAGAGGCACCCAAAATTGGCCTACGCATAAACTTGGATAAGACAAAAATTTTGCTAGTGGGATATAAGGCAAAGGGTGCCCCTATCAGACTTGGCGAGTCAAGGCTTGAAGAGTTGGACAAGTTCACTTACCTTGGCAGCATCATAACAAATGATGGGGATGCATACCATAATGTAGTGTGCCGAATAGGAAAGGCAGGGAGCATTTTCCAAAGGCTGCAGCCTATTTGGACAAGCCAAACCATTGGACTCGAGACAAAAATACACCTTTTCAACACAATCGTAATTCCAATTGCAACATATGCATGTGAGACATGGAAGTCATCTGTCAAAATTGAGAAGAGACTAAATGTGGCTCAACAAAAATGACTGAGACGGATTCTAAGCGCAGTTAAACAGATCGAGTCTCAAACAAGGAAATCCTACGCCGAACTGGGAGTCGAACACTCAGTGAGGTTGTGACAGAACGTCGCGTGAGGTTTGCGGGACATGTTCTACGACAAAATGAACTACGCATACCAAGAATTGCGATGTCATGGAGGCCAATACGAGGAAAACGCAAACAGGGACGTCCTAGTATAACTTGGCGTCATACATTCATGGAGGACCTCAGAACAGTGGACACCTGGTGGGAGGAGGCTGCAGATATTGCCAATGACAAATCTTTATGGAGACAGCTTGCCGCCCAATGCGCCGAGCGGAGCGGGAGGACCTAAGTCTAAGTAAGTCTAAGTAATCAGACTTTAAAAAAATTCACTTTTTTTATTAATAAGTTAGTTAATAAGTTAAATTAAAAGTTGTTTTTAGCAGTATTTTTTTTTATTTACTGATTTAAATTGTCACTGTTATGATCTTAGCGATATTGTTTCGTTTTATTTCTGTAAAGTTTTTATTGTTAGTTCTCAATTGTCCTTCAAGAACACATATTTCTGCTTCCGGAACATATACCTGAACATCTCTCTATTTTTTTCTCCTTTGGACGAGCCTCTAGATATGTAATTAATGATGTAATGATGTAATGAAACAAAAAATGACCACACGCTAACGACAAACACACTCATACACATAGCCTACATACGTACTGCTATCAGACAATGCGCTCACCAAGTAACCCACTCATAGGCCTACATACGTACTTCTATCAGACAATGCGCTCTCCAAGTGTCCAGTGGTGATAAGAAAACATCAAAGAACGAATACTTTGCAAAACTGGCTTGGTGGCCCTCGGAGAGGATGACCAGATGACGGAAGGTTTCTGTGGTCAAGTACTGGCTGTCACCGCTTATGATGTCCAGAAGATTTAATTGCCTGGCAACAAAGAGGTTACATAAAGGAGTTGCTTTGTTTCGTTGATTTAGAGCGTAGAGTGAATACAGTTTCTTTTGAAAACTGAACTTCTATGTAAGATAAGGTCAAGCTGTTTCTCTGATTTACTCTTTCAAGGGAAGTAATACATTTTTTTTTACTTTTGTAAAAATCTAAAACTGTTAGAAACAATGCAAATATGCTATTATTACTAAATCATTAAAAGTATATGTACATCTCTCTCTCTCTCTCTCTCTCTCTCACTCCCTCTCTCTCTCTCTCTCTCTAACACAGACAATCTTGTGAATCCGAGAAACAGATGCACACAGACTTACAGGCATTATTTTCTGTAATTAGAGTTGATCATATCGAGGTGCGAAGTAAAGATTTGATATAAATAAAAACTGCCACATTTTGAAATTGTGTTAAAAATATAGGTCAGTTCTTTTTATTTACTTTGCAACTGTGACGTTCATTTAAGCGTCCTTGACACTGTTTAGTTTCTTGTGAAACTCTCCATCCAATTCTAGAGATAATGAAGTGTTGAAGAAACCATTTCCTGTGCTACATTCAACGAATGAATATCAATGAAAAGAAACCAGACGAAACTCAATCATAGCTGTTCTTCTTTTGTTTCATTAGTATGCTTTTTTTTTCTACCTTTAATTCACTTTTGAAATCATAGCGATGAAGTTTTAAAAAAAATATTTTTATATTGGAATCCAAAAATTGTTGATTGTGTGTATGTTTTTTTTTTTTTTTTTAATTATGTGTATTATTTTTTTTAATAATGTTTATAACCCTGGGACACACAATGCAATAAACTTAATATTTTCTTTCATTTAACAAAAGTATTTTTTTCCCTCATTCTCTGTGTGTTTGAACTCTTCTCGTGGTTTTTTCTTTAATTGCGCTCTTTACTAAGCACGGAGTCTGTGCGAAATTATTACACCATGAACAGAACTTGTCTCTTGCCAGGATTCGTTACGTCAGTGTCAGTATTAAGAGAGAAAATTACCGCCTTTGGCTAAAGACTGCGTGAAAGGAACAGAACCATTCATTGTTCTTCCATTTGTTGACTTCGGGCAACCGGCACATTACAATTAAATTGCCATTTTGATTGTGTTCTTGGCTTAGTAATTTTCAATTACCACCTCCTCCTCTCTCTCTCTCTTCTCTCTCTCTCTCTCAGAGTCCCTCATCTAATATGAAGTAAAAATATTGGTAAAAGAAAATTAAAACTGTATGAACAAGTTTCTAGATCTAGTATGAAAGTCAGTTTTCTCCCTCAGTGATTGATTTTGTTGTCCACGTGATATACTTGCCCTTGACCTTAATATTCAAAATTCTTAGTTTAGTTTTGAAAACGAGATTAGATTTTTGATAAAATAGTACATTCAATGTACATTGAACCTGTTACGTTATTCCTCACAGATCTTTTCCAACCTCCAAGCTTGTTGTCCGTAAAGAAAGTCTTTGTCCTTCTTAGCCCTCATACAATAATTAGTTTTTTGAAGTCACGAGGTCATGAGCCAAGTGTAGATTTGTTTCTCTTTCTTCCTCTTTCCTCTCCCTGTTCAGCAAATTATCTTCGACCTGTCGTATCACTAACCTTATTGTTGTTGTTTTTTTCTTTTCAAGATCATGGCATAATACTTCATTATTTGTAAGTGCAGTCATTTCTTTGAAGTCATCCCATCAGTTGGCTTTGCCTTCTTTACAATCATAGTGTTGGAATGAATTGAATTAGTTTTAAGCGGGAAATGCATTTCTATTTTTTTTTAAATGAAGAATGTCAAGTCAAATTAGTTTTCTCTACTTTTTATTTTTTTTTTTGGGGTGGGGGGAGAAAGGGGGTACTAGTATATGATTTGCGTACTGAACGTTTTATTTTGCCCCAAAAAGATCTGATCCAATGCTGTTTCTCTCTTGTGAGTCACACATTTCATTTGTGAGAAGTCAATTCTATTCTCTCTTTCATTTCTCGGTAGGATGTCTTTTCATCAAACAACTCTTTATAAATGTAGAAGTCTATACGTATATCTTCATTTTCTTTTTTCTTTCTCTCTCTTTCATTAATGTTTCTCTTTCAAACCTTTCGATCAGTTTCTATGACCAACGGTTCTTCTTTTCTTCTTCTTGAAACTGTCAGGTAGAGTTGCGCCTTCGGCTCTTGGAACTCTAGGCCAGCAAAAGTGAACAAGAGCTCCCTCTCACCGGCCTGAATGAGAACAGTGTACATTGTTTGTCTGGTGGGTGGGTCAGACTCGCGGCAAGAGGCCACGTACACTAAGACCCTCGCCATTTTACTTTTCTATACCAGGCTAACTGTGAGGGACACGCCATTTATGTAACGGCCCCTTGAGGAACAGCGCGTGGATTGTGACAAAGTTGGAGCATTTTTACGACTTCGCGCAGTGCAATGAGGATGCTCTCGCACCCCGTTAGGCACCCCAACGGGCGTCGGCCAACGGTTATGGGTGTTATGTGGCCAGCACAATGACTTACCGTTTATACTTTCCCCAACTCAAATCAAGCACCCATAAGAGTTGGGAGGACTCAGGGGCGCCCTAAAAATTCAAAATTC
>JADKLZ010000003.1:40058926-40069802 GCA_021533235.1 Biomphalaria straminea | reverse complement strand
TAGAATTTTAGAACCAAACATCACGGAAATTTGGGAATAGTGTTGTAATTAAACGTTTAGAACTGAATATTGTCAGGAGGGGTTTTCTGTCGCGGGCTCATCTAGGGTATGAAGTCTTTGCTCGGGCTACCCCTCACTGCACAGTATAGCTAATCAAAGGTAACGGCATATAAAACTAAATGCCGACTATATGTTATGCAACTGAACGGCAACACAAACAACAGTTAAACTTAACGACAAGTTAACTTACAATAGTTAACAACAGAATCAGGCTTTTAACAATTTAATGAAATAATGACTATGATATGATAAAGCATCAATGACAAATAAATGTTGGTAACGTTTACATAGGCACTACAATTAACAAGTTATTCAAAGTAACATAGCGCACCTTAACATCAGTGCCGACGTTGACCAGGACTAGCAACGCCCGCACCCCAACGCCATGGGTGATAGTCAAACACCAAGTCTACACCGCAAGCAAGGACCAAACCAAACAACTTCGAGCTTGACTCCCAAGCCTGCGTCCCTATTACGAAAGATAAATATTCCTTAAGATCGCCGTTCACACGATCCTAGAAACAACGAATTAAAGCTACACCAGGACGAATAGTAAATAAATAAATAACTATCTCAATAATGGGGAAGAAAACAATAAACAGACACTCTCACCGAATATCCAACATCATCTCACGCAGAAGCAAAGCAAAAAAAGTAAATGACATCAACAAAAGCGCGACAGCGCGTTCTTAGAAACGACACTTATGGTACACTAAGGAAAACACAAAGAGAAGATGCGCATGACAAATATCACACGTATTCTTTTAGGTGAAATGCAAATTTACGGAATCCTTAGAATTGAAACAACCATTGTGTTTTTCACTAGAAATGTATGCACTCTATGTATGTGTATGATTTGTTTGTTCAGAACCGTTTTAAAAAATCTCCATCGAAGAGATTGCCATTATTGGTGTTTACGATAGTATTGATTTAAATGAAAGTACGCCTATAAAATCGTTATATTTTTTTCTTGTATTTTTTGGAATTAAAAAAATTAAGAGGAGAACAATTAATAGCAATAATACCAAGATTACTTATTTATTATATGAATTTCCCCTACTCAACACACATGTAGATAGATTATTAAGATACGTAGATTATAGTCCTTTTTTGTGAAAGAGCCTTAAATAGGTTTAATAGAAGCTTGCGGTTTTTTTTGTGGGTGAATAAACAAGCTTAGATTGCGCACCTATCTAAACCGTATCTCATTTAGCACCGGAGAAGCAAAATTTCATGCAAATCCGTTCGGCGGTTTCAGAGATAAAAAAAAAAGATGAATGAATCAATGAGAGAGTGATATTACGTGCATATATAAAATGTAGGCATTTTAACTAGTCAACTTTTTTTTCATGTAGTGTGCTTTTAATCTGCGCGTGCATCTGTATGGTTTCTGATTTAATTTGATAGTCAATAAAACAGTTTTGACACTAAGAGATAGCTTACTTAATAATTAAAAAAAAACCTAACTAGCTGCCCACCCACCAAGACCATTCGTGTGAATTGGAAATTCCTTTAAATCACAAACTCGGTAGATTCTTAGCCCGCCTTTTGAATGTACCTCCCACGACAGACTCATTTTGTCCTCATTACTGCTAGCGTAGCCATTGAAAAAGAATGGGTAACTACTGTAGTAAATCAACTGATGGAGGAGACGCGGTCAAAGAACGCTTGTGACAACTCCATTTAACAAGTGGCTGTTGGCAGTTACATAATCCTATCTTACTTAATAGGGAAGATTCATTTTTCGTTAGCTAGACTATATTTTTTTTAGCGCTAGTTTGCCGATTCTAGTACATGCTCGTCAAATTGTGCCAAGTTGGACTGAAAGACTAACTCGGCAACATTGAAATTAATTCTCTAATTGATTTTTTTAAAAAATAATAACGAGACGCTGTGAGACGGGTGCCACGAATAAAATAAATTAACGCCAACAGTACAGTCTTATCAATAGATATAGTCTTTACCTTTTTTAATTTTATTTTCAGAGGCATCGCAGATAAACGTGGGCAGCAGGTGTTCTGTATAAGTAACTTTATTACTTATTTTATTAGTTCTAACTATTTGGCTTTGGAACATTTGAAGGGAGATGGAAGAGATGGCTTTCAATTGGGAATCACTTTCATTAGTGACACAGGGGCGTAGCTACGAATTTTCCATCATTGGGGACCCGGGGGTCTTGACCTCTTTGGGGGCCCTTGCATTTTGCGTAACATTCACTTTTTAATATAAAAAACACTCATTTGGGGCCACCCTCAAGTGGGGGCCCGGGGGATTTCCACATTGTCTCTCCTCCTCCCCCCACCCTAGCTACGCCACCTGTGCTGCTACTCATGTAGACCTGAACACAATTACGATTCTTTTAATTTGTAGTTAATGTTACAAAACGAGTGTAGATTGACCCAAAGTGAACAAAGTCTCTAAGCTTATCTGTGATGGTATGAACAAAACAAATTTTTGTTGTACTGGCAGCTCATTTTATTGAAATAACAAAATGGAAATGAAATTTTGTTAGCTAAAATCCTTACAAAATGCATAAATAATAGCTTGGCATAATGTTACATTCAGTCAAAAGTTTTTTTTTCAAGTTACAAAGTATAATGTTTTAAAAAAATCCAACAAAGCACACAGTCAGCTAAAAAAGAGAAAAGAAAAGGCGGCAATAAAGAAATATCAAAAGGGTTTTAGATGCTGTCGAAATCGAGACTAGGGTGAAGGACGCGTTAGAGTTATCGTCTGCTTCCCTTCCCACTCGAACGTCATCGCCCTTTAAAAACAAAGTTGATGGGCAAATTGCACAGTTGTATAAATAATTAGATACTAACAAAAAATAATGATAAACTAATAATAACATCATGTCATTTTTCATTTAACGAACTTGTTTGACCTATAATTGAATCGTTACCGGTACTCCTTATGTTATTTGACTGCCATTGGATTAAATAGACCCCAAGACGATAACCGAAGTTCTAAGACATTCAGCTACTTGTCAGCTAAACAAGACCAAATGGACTGACAACTACATAGGCCTAGTCTCACCCTTGTATTCAAACAATTCCATTGTCTATTACTTGGTCTCGAGCACCGAGAAAGAACTTCATCATTCCTCCCTCCAGCCGACACTCCCCTGTAGCTCTTATCACTGACCATAAAAAAAATCTAGATAAATAATCAAGTGGTTTAGAGGAACAAAATGACAATCGTTCTGGAATAGACTGAAAGAGTAATACCGTAACCAAACGCGGAATGAAGCCGTGCTAATTTATGTGTTTTTTTTTCTTTCAGCACTTGTTGTGCCGGAGGCTCTTCTAACAAAAAAATAAATATATAAAATAAAAGTTTGAATGTATACAAAGCCTGGATCCCATTTGGTAACATTAGAGTCTTCTTCAAGAAACAAAAAAATCAATACGAAAGTTTGGAATGTAATTTATAAAAAAAAAAAAAAAAAAAAAAAAAAAAGTTATATTAAACAATGATGTTGTAATTGCATATTTTTGTTAATCTGATATATATATATATATGTATAAATATAAATATATTTATATATATATACATAATCATAGTTTGTTCGTATTATTGTAAAAATGTAATTTTTCACATGGGGTTTAAAATATGACCAAAAGAGATGAATATGTAATATGATATGAAGCTGTTTTTTTAAAAAAGTAATTTGATATTTATTAGACACAACGATTAAGCCACTTGAGACGATTACACTGGTTCATGTTTGTTGGATTAGAATTTGTCGTTACTTGAGACAATTATTTTAGTTGATGTTTGTTGGATTAGAATGGCTAACTGCGCTTGCCACAGTAACTGGTGACTATGATATAAAGACTTTTTGTTTCTTTTTATTACTTTACCTGGCACATCTTATCTGTCTTCAGCGAGATTGATGCCACTATTTGCAGCAAGGCGCTCTCTGACTCTTGAAGTCTTCCAGGGTTAAAGTGTATTGCTATTGTAATAGACACTAGAAGTCTTATAGCTTCACCTTTTCCTTCAACACAATCTAATGTACATTGTACAAAAAGTAGATCACATTCTGACAGACTATCACCATGAAGATGTGCACAATTTGGACAGGTATTCACATGAAAACGTTTAAAGTGACCGAGGGAACATGTAAGGGAGGTAATACATGGGATTCTATTGAACCAACAACATACACATTGGTTATTCTCTTGCTTTTCTTTTTTCGGTCTTACGAAATTTAATCTTTTTTTTTTTTTTTTTTAAAACTTTGAAGATAATAATAAAAGAACTGAGAAGAGATACTAATAGATTTCACTTCTTTCTAATAGTATCTGATAGAGATGATTCTTTAAGGTATAATATTGTTTCATTAGTAGCTATATTATTATTGACTTCATATTCAAAGAAAAATTAGAGAATAGTATACACATAGACATAAATAAATATAGACTGGCCAATAAGACTATTTTATGAAACGTAAATTTGTGAATTGCAATCGTGTCTACGTTATTTATGTCTATGAGTTTTGTTTAATCTCTAAGACTGAAGATCATGCAATTTTCATAGACATAAATAAATATAGACTGGCCAATAAGAGAGTTTTATGAAGGGTAAATTTGTGATTTGCAAATTTGTGCGCTTTACTATACAGCATGAGCAGTATAAAAGTTAAGTATTCATATCTATTTCCGCCATAACCTATATAAGTATTACAATATTTTTATTAGTGTTTTGTAAATAAGGAGGCAGTCATAGACATATATAGGCAGTGTAGTTTTGTTTAATCTCTAAGACTGAAGATCGTGCAACTTGCATAGACATAAATAAGTATAGACTGGCCAATAAGATATTTTTATGAAGGGAACATTTGTGATTTGCAAATTAGTGTACTATGGTACTATACAGCATGAGCAGTATAAAAGTTAAAGAGCTGACAGCTCAGCAGTAAAAAGCTGGTTAGAAGAAGAAGAAGAAGAAGAAGTATTCATATCTATTTCAGCCATAACCTATATAAGTATTGCAATATTTTCACTATTGTGTTTTTTTTTATCTCTTAGCGTGACTGTAATGTCAATTAATCATAATGTTTATTTTTTGTTCTGAAACTGTTTTTTTTTTTTAATTTTAGCTTATTTGAACATTCTGCTGAAAAAATCCCTAGTTTCACTAATTCAAAGTTAAGGACTGAATCCTTTATTTCTTTTTTCCAGTGTATATTTATTTATGCTATCTATGCCATTTTGTGAATGAAAATAGTGCGGATTTGGATACACCATTTTTCTTTCACACCATGCTGCATAAATAAGGAGGAAGTGTAGTTTTGTTTAATCTTTAAGACTAAAGATGGTGCAAATTGACAGATTTCGGAAATCCGAATACAATGGATATACATTTTTTCAAGTTACATAAATTTACTTCCTGTTTCCAGTCTATATTTATTTATGTCTATGGCAACTTGTCAGAGTTTGGAAATCCGAATTCAATAGATATACATTTTTTCAAGTTACATTAAGTTACTTCCTGTTTCCAGTCTATATTTATTTATGCCTATGGCAATTTTTTATATTTTTTTTTTGATAATTCGGAAATCCGAATACAATAGATATAGATCTACACGTTTTCAAGTTACATGAAGTTACTTCCTTTTTTACAGTCTATATTTATTTATGTCTATGAGTATACATTATGAAATGGAATGAGAAAAAAACAACTACTCACTAGTATAAATGATCCCAAGGCGACGATATCAGTTGATCAGAGACTAATGGTTATAGAGTGGTCTCGGTTGAACTAACTCTTGTGCAGCTCAAGATTTTATTGGAAATGTTTTACTGCATTCATTGGCATTCCTTTCATGCTCTTATCTGGCACTTTCAGTATTATGTAATCATTGTAATGTCACTTGACTATATTGCTATAACCCTATTGGCAGCGCAAAAGGGTTAACAATGTGATCAGCTGATATTTTTGACACAGGCCAGCTAAACAGTTAGTGTGCTACATCGCAGGGCAAGGCATGAACTTTGCACGTGACCACTGCTATGGTCATCTGATCACAGGCGAGCGTGTACGAGAGACAGTGTGTAAAGCAAGGCAGTTCAAGACAGGACACGGAGGAGACCAGGTCTGTTAGTCTGGTTATGAAGTCGGTCCTGGTCGAGTCCTGAAGTGAATGTACGTGTCCAGAAGAGATAGAGACAGTAGAGTTTAGTTCTGTGATGTACAGTGTAGCATTTGTAGCTGTTGATGTGCCAATTGTCTAGTATTGGCTGTTAGCTTTCCATTATTAAAGTACCAGATTTATTTGGAGCTCTTGTTGTCAGTTTCTTTGATGTGTTGTGTTATGTGTTTAGCAGTGTTTACGGAAAGCCTGAGATAGGAAACTGAGATTCGTAACAATATAAATGGTCTCTTGAATCTTCTCTGAGTAATCAATAAACAATACGATGACGTAGAAAACTAGACTTATGTAAGAGTTTGATATTGGCTCTACCAATAATAAACGTGTGTCTGGTAAAGACGTGAAGATATTTGAAACAAACTGTAATTATTTTTTCAGTTTTTACTTTGAGGAAGAAATCTATATAGAATTGTCTGTGAATGAAATCTAGTATATATAGAGAAATAGACTTTTAGAAACACATTTCCATGAATCGAATAATCATTTTAAAAAACTTTGTTTAATTTTATTTATCTCATTAGTGAAAAGTAGTTTTCATATAAAAAAACAACAACAAACTAATTAGAACCTATAATCAGACTTTTAGAGATACCACTATTGATTGCGCTGAAGAAGTTATCGGAAGGAGGCGAGGTTCATACAAGGAACGGTGGATACAAGACAGAACATGGAAATTGATCGATGAGAGGAAAGATGCCAAACTTAGACGAGATCAGAAAAATAAAACACAGGATCGCAGCCTAGCGGAATAAGCTTATAGGAAAGCAGACCTGAAAGTAAAGAGAAGCTGTCGGCGAGATAAACGTGACTGGATTGAACAAAAGGGTCAAGAGGCGCAAGCAGCTGCAAGCAGAAATGACACAAAAACTCTCCATCGTATTGTCCGAGATCTCACTGGAGCAAAGAGTGGACATGGAGCACCGATAAAAGACAAGCAAGGCAAAACTTTGCTAACGAAAGAAGCGCATGATGCAAGATGGGTTGAGCACTATAATGAGACCCTTAACCAACCTTCGCCAGATCTGACGTACACATTCAGTGACCCCTCTCCGGACAATGATCTCAAGGTCAAGACAGGCCCAATAACTGCAGAGGAAGTTACCATGGCCATTGCTGTGCTAAAGAACAAAAAAGCACCAGGGCTAGACTTGGTGTCAGCAGAAATGCTAAAACACGGAGGACAGTGCATTGTTAACAGAATGACTGATCTCTTAAATCTCTGCTGGCGAACTTCAAAAGTCCCTGGAATTGGCAAAAAGGAGTCATTGTAAAGCTTCCTAAAAAGGGCAACTTGGCAGACTGCAACAACTGGAGGGGCATTAATTACTCTCCTCTCTGTTCCGGGCAAAGTTTTCAGCACTGTTTTGTTGAGACGGCTTCAACAGTCTGTAGATGAAAGGCTCAGAGAAGAACAAGCAGGATTCCGAAGAGGCAGATCTTGTGCAGAGCAGATCTTCGTTCTACGAAATATCATAGAACAAAGTCTTGAGCAGAGCAGATCTTCGTTCTACGAAATATCATAGAACAAAGTCTTGAGTACCAACAACGGCTAGCGATCAGTTTCGTAGACTTTAAGAAAGCATTTGATAGTGTCCACTGAGAATCACTATGGAAAATAGCTAGAGAATATGGCATCCCAGAAAAATTCGTCCAGATCTTACGACACCTATACAGTCAGTCCAGTTGCTGCATTAAAACAGAGTTTTTTTAGCATCGAGGCAGGTGTGAGACAGGGGTGCATCTTATCTCCCTTCCTTTTCCTCCTAGCCATCGACTACATAATGAGGAAAGCAATGAACCAGACTGCCTTTGGTATTCCATGGAGTGAACAAAACCGAATGACGGACTTGGACTTCGCCGATGACGTTGCACTACTCGGGGCTACAAATAAAAATATACAAGAAATGACGGAGAGCCTAGATAGAGAGCACCCAAAATTGGCCTCCGCATAAACTTGGATAAGACAAAAATTTTGCTAGTGGGATATAAGGCAAAGGGTGCCCCTGACAGACTTGGCGAGTCAAGGCTTGAAGAGTTGGACAAGTTCACTTACCTTGGCAGCATCATAACAAATGATGGGGATGCATACCATGATGTAGTGTGCCGAATAGGAAAGGCATGGAGCATTTTCCAAAGCCTATTTGGACAAGCCAAGCCATTGGACTCGAGACACAAAATACACCTTCTCAACACAATCGTAATTCCATTTGCAACATATACATGTGAGACATGGAAGTCATCTGTCAAAATTGAGAAGAGACTAAATGTGGCTCAACAAAAAGAGCTGAGACGGATTCTAAGATCAGTTACACAGATCGAGTCTCAAACAAGGAAATCCTATGCCGAACTGGGAGTCGAACACTTAGTGAGGTTGTGACAGAACGTCGGGTGAGGTTTGCGGGACATGTTCTACGACAAAATGAACTACGCATACCAAGAATTGCGATGACATGGAGTCCAATACGAGGAAAACGCAAACAGGGACGTCCTCGTATAACTTGGCGTCATACCTTCATGGAGGACCTCAGAACAGTGGGCACCAGGTGGGAGGAGGCTTCAGACATTGCCAATGACAGATCTTTATGGAGACAGCTTGCCGCCCAATGCGCCGAACGGCGCGGGAGGACCTAAGTCTAAGTAAGTCTAAGTAATCAGACTTTTAAAAAATTCACTTTTTTTATTAATAAGTTAATAAGTTTAATTAAAAGTTTTTTTTAGCAGTATACTTTTTTATTTACTGATTTAAATTGTCACTGTTATGATCTTAGCGATATTGTTTCGTTTTATTTCTGTAAAGTTTTTATTGTTAGTTCTCAATTGTCCTTCAAGAACACATATTTCTGCTTCCGGAACATATACCTGAACATCTCTCTATTTTTTTCTCCTTTGGACGAGCCTCTAGATATGTAATTAATGATGTAATGCAGTGATGCCCAGCCTTGTACGGTCTGCGGGCCATTTTAATTTCCGACACTCATGTCGCGGGCCACATCGATGAAAATGAAATTTAAATAAACTATTTGAGAGAGCGTATTACAGACCCTTGGCTCAATTAGGCAACGCAACGTAGAAAACAACTCTCTGTATCACTCAAAATTTCTCAAGAAGGGGTGTCTGGCTTTGTAGGTCAATCAGGTTTAGTTGCAGATCTGTCGGGGCACTCCTCAGAGTTAGTAAAAAAAATCTGCTTCTCTGTCGCAACAAGTTATTTAGTTTAGTTCTGAATGGCGATTTGTAGGCTACCATATATTTACAGCTTGTTTTGCAATCGTCATGCGAGAAAGACTGACGGTTTAACTGTATGTTTTTAGAATTAATTTCTTTCCTCACTTCTAGCAAGCACTTTTTTGACACTTCATTTCTGAACTCTGATGCAGAGCAGCTCTGTAGTTTGCCCTTACCACCAACTCATTTGTCGCCAAAAAATAAACGTTATGTTCTTTAGAAAAATGATATGAATATTAGACTATATTAGATTAGAGTGGAATCCATTCATATCTAACGTTGGGAAAATACATTTTTCACCCTTTTTTATTTTGTAAACTTTGTTCCGATGTTCGGCGGGCCGGATGGAGCCACGTCGCGGGCCGGATATGGCCCGCGGGCCGTAATTTGGGCATCACTGATGTAATGAAACAAGAAATGACCACACGCTAACGACAAACACACTCATACACATAGCCTACATACGTACTGCTATCAGACAATGCGCTCACCAAGTAACCCACTCATAGGCCTACATAGCCTACATACGTACTTCTATCAGACAATGCGCTCTCCAAGTGTCCAGTGGTGATAAGAAAACATCAAAGAAGAACGAATACTTTGAAAAACTGGCTTGGTGGCCCTCGGAGAGGATGACCAGATGACGGAAGGTTTCTGTGGTCAAGTACTGGCTGTCACCGCTTATGATGTCCAGAAGATTTAATTGCCTGGCAACAAAGAGGTTACATAAAGAAGTTGCTTTGTTCCGTTGATTTAGAGCGTAGAGTGAATACAGTTTCTTTTGAAAACTGAACTTCTATGTAAGATAAGGTCAAGCTGTTTCTCTGATTTACTCTTTCAAGGGAAGTAATACATTTTTTTTTACTTTTGTAAAAATCTAAAACTGTTAGAAACAATGCTAATATGCTATTATTACCAAATCATTAAAAGTATATGTACATCTCTCTCTTTCTCTCAGTCCCTCTCTCTCTCTCTCTCTCTCTCTAATACAGACAATCTTGGGAATCCGAGAAACAGATGCACCCAGACTTACAGGCATTATTTTCTGTAATTAGAGTTGATCATATCGAGGTACTAAGTAAAGATTTGATATGAATAAAAACTGCCACATTTTGAAATTGTGTTAAAAATATAGGTCAGTTCTTTTTATTTACTTGGCAACAGTGACGTTCATTTAAGCGTCCTTGACACTGTTTAGTTTCTTGTGAAACTCTCCAATTCTCAAGATAATGAAGTGTTGAAGAAACCATTTCCTGTGCTACATTCAACGAATGAGTATCAATGAAAAGAAACCAGACGAAACTCAATCATAGCTCTGTTCTTCTTTTGTTTCATTAGTATGCTTTTTTTCTACCTTTAATTCACTTTTGAAATCATAGCGATGAAGTTTTAAAAAAAATATTTTTATATTGGAATCCAAAAATTGTTGATTGT
>JADKLZ010000003.1:40004024-40016558 GCA_021533235.1 Biomphalaria straminea | reverse complement strand
ATTTACGGGAACCCAAAATTATGTAAGTAACAAAAAATGAAGTTGCAATAGAGCTTTAAATATCCTACTAATGTAAAACTTTTAGAGTGATAGATAGATAGATAGATAGATAGATAGATAGATAGTAGATGGATAGATATATAGTTCCTGTTACTTAATAGAATGTTTCAAAAATTATTTTTCTGAAGCAAACTTCAAAATGTTCATAAATACACCGTGTCAGAGAGACTAATCTCAACTCTCTCTCATATCTGCCAGTGGTCCCTTCTGGAGCATAGGCCACCAGCCAGCTTTCTCCAGGCATCTCGGTTCTAGGTGAGTCTCTCCAACAAAACAAAAAAGTGCTACTTACTTTTTCCCCCCAAGAATTGGAAAGTTTTCTGCTGAAACGAGGTAAAATCGATTGTATGCTTCGCTTTATTCAACATTGTCTTGACCTTGTAGTGTTGTGTTCATTCAGATCTATATATATATTTCTCAAAAGACAAGTTCAAAAGTTCAGCTGAGTAAGCAATAAGTAATTGGGAAGATCCCATGGCGCAGCACGCGGTGTGAATGGAAATTGGTGCATCCCAATCCGCACTATTTTGTGAATGAAAGTGGTGTTTATATAATTCTCTTCTTCTCAATTTTTATCATAATATTAAAAGTATTTCCAGATTATTGTGTCGTAAGACTATTGAAACTAGAACAACAATACACAGATAGAGTATACTCTCAGGTTTCACTTTAGAAGTACTTTAATTAATATCACAAATTACGCATATTCGTTCATTAGACATGATTACGAAAGGTAACTCATCTCTCAATTCCTAGATCTAGATCTAAAACTCGAATTCAACTCTAATATTATAGAACTTCTCTTCACAGAGATAGTTTTATGCTTTAGCACATTAACATACTAATTATAGTCCATTTAATCAAATTAACATTCAAATTTGTTTTTCTAAAGCATTGTTACATGAGTGCAACTCTATTCTTAATATCGCGTAAATTAAGGTCAATTAGCCATTTTTAGCTCCATTCATAGCATTTTTTATTCATGAATTCACTTATAACAAGTAAATGGGAAGATCCCATGGCGCAGCATGGTGTGAATGGAAATTGTGTATCCAATTCCGCACTATTTTCATTCACAAAATAGCATAGACATAAATAAATATAGACTGGAAAAAGGAATTAACTTCATCATGTAACTTGATTTAATAATTTATACACCTAAAAAATTAGCACGGGTCCAATGAAAGTACAGGACCCACTGCGGTCGCATATGTTGCAGTGCCTAAGGCCTGCGCTGGTAAATAGCGGCGTATGCTATGCCGCCGGTCGACTAGTAAGACATATTTCACATAAATGCAACAAACTGGAATTTACCATTGTCGTTCATCTGAGACTAGTGCTCGAATGTTTCCGTACGTATAATTTTAATGTCATCAAATTTTAATATTAAATGGAAAATAATGCTACAATTTCTGGTCTCTGCGGACTACAATGAATGAAAACATCTTCATATTTAGATTGCATTTATGTCAAGTAAAATCATTGAAAATGCTGCGATCAAAATCCTTATCAAATAGTACAGATTCAACTTCTTGCTGCAGAGATTTTGTGGTAAATAGTTCACCTTAGCAGTGACATCCAGAAGTACTTCTGACACCATTAGTAGTTCAATAAGAATTCTAGTTTCAAAATGTTCAGTTCATTCAAGATAGACGTTCTTTACATTGAATCATCGAATAAAAAAAAAACTGAACATAAATGTCTATGAGGATACACTTTCCGCACTACTTCTCTGGGAGAAAAATATTCAATTTGATTCGAAAGCTGTCGTGGGGATTAAAACATTTAGAACATTTAGAAATATTTGTTTGAGATGGTTATTGATTGAAATTCAGTCAATCGTAACAGCAAGTCTGGTTTCGCTTCTTCGTAATCCGCATTATTTTTTTAATTTTTTTTTTACATTCAAGTCGTGAAATTTTCTTTTAATAACTATAAAGTTTTATCAAGTGAACTGTGTCAGTGTGTAGTTGTGTGTGTAACTGTGTCAGTGTGTAGTTGTGTGTGTAACTGTGTCAGTGTGTAGTTGTGTACGTATATGGCTGTGTGTAGCTGTGTAAGGGTTTAGCAAGTGTGTATGTGCCTAAATTCTTTGTCTTCATTGTGAACTAAGGAAGTAATTTTCAACTACCCGATGAACAAATAGAACAAGTTTGTGTTATTGGTAGAAACATTGAAGAGTATTCCAAACAGCGTCAGTATATGGATTTTCTCCTTACTACTTTTAACACTAAATGTATTCACATAACAGAGAACAGCTTGTTTTTTTACATTGTAAACATAACCACCATTTTCAATTATTATATTATAAAATATGCTTTGGGCCGGATGAAACCTGGACTTCAGGACTTAAGCTTCTCTATCAGTGATTTCAAGAATCAGAACACCAATCTTTTCTATGCCATAAAAAAAACAGGTATGAAAACTCCGCATTCTAAGAGTTAAAAGCTAGAAAATACATGAGCTATATTTTGTATTTATTTGTGTCTATCTCGTGAAGTCCCGCCCATAAGACACTAAAGAATAAGGCAACACCTTTTTTCGTGGAATCCCAAGAAAATAATTGATTTATCGGGTAGAAATCTTTAAAAAATACAAATAACTTGTGAATACCAACCAACCAGGATGTAGATGTGGTGAGCACATTCCAACCACCTTCTCGGAGACCTATTGATGTAGTGAGCACATTCCAACCACCTTCTCGGAGACCTATTGACGCGCAGAGTGCAAACTGAAACAAATTTAAAATAAAGAAAAACTGAAATGATGTCATGTAGATCTAGTTTTGGATTATTCATGATTTTTTTTAAAAAAAGGGGGTTCAAGTTTTATTAGCGGCCCCATAATGCAGAAAAGCCGATATTATTTTAATACTAGTCGACCGGCGGCATAGTATACGCCGCTATTTTATGAATGAAAATGGTGCGGATTTGGATATTGAATGGAAGTGAGATTAAAAGGATAAAGCTAGAAGGATATGAACAGGAAGCCAGAGAAATTATGATAGTGATATTAATTAAAGTACTTCTAAAGTGAGACCTGAGAGTATATGTGTATTGTCGTTCTAGTTTCAAGAGTGTTACAACACAATACTCTTCAATCAAAATAATAAAACATGCTCAGGTTATAATCTGTAAACATACTTTTAATATTATAGACATAATAATAATAATAATAATAAATAATAATATTAATGACAATGTCTTCGATTCCTAGTGTGAAGCATAACTTCCCAAACCCACTAGCGACCTACATATTTTTTCACTTCTAATGCAGACAAAGCCGTTGTTTGCGGAAGGTGATTTAAAAATAACATAGTGAACCATAAAAAGATGAAGATGACAGTAACGTTGAACTATCTTTCATAATGTCCATCTTACTATGAAGGCTATCAGTACACTATGAACAGGATGAACTTTTTTTTTCAACGAACAGCGCGCCTGCACGTGAGCCATCAGAAGGTGAGTATAAAACTGCTCGCTCGGAGGTGTAAAATGTCTGTACTTTGTCTATGCCGAGAGGAAGAAGATTAAGAGAAGGACGGATTGGTCAATCAAGGAGCTGTGTGCTAGAAACCTTTGAACGCCTTCAGTCTTGCAGTGTTCAGAATGTATAGCATGTGTTTGTAGTTCATTCTTATATTCTTTGTGACTTGAAGTATAACAGCTCATTGCACCTTGTTTTTGAATCTGGATTTAGTGACCCAGGTAACCTTAACTCTTGTTTTATTTAGTTTGATCATTAGCGTCAAAACAAGTCATTTAAATAGACATGTAATGTAGTTTTTTTGTTGCTATTATTAATGGTTACACTAATAAATCTCTCTCTCTCTCTCTCACTATCTGTCTGCCTCTCTCTCTCTCTCTCTCTCTCTCTCTCACTATCTGTCTGCCTCTCTCTCTCTCTCTCTTTCTCTCCATTTCAATTTCATAACACGTTTGATAAGATATGACTAGTTAATCATGCAGTGGCGTAGCTAAGGTGGGGGAAGAGGGGGGGAGAATTTGAAAATCCCCCCGGACCCCCACTTGAGGGGTCCCCAAAATTGGTGTTTTTTACATTAACAATTAAGTATTACGCAAAATGCAGGGGCCTCCAAAGAGGTCAATTCCCCCCCCTCCCCCCTGAATAAGAATCTTCTGATGTCAGATTTGCTCCTATATTGTTAAAAGGGTTAATCCACACGTCTCTGGTGTCACTGTTCATCAAGACTTGTGGACAAACTCGGAAACAGACGAAACAATAAACTACTTAGACTTAATGAATTCCAAACGTAGCATCCGTTGCTATACGGAGTAGTAGACCAACATTTTCATTCATTCATTCGTCACCTCTTCTCTCCCCCTCTCGCTCTAGTAACTGACTGGTCTTGTTTAATTACCTGGTTAGTCTAGATCTAGTCTACTCCCCGGGTAATCTCCATGCCTTGATCTGATAAACACTAATGCACCAACACACACACTAAGTTCTAACAGTCGAAAAAAAACGAGATTCCAGAGTCTCCGAACTTACATAGCCTGTGGTTCATTTTTGCTGTTGGGTTTGATGTTCTGTTTAGTAATCCATTTGATGTAACGTCTTTCTTTCTTTCTCTCTCTTTCTTTCTCTTCTTGTCTTTTTCTCATTCTCTTTCATTCTCTTTTTCTTTATCCACTTAAACCCTTTCTTAATCTCCCTCGCTCTCAATTTGTTTCTCTTTCTTATTCTCTTTTTTTTTCTCTCATTCTTTTTATGTCTCTTTCTCACTTTTCTCTTTCTCTTGTCTGTCTCTCTCTCTATTCTTTCTCTCTCGGTCCCTCTTTTTTTTCTTTCTATTTCTCTCTTTCTCTCTCTCTCTCTCTTTCTCTTCTGTCTCCTATTCTCCCTCTCTTTCCATTGTCTCTCATGACCTCGAGAAGTCTGCTTGTTTAGCGCGAGCCAGGCTTACACTTAAAAGAGTCTTGATGCAGACATTGAATTCAAACCATTTACATTTCGGGCCCTCTTCGTGACGTCGAGCTCTCCTCCTATTTACATCTGACAGCAAGTTGACATGTTTTGTTTCATGGGCAGAAGTCAATGTCAAATGGTTAAAACATTTAAATAGGTTCCTAAAGTTGTCCTCATATTTTCTTTACAAAAAAAAAGTTGCCAATACTGGTAGTCAGAACCTACATATACTTTATCACAATCAGTTTAAGACTAGAATCATGAATTGCATTACATTTGAAATATATAAGATATTTGAAGCCTCTGCTATAAACTATTAGGCCTCTATTTATGACATTATAGCACAAACTATAACACCAAAAAAAGACAGATAAAGGCACATTTCCTATTCCAAATGTTAGGAAAAATTCATAAAGTTACTTTTTCATTATTAGAGGTATTAGATTATGGAACAGGTTGCTTGTATAACTCTGAAAACAAACATTGATAAAGAAGAGTTTTTGTCTAACATGTAAGATCAGGTAATACATTGCTACACCTGTGACATAAAAATCACTTTTGAAAACAAAATGGCTGTGTAAATTATAACTTCTAATGTCGTCACATTTGATCGTGCTGGTGGAAATAAAAACCAATCTGAGTACGTTCTTGGTCCTGACTGCTCACGTTGAGTTGTGATACATTTAGGACTAGACTGAATACTGCACATGATATTTAGTGGAAACCTATTTCGTTCACTCTAGTTTGTTTCAGTACTTGACTCAGCCAGCTTTGTAATTCTGCACCTGTTATTATAAACAGATTAAATATTTATTATAAATCGATGCTTGCAGACATTTCTTCTAGCCAGTAGAATAGAGTATAGACCTAAAGCTGTATATCAGATGTCAAGAATAAAGCACATAATATTCTATATATGTATACTCTTAAATCGAATAAAAAAATGTATATTGGAAACTTTTCTTTGATAATAACCATTGTTTTCATTTTATATATTCTATGTAGTACCTTTATGTATTTTAAGGTATAACTTCTTGTCGAACTGCAAAAGTAAACATTACAAACTTGAATCAGTGCCGGACTTAAGTAGTTGGAAGCCCTAAGCAGGACTATTGTTGAGTCCCCTACCGGCCTACCCTATTTGAACTACAGTATAAATGCACTTTATAATATTAACTCTTTGACACCGTAATTATTTTGTACGTTTGGACGGAATTTATAGCTTTATATCTGGATAGAATCAACGATGGGAGCGTTGTTGCGAGATCAAAGAGTTAATACATGAAAAGCAAGTCTTGAGTGTGAAGAAGGAAGAATACTTATAGTCAATTAAATATCATTCTCTAATTGACTTATATTTGGTTCTCTTTTTTTAACAATTTTATATTTGAAAAATTGAGGCCCCATTCAAGTGTGAAGCCCTGGAAGGCTTTACAATCTTGCACTATCGAATATCCGGCCCTGACAAGTCACAGTCACTTCTTTCACAAAAATACCTACATCAGTATCAGCAATCTTTTAGTTCTACTGGCAGTTATACAACTTAGGAAAAGTTATTTTTTTTAATTGTTTTTTTTTAGCTGTCCTTTACGTTTGAATTAAAAAAAAAAAAGAAAAGCTCTCTTGAAAATTTGATTTCACCATTGACTGCTTCATGTTCAGAATAGAAGCAGCTGTTGGCTTTGTGTAAGTGAACTCTTCTGTTGTTTCAATTGGATCTCTTTGTGGAGACGACTTTATGTTAAGGCAGATATCTCTGTATAGGGAGTTTATATGTTATGTTGAATATCTATAGAGAAAGTTTATATGTTACGTTGAATATCCCTACACATAGCATGTCTATTGATTTCGCTACAGAACATTAGTTTCTACTAAATGAATACAATTTAAAGAGACTTAGAGACTTCAAACAACTTACTTAAGTCTGAGCAGTTTCATTGACTCCATTTTTTGTTCAGCTTAACGGTTAAAAAAAAAATGCAGGTGCGACGTTAACTTTTGTTATCATTAACGCTATTTATAGCTTTTTTTTTTACATTTGAGGTTACCTTGTTAAAATAATTTTTACTTGATTCTACCAACACTTCCACACAGCGTTGGAAAGTATGTTTTGAATGAATCCGATTGAAGGTTCTTATCTTCTTATCTTATCTTATATAATACAGACGTTACTTCAAAAAATAAGATGATTACGTCCTACGCGTCATGCATTCAGTCATGCATATTTACCAGTGACTTAAATTCTGCCAAGTCACTGGTTTTCCTGGCTAGCTCAGGCAAACCATTCCATGCTCTAATGGCACTAGGGAAGAAAGAGCATTTGTACTAATGCAATTTGGTAAATCGTTTATGTAAATTAGAAATAGTAGTGGACCTAAGACTGTTCCTTGGGGTACACCTGAGTTTACTGTTATTGGTATTGATTTAGAACCATCTATTATTACAGTTTGTTCTCTTCCTATCAGAAAATCTTTAATCCACTGATGCAATGGACCATCAATACCAAAAAATTTTAATTTTTTAAGCAAACTATGGTGGTGAACTTTGTCAAAAGCTTTGGAAAAGTCTAGTAAGATAGCATCTATTTGTTCACTATTATCTAAACCCTTTGAAAAGTCATCAATTAGTCCTATTAGCTGTGTTTCACATGATCTATGTTTCCTAAAGCCATGTTGGTATGGAGTAAGGACATTATGTTTATCTAAGAGGTTTATGATGTTGCTACATATTATGTGAATTAGAAGATTGAGTTAGAAGATTGAATTTGCAGATTGAATTAGAAGCTTACTTTAGGTATTTTAGGCACTGATATTTAAAAAAAAAGTGATGGTTGATGGTAGAAGTGAGTAAGATTTGCTCAAGGTGTCAAGGTCGCACAACATTTTAATATTTGATTGAACCTGTTCGTGTTCTGGAAATTATACATTGAGGACCTGATTTCGGATAGAATGCTTTAATTGGTTAGATATAAATTATTTAAATTATTATGTCTAGATCTAAAGATTTTTATTGATTGAAAAATCCAGGATACAGCCAAAAGTACCCAAAGTACCCAAGAGAGTTCTGGATTCTGGAAAGGTAATACATGGATTTAGAAAGTAATTTGAGACTGATAGGATTCAGTTTTGTCAGTTCATTGATTTCTTTAAAACTATCAACATTAATTTCAACTTGGCTTTGTACATTGCCGTGTGTTATTTATAATAATAATAATTAATAATAATAATTTTATTTATAAAGCGCTGTTAATAAACAAAATGTAGGCTCAAGGTGCTGTAAGAACATTACAAACACAAATATGGGACATGACAAACTAATCTAAAAAAGTTCTAAACAGATAGGTCTTGATGTTCTTCTTAAAAGTGGTGTAGCAAGTTGTCTGTCTGAGATCAATGGGGAGTGAGTTCCAAACCTTTGGTCCATGCACTGAGAAAACCCGCTGACCGTAGCTTTTGAGGGAAAAACATGGCACCACTAAAAGCGTTGAGTCAATTGAGCGTAGGGCTCTCTGGGGGACATATGGAGTAATCAGTTCGCTAAGGTACAAGGGCATCTCATTGTTATATATATATACTGATGACAAAGTGTGGCCACCTTGTAATCGATTCTTGCTTTTACGGGTAACCAATGGAGCGTGCGCAGTAGCAGAATCTAGTCTTGTTTTTTAAAGAACTATTCGTGCGGCGTTGTTCTGAATACGTTGCAGCTTGGCTATTTTGTCGTCGGGTATATCTGCTAGCACGGCGTTGCAGTAGTCAAGGCGGGAGAGTATGAATGCCACAGCTAGCGTTTTTGTTGACTCCGTTGTTAGGTATGGTCGGATCTGGCCTAATCTGCGCAGCTGCAGATAAAGACCCTTGCAGAGCTGCCTTATGTGTGAGTCGAAAGATAGTGTTGAGTCAAAGAAAACTCCAAGATTCCGGACTACATGGACATAAGAAATCTGGCAGTTCGTAATAAAAAGAGAATCTGTGCTCTCGACTTTTGAGACGTTGTTCCGAGTGCTTTCTTGATTATTTCTGTCTTGTCTTCGTTCATCTTGAGCTTATTCTCAACCATCCAATCGCTCACCCTTGCAACGGTACCACTGATTTTCTCTGCCAGATGCGACACCTCTGAGGGTACTGAGGAATCGTATAACTGTGTGTCATCGGCAAAGAAATGGTATAAGATGCCTGTTGGCCGTATGACACCGCTGAGCGGATATGTATACATAGTGAACAGTACTGGGCCTAGAACTGATCCTTGGGGCACTCCGTACTTCAAGAGTAAGCTTGTTGATTCTGTCCCACTAACAACGACACTTTGGGTGCGTTCAGTCAGGTAGGATCCAAGCCACTTTAGGACGATTCCTGCTAAACCAAAAGTGGCAGAGAATCTGGCCATCATAATGTCATGGTCAAGCGTATCAAAAGCTGCGACTAAATATTCGACTAAATAACTTGCACCAAGTGGATTAATTATTCAAGTCTAATAAACTCTAATGACATCTGTGATTAAACATGTGTCGTCAACCAACAAGTGTGTGCTATATACAAGTTTAACAAGGGAACCTGGAACGTACAGCAACTGTAAGGGTGGAACTAAAATTACACATCTCACGTGAAACCCATAGAACTGTTTAATGTTGATCTGTAGCGATATTTTTTTAAATCAATATCATGTGCAGTCAGTTATTCAAATAGACGAGTTAACCATCATTATGAGCTGTTAACAAGTGACATCATACTACGAAACAAAATAAATAAAAATATATGTTGGTACTTTCTGTTTCAAACTTACAAACTTATTTATTTCTCCTTCTTATCTTTCTCGTATTTTTGTTTGTTTGTTTGTTTGTTTGTTGTTTGTTGTTATTGTTTACACTATTTGTGTTTGTCCCTCACTGTCTCTTGCAGTTATCTCTTGATCTCTATCATCACTTTCTTTTAACATTTTATCTTCGCTCTGTCATTCTCTCTTCCTCCTCTCTATCTCTCTCTTTCTCTCTCTTTCTTTCTCTCTTCTCTGTCTTTCTACGTGTGTGTGTGTGTGTGCCTTTCTTTTTCTGATTCTTTTCCCTCCAATCATTTTTCTATTTATCTCGCGTTATCTAATCTTTTAAACTTTTCTTCTCTCTCTCTCTCTCTCTCACACACACACACACACTCATTCCCTTGTCTCTCTCTGTTTTTCTGTGTGTATGTGTCCTACTTTCTTGTGTTTTCCTCTTTTTCTCTCACGTTCTATATACCTTTTCTATTCCTACTCTTTCTCTCTGTTTCTCTCTCTCTCTCTCTCTCTCTCTTTCTCTCTCTCAAGTATTAATACCTTACTACTCTTCAAACACCTGAGAGATGAACTCCAAATTGAAAACCAGGGCTGGAAGGATCAGTCCTCCCGTAGAGCCCTGGTGAGAAACTCTGCTGTTTGGCGTAATGCCTTAATGCCTCCATACAGGTTCAGTGAATCTGCAGACAAGGATTCCCGCAGCTCTCGGAGCTGCGGACACTCTTGCAAAATATGCTCCACCGTCTCCACCGACTCTCCACAGTGTCGGCAACGGGCATCAAAATTGGGCCGGAACCGGGCAAAATATGCACCAATGGGACAGTGTCCCGTTCGGCACTGCGCAATTAGAGACTGTTCCGACCGTTTTAGCCTCCACCATGGATCGTCGCGGTCCGGGCGTCGCAAATGCTGCCAGACTCCTCGGGCTTTTTTAGAGTCATCCCAGGATTTCAACCACTTCTCATGTACCCACTCTCGGATAATTGTCGTAGCTTGGTTAAACGTACTTGGGGCTTCGAAAGTGGGCAGGGCCAGCGCACCCGCTCTTGCTAAAGCGTCTGCCGTTTCGTTGCTCCTCACGCCGCAGTGTGAGGGCACCCATTCAAACACCAGGTCCTTGTACTTCGCATGCGCACAAGTCACAAGATGTAGTTGAACTGTCTTTCAATACCAACAAAATGAAAAAAAAAAATATCGAATCAATATTTTAAACTCTATTGCTAAAAATAGACTTGTTTTATAGCGCTAGATATAAAGAACTACTCTTATGTTTATCATTTATGTTTCCAAGGTGTATATAATTCCTTCCACCTGGTCTATTTCTTTACTCATTACCTATATTCCTAAATCTACTAAAGTTCGGAAAATGTCCTAGCACATAAGATTATGTCTGGATCTAAACACAATCTCCTGTTCTTTGATTACAAAAACATTGTAGATAAAATGAAGCTGTTCAATTAGCAACGTTACAAAGGACATTATTTTATGACTATAGAAACTTCTACTCAGGGCCGGATTTAAGTATATATAGGCCTACTGTGGGCAGGAATTTTTGGAGGTCTCTACACTTTTTTTCGAATTTTTTTTTTATAAAAATACACTTAATAATAATAATAATAATAATAAAGCTTGTCTTCGAGTCCGAAGATTAAAAAGGAATGCTGATTAATAATAATATTTATTTCTCGGAGCATGCCATATTAAAAAAAAAAGAAATGGAGTTGTAAATTTGATCTCATTTTTCTTTTTTTTTTAAAAAGTATTAGTATGCATATTTAGTTTTTTAAAAAAAAAAGATATTTTTGAGAAATTTGAGTTTTTGCATGTTAAGGACTTGGGCTGGCGCACTGACGTAAATCCGGAACTGCAGAAGCACCATAGAGAGGTCAAGATGAATACATTATTACGTAATATGTGCTTACACTCTTCAGTCTGTAAAAATCTTTCATAAAACGCAAGACGATCACTATTACAAAACTTACTGTCACTTGAAGTGGCTCATTCATTGGCCCATTGGGTACCGGTCTAATGGTCCTTTGCCCAAATGCATTTTTTTTTTCTTATTTATCTTTCTAATTGTCATAAGAGTTGAGTCTATAACTTTTAGAACTCTGGGCCTATGAAGCTTGCCTCCATGTGGCTGGCTGAAAAAACCTCTGTCTGATAATATCCCAAGGCGCTCGGAGGCCAACCGCCGAGCACATCAGGGAAACTCCCCCATATTCGTTCTCTGTACCACAACACCAACGGCGGTTCTCATCTGCTTCCTTAATTTGGCCACTTAATGTCGGTAAATAGGAAAACAAAATTGAAAACAAAAAGCGTTTTAGTTTCTGACCGGTGAAAATTCGAATATTTTTTTTAGTTTCTATTGTGGAGGCCCCTTTCTGGTGGAGGCTCCTGGGCAGAAGCCGCGACCACCTCTCTGAATTCTACAGAATTTTCATTGCTGATTAATCTGAACCGTCAATATGTGTAACCCACTGCTGGCCGGGTGTGATCCTCGGCCACTAGATTGATATCCCTGACTTAAAACAATAGTAAAGGTTTCCCATTCCTAGTGGCCACGTCTTAAACCTGTGCTCTGATCACCTCCGTCTGTTACAGTTTTTTTTTCGTGGTGCAGCCTTTCCCCCTTTTCACCAGCCTATGTAAATGTCCAATGCATGTGGCCATGGCCGCAAAGATTCTAAAAAAAAACTTGAATTCAATTTACTCGATTCTCTTCGGCACCGATATGCTGATATAGGCACCGATTACTGATATAGGCACCGA
>JADKLZ010000003.1:39974366-39986867 GCA_021533235.1 Biomphalaria straminea | reverse complement strand
TTTCGCTTACTCGACACCGCGGGAGGTATTTTAGGTGCTGCCATGACAGCCCCGCTAGGGGTACACTGCTTCCCGTGGTGTGACACTGAGGGTTGCGAGGCGTCGAGGGGCAGGTTTCTTAAATAGTTGGACGGAAAGACGTCATACCTCGAGGCGTTACTGTTGAACTCCCGGCTCTGAGAGGCGCTCGAATTTAAGTTTTGAGCTGAAGGTTTGCGTGAGCCGAAACTTTCATAGTCTATTTTGCCACAAGGTTGGTTAACGGCAATTCTTTGCTTGGAATCTGTTGGGAATGTTTCGCATGCGCAGTTAGTTGTTCCAGGGTTTGGACTGTAATAAATAGCTTTTCGTAACTTGTCTTTCTTTTTACTGTTTTGCAAACACCCAGCTTTGAGGCCTGTAAACAAAGTTTTAAACACATGTATGAACAAGAACAAATAATATAAGTTATAAAAAATGTGTTTTAAAAATATTTTATGTTTAACTTTCACGTAAACTTATGAAAAAAAGTATTCAAAATGAATTACGTTAATTTAATTTAAACATTTGACTACCAAATAAATACCATAGAAAAAACATTTGGACAGCTGTTTGAGATAATTCTTAAAAAAAAAAAAAAAAAAAAAAAAAAAAAAAAAAAAAAGATCTTCGACATAAAAAATTACAATATCGACGATGATTTTGTGATTTTACCATCACAAAAGAGATACAAGACACCGATAGCAAAGACAAAAAAACACAAAAACTATTTTGTTACCCTGGCAATCAAATCACTAAATACAATTAGACTACCCGCTATGACCGTTTTACGTGTAAATTATGATTGAATGTGGTGTTATTGTATATCTTGGTTTTAAATAGTTAGAATGCTTTATTTGGTGTGATTTACAAATTGTGATGCAAATTTCCATGTTATAATCATGATTATTCTTATTATAAATAGGAATTACATTATAAGAACAGCATATATACTATTCAGTTAAAAAGAAATGAACTTTTTACAAAGCTTATATCAAATCGCTCTGTCTGTCTGTTTCTCTGTCAGCTAAAAACTTTGTACACATTAATTCTCCCACACCCAAACTCGGATCAAGCTGAATTTTCGCACAATTATTTCTTTTTCATGCCAACACAAGAATCAATTAATTAGGTAATGACTATTGGTAATTAATCATTATGTTTGGTACCTCGCGCTAGCTGGCACGCTTCCGAAAAAGGCCGAGAGCTTCACAAGCAGATGAGTAGACCAGACCGAAAGGACGCATGGTGGACGCTCTGCCTTGCGGAACAGGCAGTCCTAGCCCAGTTCCGAGTCGGACATTGCCCAATTGGTGCGTACTTTGGGCGATGGAGGGAGAATTTCGACACACGGTGCCGCCATTGCTTCGAGGACGATGAGACAATAGAGCACATTCTCCAAGAATGTCGCGCTCTGCAAGATGAACGATCGGGACAAGGTAATGAGAGAGAGAGAACTGGTCCATGTGTGGCAAAGGGTCTGTCCTTGTACGGGGATAAGGCGACCCTACAACTCACTGCACGCTTCCTCTTCCGTGCTCTAAGGGAGTAATCTAAGCACGGTTTATTTCAAATGGGGTATCTGATTCGGTACTTCGAACAAGAGAAAGAAATCTTACTTTACTGAGGTATTGTTATAAGCTGAATTAGTCCCCTTTAATGGTCGGTACTTTAACGTAAATTTAAAACGCACAATAGATAAACTATACAATCTTTTATTTTCAAACACAGAGTTAACTCTTTCTCTCCGTAATTATTTACCACATTCTGGTGTAATCAACGTTGGTATCGTCAGTTAGGAGAGAAAGAGTTAAAATGTTGCTTGAGGGGGCTCAAGTTTGAATTTAGATCGTTTCCTTTTTTTTTTGTTATCAATAAAATTAAAAAAAAAACTATTAAGGTAAAATTTACCCAGGTATCCGTTTCTTACCCCCCCCCCTCCCTCTGAACCCGATTTTCCCAACTAGTCCAGATAAGTGATAAGATCATAGCGTATTGAGATAGCTAAACGTATAAAATAGATAAACAAAACAATCGTTAAAAATATTTCTAATCGCACAGATGTATTGTTCTTGGTCTAGATCTATTACAAACTTAATCACGTGACTGATCCAAACCAATAGAAACGAGTACACTACGTCTACGTTTTTTTTTTAAAGTATTTCGAAAATGTTTTTCTTGTTTATGTCTTGATCTATAAATAGCGACACAGACTCAGATCTTCAAAGTCTAGACTACCATGTTGGGTTTTTGTTGTTTTAGTAATAATCCATGTCACAATCCTCCCGCCCCTATTGCATTTGAATTCATCTAGTGTTGTTAGTTTTGATGTGTAGACTTCAATATTGCCAGATTGAAACAAAAATGACTGTAGAGAAGAACGACGATAATGAATTACCTTTCATTTGTTTCTTTGTTGGCTTACTTGGCTGAAGAAAGAAGGACAACTTTTAATGTTTGGAAAAAAAAAAGTTTTGGTTTAATTAATATTTTCCTAATTTTAAAAAAAAAAAAAAAAAAAAAAAAAAAAAAAAAGAAGAAAAAGAAATGGTTATTTTTCTTTACCTTCTCCCCTCCGCTTCTATCTTTATAAAATAAGTATATAACAATGACAAAGAATCTAATACCGTATGAATCACTACAATTTATCTATTCATATTATATTAATCTAGTTTAACTTATAAAAGAACTTCAATCTCTTCAGTAGTGGATTCAAACCTTTGGACATCACATTGACACACTAGAAACTGCCCGTAGGTCACGGAAACCATAGCATAGTTCAATTCCAGCAATGTGCCTAAAGCAGGGGTGGGCAAATTACGTCCCGCGGGCCACATGGGGCCCGCCAAAGTATTTTATGCGGCCCGCGAAAACCTAAATAAATCAAGTGTGCTCACACATTACACATATAAAAATGCAAGCATATTAAAAATAAATAAATGCAAAATACCTATAGAAATTATTAAAACCTTTTTTTTTATTCTTATCACTTATAATGAAGAGGTTAAAGAAATATTATCTCTAAACTTCCTTCGGGAAAAGCTTAAAGTAAACGAAGATTATATTTAATAGCAATATTTCGATAAATTCTGTAAAACACACACGCCCAGGCCAGTATTTTTACAATGCTATGAAGAACTGTGTTGAAAGAGTTGGGTTGGCTTATACAAGATGGCAAGGATAACAACTGATGGAGCTTTGACTGAGAAAAAAAAACAACTTTTTTAATAAAATAAAGAAAATAGCCCAACCATAGTTTAGTAGCTGCATACTTTACACAAAGCTACATTCACTTTATCGGAATTTAGGGGGATACTAAAAAAATGTTTGAAAAGTTTCACAGGGCTGTCCCTAGGCATAATCAATGTATGCAGCTGCTATGGTCCATGATTGTTTGGGGCCTCGCACAAGAAATGAACTGCGCTATTAAAGAAAAGGAATATTAGGAATTGTATTCAATGCTATTGTTCGAAGTACACTAGGTCTTCAATAAATGGTATTCTGTGGCATTTTACGTCTCTAGAGACGATCTTTTCCCCTTGCAAGCTCTTGTGTGACTAAAGAGGCCGATCCTTGATACACAGCTGCGATCGCAGGTTGGGCATATATAGTCACCAGGCGCCGTTGCACTTTCACCCTTCCTTCTGCTTCTGTTGTGTATGGCATCTGCAATCAAAGACCCCTTCTTTATGCTCTCTCTCCAAGTGGATCTATCTTGTGCCACCTCTTCCCAGTTGCTGGTGTCGATCTTAAAGAGCTTCATGTCCCGTTTGCATACATCTGTATAACGTAAGAGTGGACGACCAGCTGCTCTTCTGCCTTCTATTAGATCGCCATACAGAATATCCTGTGGGAGTCGACCTACTGGCATTCTACGAACGTGGCCAAGCCAGCCAAGGCGTCTGCTGCTGATAACAGAGCGGATGTCCTGGCAACCTGCTCTTTGTAACACTTCCTCGTTGGTTATCTTATCTTGCCACCTTATTTTAAAGATCCGCCTTACACATCGGAGGTGGAAGACATTCAGCTTTTTTTCCTGTATGTTGACCACGTTTCACTTCCGTATAGCAAGGTGCTCAATACACAGGTCCGGTAAACTAGAGCTTTAGTGCTGTTAGACAGCAATATGTTGTCCCAGACTCTTTTCTGCAACCGTGACATGGTGGCCATTGCCTTGGCTATCCTGTTGTTAATGTCATTATCCAGTAGAGTGTTGTTGGATATGATGGTGCCAAGGTAACAAAAGTTGTCTACGATCTCTAGTGGTTGGCCATTAATGCTTATTTGAGGTGCAGCATTAGTGTTTTGTACAAGTATCTTAGTCTTGCCCTGACTGATGTTTAAGCCGAACTTCTGGCAAGCAGCAGATAGTTTGTCAACTAGGAACTGTAGCTGGGTATCAGAATCAGCCACAATAGCTGCATCATCAGCATACAGGAGTTCCCTGATGAGTAACCTCCTGACCTTGGTTTTAGCCCGCAGCCTTGAAACATTGAATAGCTTTCCAGAGGATCTTGTATGGAGAAACACACCATCGTTTATGTCGTTGTATGCGTAATGCAGTAGACAGGAGAAGAATATGCCAAACAGAGTGGGTGCGAGCACAAATCCCTGCTTGACACCACTGCAGACCTCAAAAGGTGCTGATTGGGCTCCATTAATAAATGGTATAATTTTAGCTTTTCCCCTTTATTTTGTATTTTGCTATTTGATTTGGGGCCACCAAATTCACCTCGCCACTCATATGATATATATGCGGCCCTCCTAGTCTCCAAATTTTATTAATGCGGCCCTCGGTTGAAAAAGGTTGCCCACCCCTGGCCTAAACTCTATCGCGAAGCATCTTGTTTAGGTAATTATGGGTTGTTTTCCTTTTGTGACTACTTTTCTTGTGTTATATTTAGAACAAGTTGAAGATGTCTCAAACGTCTTTAAATTAGTCCTTGCCCATCTTTGGCCCATTGGAATTAACATTTAGAGCTATTTAGTAAATAAACTAAATCTATAAAATTCAAACTTACGCTAGTTGGCGGATAGCTACCACACTGAGTCTCTAGTTTCAAAGCATGAAACCTGAAGCAGAAGCAATAATAATACAATAAGTTCCAACAAATAAGATTTGAATTAAAGAATACAATACACAGATAAGTAATTACATCTGAATTATAAACAACAATAAATTAGAGTACAGTAACAAACAGAACTCTGTCGTTAAGTGATACATATGGACAGGGAATCTCATATTATAATTCATGCACTCTAAAAAAAGTTGAATTTTAGGCAGAGAATAAGCGAGAAAAGTCAATGATTTTAGTTTAGAAAATATCAGACTAGAATCAGCCTCTGGGACATGATAGTAGTTTTCTTTTGATGAGAAACATACTTCTCTATTCAGAGTTTTTGTTGGTAAATTCGTAAATGAATCATACCTTTTGTAATAGTGAAAAGATGTAGTCGAATTCTTTTTTGTTTGCTAAATATCTTTTGTTTTTATTCTCAGAGAAATGCAAGAACATAAGTAGATACTCATTGCAAGAAAATAAATTAAAAACAACTCTCAATAATGCCTGTTGACTCATACAGCTAGAACGGGGGTTTTCAACCTGTGGCTCGCGACCCATTTGGGGGTCGATTGACGATTTGCCAGGGGTCGCCTAAGACCATCGAAAAAAATATTTGTTTTTGCCCATTCTTTCATTGCTGTGCGTGTGTGGGTAGGTGGGTGGGTGGGGGATCGCGGCAATGTATGGGATTGTAAAAAGGGGTCGCCGAGCTTAAAATGCTGATGACCGCTGCGCTAGAATAAAATAATAAAAATAATAATTGCAAAACTACATTTAGATCTGCCTTAGACATACACATCAACTTACTTGAAAGCCTCGCTTATAACTTGTGGGGCCCCAGGTATGTTGAACAAATAGCTGTACTGTTCTGATATACAGGCTAGCAGCTTGGGCGAGATGCTCTCGAAACTGACACAGCGGAGAAGCCTGGACAAATAGGCAGACCGTTCACATGCGTTGTACTTGACCCAACTGGCGATGCCGCTTATTGTGTCTAACTCACTCGTCACTAAAACGTCTGGATCTTGGAGAATTTGTTCGAACTGCGAGGCCAACATTGAAACAAGAAATTATAAGATTGATCTCCAGGCGTAACTTTTTTTTTCTTACTTCGATAAAATATTTCAAAGTTGAAGCTGAAGAAATAACGACAGCAAGCAACAATCAATTTGTTTTAACTTTGTTGAACACGTCGGGGCGCGGTGGTCGAATGGTTAATCGCTTGGCTTCCGAGCCTGAGGTCCTGGGTTCGAATCCCGGTGAAGACTGGGATCTTGAATTTCGGGATTTTTGGGCGCCCAACCAACTCTAATGGGTACCTGATTTTAGTTGTGGAAAGTAACGGTGATTGGTTGTTGTGCTGACCACATGACACTCTGCTCGTTAACCGTTGGTTAAAGAAACAGATGACCTTAACATCATCTGCCCCATATAATATTGGGTCTGAAGGGGACACTTTACTTTTTTATTGTTTTGTTGTAATACGTTAAAATTTAGACTGCTCCTATGACAATGTAATATTATTTTATCTCTGGGGTACACTGAAATCTGGAAAATTCTTTATCTCAAAATGTCACTTAATGATAATAACAAACAAAAGCTTTTCATTTTTAACATTTTAGTTTATATATTGGCGAAAAAGGGGAAATAAATTTATATATCAAAAATTATAAATGAAATACCGAAGTTAACTCCCTTTTACATTTCCTACTAAATACCTTTTATCATGAAAGATTGGAAAAAGTCAGCCCTTACCTCAGTGATAGTCAAGTTGAGAAATGATTCGTGACTTATCAGCTCCAAAAAATGGTTTTGATAAAGTTTTGGGAATGTAGCGAGACTGACGTGGGTCCCATGACGACGCTTGACGTAGATGTAGAGCTGAGAAAGTGAAACAAGAAACTTGATTGTAGCAAAAAGAAAGTGTTTAATTTTATTATTTAGGGTGTTAGGTCTTGAGACACTAAGAGACTCTACGTGTTTAGTCACATTTTCAGGATAACAAAATTGGTTTGTCTGAAGGAAAAACATGTCTTCGGCATAGCAATTCTAGAGCCTTCTCATTTTTCTTAAGACATTACAACAAGGAAGACATTACAACAAATATGAAATTTCAATCAAGATGCCATAACAACAAAGAAAACATGAAAAGGCTAAACCGACATTCCTGTTTTACTGCATTAAATGTTACAAACACATCTATATCATACCGTGACACTCTTGACATGCGCACTTGTTAGTTCTGAAAGAACCAGCCAAGGGAAATCTAGTTATCAAGCTCAGCCTGGTCAAAACGCTTGGAATCCCTGATAGAGAAGCCTACCGCCCCACATCCTTCGTAAAGCATCCACACTAGATCGAGCTTACACCCTACTATGACCCTTGGCCAAATGAAATGATTTTATATCTTTAGTTCTTTAATATGAATTAGGAACTAAAAGTGTCTAAATGTATTCCAAAATACTTTAAATACGAAGGCATTAGCCTAAAGTATGTATTGATGTTCACCTCTAGGTTTTCCATAGTTGGTTTCATCAAAATCTCGTTGATGACTTCAATAACTTCCGAGATGCCCATAAAAATAGCGGCGCTGAGAATCGGGTCCAGAAGATCGTCTTTCAACTCCATACTTGACGTGTAGATGTAGTTAAAAATCTGTATCAGTTCAAGAAAGAAATATATGAAGCAAGTATTGAAAAGTGTTGAACACCGACAACTTGAAGAGACTTTGTTTCAGCATTGGAATCCCCAGGCTTACCTATAGTTTTTCTTCAAATGCATTTTTAAATAAGAATTTGTAAGACAAGATGAAATAAAATAATTTTATTAGTCCAAACAAACGGTTATTCAGTTTGGCTACACTTGTCGACTTCAGCATTACTTCTATAGCAATAATGATATAAAATTATAGATGTTATAATACAAACAACATGAAACAAACACAAACAACATGAAACAAACACACACTCTTAATGAAATGGCATTTTATGTATTTTTCTGTGATGGCGAATGACCTTGAAACACCCTGACTAAAAATGGGATTAAGGAGTTTTAAAATGTTTCTGTTCTAACCAAGAAAAGCCGACCACTTCGTCGAGACTTTCATTAACTGTGGTTATTCTAACTCTGATTGGGGTATTAAGGGGAGGCCAGCACCTGCTGTAACGACACTGACAGAGAGGTCGAAAATAAAATTGTTACATCTCGGAAGATCCTTTTCTTCAAGTCGAATCCAGTTTTATTATTGCTGATCTTTGAGAGAGTACTAGTGTAGAGAGTACTAGTGTAGAGAGTACTAGTGTAGATAGTACTAGTGTAGAGAGTCAAACAGGCAAAGGAGACGTAATAAGAAGATAATGGACTGGTTTTGGGCCTCTTTACATGAAAGATTCCAATGGACATGTGTTTTAATTAATTATGGAAGCTTTCTAAGAATAATTTTTCAAATTATTCTTTCAATGCGATGGAATATGTGTCAGTAATATTTAAAGCAAAATAGAACTAGGTAATGCAGAATATCTACAAAATAAAAACTTGTAACTATGTTCTGTACAAGTCAATATTGGACATTACTATTTTACTTGGTTTACTGCGTCTGGAGTTGAACACGGTACATTGAAGCACACAGAAGGGGCCGGCTGCGGTGTTGAAGGACAGAAGACGTTGCTAAAAGCTGCCAACACAAGCTTGTGAACGAAGAAATCGACGTCATCAACCTACAAGGGCGGGGGAGGGGAGAAGAAGACAAGTACTTATTATTTGTGAGACAGAGCGCTTTGTGGGAAAAAAAAAACAACATATTGAACTCAATTTTCTTTTGTGATATCAACGCCTATAGAATTGTAACGTATTGTGATATTTTAGACTAATTGAACTTGTTTACAATTTGCCATGCCATATATACCTTATTTTATTAGTTTTATTAGTTAAGATATATTACACCTACAACTGTTTGGTTACCTACCAGCAGTTTGGTGCTACAAGTCAACGACCAGTAATAACAAATGTGCTATTCCATAATATAATTAATAGATTATAGAATTCAAATACAAAAATCAATATTTAAAAACATAGATATGAATATTATGAAGTGATTTGTTTATAAATGATACAGACAACAATTCCCTTATAATTTTCTAGATATTAACCTGCGGTGGTCGAGTGGTTAAGCGCTTGGCCTACGAACCTGATGTCCTGGGTTCGAATCCCGGTTGAGACTGGGATTTTAAATTTCGGCCATTTTTAGGGCGCCCCTGAGTCCACCCAAGTCTAATGGGCACTTTAATTGGGGAAAGTAAAGGCGGTTGGTCGTTGTGCTGGCCACATAAAACGCTGCTCGTTAACCGTTGGCCAAAAAAACAAAAACTGATGACCTTAACATCATCTGCCCCATAGATCGCAAGGTCTGAAAGGGGAAACTTTACTTATACTTTTGACATGCTTTACTAAAAGGTTACACTTACCGTCACTTTCACATCACAAAGACACTCATTCTTCCACAGTTTATACAGGTATTCACCAATGAACGTATTTGTCACATCTTGAGTCTCTTTCTCTTGGTAAGTACCATCGCAGTCAAAATTTGTATTTTGGTCCAAAATTCTGACGCTCGCTCGACTGTTTGCTTTGGCTTCTTCAATCATCTTCTGAAGCTTCTCCAGAGACATGTGGGTGCTATACCTTGGTGACGGCATGTCCTTTGTGTGCACATAAAACATAGAAGGGTTCAATTTCTCCAGGACAATGGGTTCATCAATTGGCTCACCTTCACTAGACTGGGCTGACCTTTGGTTTGAGTGATTCTCGTTAAGGTGAGGGTTCGTTAATCTTTCAGTGTCCTGTTCAGAAGACGAACAGAAAGAGAGTTGCCCTCTTGGCCAACTCTGTCTACGGATACCAGTTTCAGAGTACGGAGAAATTTCGCAGGAGCTGAAGTTAGCGTTGGGATTATAGTTTTGTCCTGACCACGAAGGCAGCGGAGAGTCTGGCCTGTATCTATCACCATCGCAGGAAGTTAAACTTTCCGGACTTTCACACGAAACTTTGGATTGTTCAGAATGGATCCTGCTCTCAGATTTCCTGCACACGTGACTTTTCTTCCGTTTTGAAGGTTTCTCAGCAAATGTTTCACTTTTTGATACGACATGTCTTGATTTACAGCTAATAGAGCACGAGCTTTCTAAGGGAATAGACTTTCTAGGCTTGTCAGAATTAGAAGCTCTCAGAGTCATTTCATTGTGCGTTGCTTTTTCTAAATAATTGATGCTTTCTTCGCTTTCCTGGGACCAAACAGCGTTTCCGGATGTGTTCGTCTCATGATGACCCTGCTGTAATGTTCTAGGACACTTTGGGTTCCCCGAGTGGATCCTTTCATCTTCCTGGTCATCATCTTCAGTAGGTGGTGAGTACTGACATGCTACGTCACGTACGTGTGTAACTTTAACGAATGGCAGCAGGTCTTCGTAGTTTTTACAATAAACGGGACTCATCACCTCCCACGGAATGCTGACATATGGTAGGGCGTAGGTTTGGCCTTCTTCGCGACCGTTTTTGTGCCTTGATCGAGATCCTTTTGTCACTTTTTGACAATTGCTTCCATTTTCTTTCTCTAATCCATTGGAAGCTCGTGGTCTATGTGAGTGAAATATTTTGTTAGTATCGGAGTTATCATTAAAGTTATCTGGTCTATCGATGTCAAATTTAGGACACCTATCTCCGTTGTTCCTTAAAGATTGTTTACTTTGATTCCCGTTATGGAAATTCAACAGGTTATTGTCAACAATACCCGAAGCAGGAGAAGCCTGTTTGGAGATCCACGTGATGGACTCTTTAAAAACTACTGGTATTTTTGTCACTTTATTTACGGAGCCAGCCGTCACGTCATTTCTCGTCGTCAACGGCTCTGAATTGTTTGGAGACGTCTCCTTTCGCTCTAGATGGTCAATGAGTCTCAAATTAAAGTTTGCGCGGTTCACTGACCTATGATCACCTTGTTCTTTCCGTTCAGAAAGCACCCTTCTTCTATCCGATGATTTCAACGAACTCTCATGGTCTGCTTTGTCCGTTTCACTGTTTGGACGCTGACGTCCATCGTTGGAAAACGGAAAGTCGTTATTTTGTGCAGTCTTTTCGGAGGATCTTTTCGCATGGGGGCTTTCACTTTCGCTGTGTCTGCTGTGGGGCGTAGAAAGCGCCCCTTCCCCCTCTATCTCCATGCGTTTCATACGAACAATGTCGCCCCGCCTTCTTCTCGTTTCGATTTGCGGCTTGCTGCAAACTGATGATTGGTCAGTCCTGGATTCAATATGGATAACATAAGATGGCTCGCCGCCGTCACCGTTATTCCATTGCTTGTCCTTGCGGACTAAAAACTTCTGACTGCCGTGGGTTGGCTTATTGTGTGTGACTATCGTGGGCTGGGGATTCTGGTCTCCATGGGCGTTAGTGTTCACATTGACTTTAAGAGGCTTTTTGGCTAGCTCTGAGGTCAGTAAATTTTGAAGAAGTCTGGCAGTGTTGGCATTCTGCCTAGAGTTTTGTGACATGTTGTCGGCACTGTGGTCTGACTGAGTTTTATTGTCTATCTCAGTAAAAGCATGGGAACTGATGAACGCTCTGAAGAGTTCAATCTTCTGAGAGTCGAAGGCATGTTCTTTGTCAGAGCTGGTGGGAGTTTTGGTAGTGCCACTGATTTTCTTTGTCGTAACGTTGTTACATGTCATGCGCTTTTTTTCGTCTTCGTGTGTCAACCTGTTTTTCCTTAGCTCATTTTTCTGAGCTTCTGTAACAGTAACCGTACGGTTGGCATTACTTTGATCACTGTGTGCTTCAGGTTCATTGCTTTTTGACGGCAATGTTCTGTGGGTCCGCGTGAATGAGGTTCTAGGTGCGATCGGCTTACCACTAGGTTTGATAGCACAAATTTCAACGCAGCCATCAAAGACATTCAGGGGAGACTCATCTGGTACTCGTGTTTTGATTTTATGGGTTTGTAGACATACAGCTTTACCATCAGCATCAGAGACACTGGAATGTATAATAACACAATACAGATTAGTGCTCCTTTTTTAAAATAGTTACAAAGCTTATATCAACTCTGTCTGTCTGTCTGTCTGTATGGTAAAAGTTTGAACATGTGTTTTCTTCCATTTTTAATTCTCGTAATAAGTTTAAACTTTACACAATTATTCATTGAGCCTGACAAGACATGAAGCAATAAATTGTTGGTGAGTATTTAGTTTGATTTCAAAATAAGGGAGATAAATACTACTTAATGAAAGATGTGTGTTTATGTATATATATTTATATATCTATATCTATCTATCTATCTATCTATCTATCTATCTATCTATCTATCTATCTATCCATCTATCTATCTATATCTATATCTATATCTATATCTATATATCTATATCTATAT